>JAQFVV010012395.1:4919547-5388429 GCA_028023455.1 Epiperipatus broadwayi | reverse complement strand
TACATATATAATAAAAATTACCCCACATTCAAAATTAAAACAGAATAGTCAAAGAAAATAAACTTTATAATACAACTATGGGTTTCCATGCCATTATAACATTTGTTGATATGTTTTTAGTACTTTGCACTTAAAAAGTCTGCTTTTGGCAGGGAATCCACTGGTTGTGTTATAGAGTTTATTTTCTTTAACTAGGATGTTTTAATTTTGAATTAGGGGTAATTTGTATTATTTTATTGATTAGTTTAGCTTTTAATACTATATATATGCTCAATATTTATAAATGAATTAAAAAATATTGTAATTAAAAAAAAGGTAATCAGTTAAGAAATAATTCATTATTTAAGATATGTTGATGATATTGGTAATAAAAGAGCAATGAATAATATTTATAATGAGTTTAATAATAATAATAATAATAATAATAATAATAATAATATATATATATAATTAAATTTACAAAAGTAAAATTTGGAGATAAAATTAAATATTCAGATATAGAAATTAATATAAAGATAATAAAATTAATTTAAAACATTTTATTAAAGAACATAAATTGAGAAAAATTACTCTTGTAGATTCACAACAAGCATGGGTACAAAAATTAGCAGTTATTAAACATTTTAAATATAGAAATGATAAATATAATATAAATAATAGTGTAGCTCAATTACAAAAGAATCAATTTATTAAATTATATAATGCTTATGGATATAATCCTAGAACCGTTAAAAATACATTTTTTAATTCTAAAAAATTTATAGTGGGTGATAAAATTTCTGAGGCAAATAATGGTATTGATTATGATAATAATGAATCAAATAAGAAATGGATTAGACTTTCATATTATCCTAGAAAAATTGTATATAAAATTACATGTGAAATTTGTAAAATGATTTACTTTGGGCATATTGGAAAACAATTAAAGGCAAGAGCCAAAGAACATATCAATGCTATTAAGAGAAGAGATGATAAATCTGCATTATACATTCATTACTTGAAATATGGGCATAAAATAATGCTATAAAAAGTATCAAACATTTAAGTTACATCAAAGGTCCAAAACGAAGACAAATACATGAAACATACTGTATTAAAAATAATTTGAATAATTGTATGAATATTTACAAGACTTCTACAAATTTAGTTAACAATTGGTTAATTAAAAATGAATGGAAAATTATATAAAATGATATATATATAATTGTATAAAAAAATGCATGTAACATTTATTTAATGTATTATTATGATATAGTAAAGTTTTTGTGATTACTGAATGTATATATGAGGGTTTTGGTTTATTTTAATGTTTTATATATATATATTTTATATGTCAAATGCGTTGACTGTGAAGCAAACCTGGGCCAGCTGCTTGGAAGGCAGCTATGCTAACCACTAGGCCACCAATGCATTGATATATTTTATATTGTTATTGCTTGTTTTAACTCTATTATTGAATACTAAATGGTTTTATGTCTGAAATAGTTTGTTAATGTTAAATAGATTATTAACATTTGAAAAGGGGCCAAATCAGGTGCTGAAAAAGGCTTTTTATGTGTAAAATTATTATTGATATTTATATAGCTGTTATAAAGAATTTATTATTACTTTATGGAAGAACAGCATAAAGATTTTTATTCTTTTCCAATTTTGATTATATATATACTGTATATATAAAATATAATAAATGAAAATGTCAGAAAATGACTTTTAAATAGATGCAAGAAAAAAAAAAATTAAAAAAAACTTGAAACAAAGAATTAATAACTTTAGTAAAAATAAACACAAGGAATGAACAACTAGTTCTAAAATTTCTAGGAAAATTTAAATAGATAACACAAGAAGAAGAAATTAGTAACTTTGCAGAAGCAAAAAAGAATATGCATTCCTCCCACTCTGCAAATTTGGAAATTTATACACCAGTATATAAATAATAGAATATTTATTAAAATTACATTCAAAATTTACTATATATTTCATCGCACATTATTAATAATTAAATTATATCTCTCTCCTGTTAAATGTTTATCCAATTAAATTAATAATATATAACTCAGGCACATAATAGATTCATGCCCTGATTTCAGCACAGTGAGCAAAGACTGATTTATATACAAATAAGTTCTAAACATAAGCTTATACTTATGCTTGTCAGTTGATGCCCACAGGCAAAGAGATTCGTAAAGCACATGACTGGAGGGATTGTTCTTTCGTTATAAGATAAATAAATGAATAATAAGAATGGCATATTTGGTCACAAAAAGAAAAAGAATATGACTTGGAATACAATTATAATTAATTTTATTAACTACTATCATGGAAAATAAAAGATCTTCTATAAAAATCTAATTCATTTTATTGTGAAATATATTAAACATTAGAGAATTCACTTTCATTTTTTTGTTTTCATTACTTTTATCATTAACAAAACAATAAACAAAAACACTTCTTGAACTTTTTAAATAATAAAGCTTTTTAATCAAGATGATACAAGAATAGTTTCATCTAACCAGAAGTCTTTTTCAAAGTTCTGTTTTCTTTTAAACAGGAACTTCTTTAAAAAAACAAACAGACAGAAATTTGAAAAAGATTGTTCATATTGTTATTTAAAAATAAAAATAAAAAAATTATTTTATTAATTCTAAATATTTAATTCTCTTTTCTTTAATTCTTATAAATCCATTGTAATTGATTATTATGAAAAGGTAAAAGTTGAAATTCAAGACTTTTATAATGCACTAAGCTTGCTTTCATCAGACCACTGCCAGAGTCACAGAGCTGTATTAATTTAGCAGTTGAAAATTATGCCTATATATGGATGTAATTTATTATGCAAATATAGGCTTAATATGTAAATGTGACATTTAAATGTTCTAATTTTTTGTCAATGAAACACATGAATCCTTTTTGTTGATTGCATTTGGATCCTTTGCAATTGCCCAAGCCTTCTTATATTTTCCTCACTCATGAGCTTGCTATGGGGTATACTTTCAATCCTACTAATTTTTGAGAACAATTTGTGCCAAAAGAAATGATAGAAAAAGAATATATAAGGAGCTTTGGGAAACTGCAAAGGATCCAAATGCAATCAACAGAAAGGATGTACATAATTCAGTTAAACTTTTATTATAATAGAATACATACTGTATTCATAAAATTATTCATAATTCCACTAGAAATATAGTCAATAAATTTTCATTAATCAATAAATCTTCACCATAATCTTTTTAAAAACTTTTATTTTCATCATATATATTTAAAATCTTTTCATATTCTTCATATTCCAACGTTTCGATTGTTTTTAATTTTAAATATATATGATGAAAATAAAAGTTTTTAAAAAAATTATGGTGAAGATTTATTGATTAATGAATGATATGTATTGACTATATATTTTTAAAAAGAATGGTGGAAGATTTTTATTTGTTATCAATAAATTTTCTAATTGTATTCAGAGCTTTAATGGCAAAATTAATGCTATTTATTTATTTATTTTTAAAATGGTAAACCATCAAATTCTATTTCCATTGCAAAAAAATGCTATATGACAAAGTCAATAGTAATATCATGTATTAAAAATAAAAAGGATAGATTCACTTACAGAGAAAAAAACGAATGTACAAAAATGAACATTTAATTGAAAATTCTTTATCTTTACCATTTAAAGTATTTAATATATCTACTTTAAATATATGATAAGTTTTGAAATAGTGTTTTTGTCGATAATGCATTAAAACAATAAAAAGGAAGATATTTAATCTTTGAAGATCGCTAGACAGACGAAATTGTAAGGTTAAGGAAATGAATAGAAGAGCACATGGAAGGAGTATTTAACAATAAATTATTTTTAATATAACTTTTTGATATCTCGAATATACATGAAATTCTAGATTTACATTTGCTGATAGTTAATTAACTTGCTGGAAGTATTCAGTATCCCCTCATTAATTTAATAAATCATTTTAATAAAACAAGACAATATTATAAATAACACATATCAAATTCCTTCTCCAACCAGTCATAAGAAAGTTAAAATAAAATACAGGCACATAGAAAGATAATTTCAGAAAACTTCACTTTTTCATCCTAAATAATGATTCAAAAATTCATTTTTTTGACATTTTAATAGCAAACAAATTTATATACTGCATATAATACTTAAATAATGCTAAAACCTTAGTACATGCACCTTGGGTGCTTAATTTATTACAAGAGAGACCTCTCCAAATCTAAACGCAAGATTCGACTCTATAAAAAGAGTGGCCACTCTTATCTTCAACCTATTTTTCTAAATATATAGGCAAATACTGCATATAAAAAAAATCTCATCCTTTATAATAAAGACACAATGATTTATAGCATTTGTTAAATAGTATGGTTTATCGAAGTTTCAAGATAAAACCATTACTCATCAGTGGAATTTGATTTTGAAATATTTCTATATAAATGTAAAAGATAATCAAAGTAAAATGAAATAATGAGCATGCTAATAGTTCTAACAAGCTTTATCGATAAATGTCACAAGAGAAAGCATTTAAAAATCTCTATCTAGAAACATTCCCATCACCAAACCGGTTTCAAACTATTGGCTATCTTCAGTGAGGTGCTAGGATATTCCAGAAACTAGATCCAAAATATCAATTTAAAGCCAGCACTTATCTAATAGTTAATTATTAAGTAGAAAATCTGAAATTTCCAGACACCTGTATGTCTTCAAATCCAGCTAACTAATTCAAATAGCTGTATGGGCCTAAATAATTTTCGCTACATCATACATTACTTAAGACTTAAAAACAAAACTATAATAGCAAATAAAATTAAAACACATATCATGTGACATTTTAACTTGATAATTACAAGCTTATCAAGTTAAGTAATGTGATGTATGACTTAATTTTATTTGCTATGATAATCGGTTAAAAGTATGGCATATTATTTTTGTCAGCATACCTTAATTTTATCAGTAGTATTATCTCACTCTCAATTCTGCCCTGCATGGTTTCATGCAGTATTAAAACAGGCAAAACTCGCTATACATATTGCCACACACAGCAAGCTAGAGTAATCAATGGATGCCAGAAGGCTTGTGCATAAAATCCCCATCTAGTGCCTACTCATCCAATATCCCCAGACCAGTTTCTGGCTTATAGCCTTCGTCAGTGTGGAGCCTTGGATCTGAGAGCATTGCACAAGCCTTCTTGCATCCATTGATTACTCTAGCTTGCTGTGTGTGGCAATACGTAGTGAGTTTTGCCTGTTTTAACAACAGCTATATACAAGCATAAGAAGTGGTGGTCATGTGATGTTTAGTGTTAAAGTATCAGATTCTGGAGTGAAAGATTCTCAGATCATTTCCAACTCTAACATTTCCAGCACTGGAACTTCTTATGAATTTCCACGCAATAAAACCATTCAATTATTTTATCTTACTTCTAATTCTCAAAACTATAATGTGCAAATTTAGTAGTGGCAGTGCAACCAGATACGCATGATTGGTTTCTAGTTAACTAGTCTAATTTTGAATTGTGGTAATATTTCTATTCTGTAATTATTACCTTAAAATTTTGAACATTCTAAAGCAATTACAAATGACTCATGTATACTTTATTGAAAATAAAACAAAGAAGCAACATGCTATTCATATGATACCAGAAGTTAATATAAACTTAACGATATTTAATAATGTTTGAAAGGAAGGCTTAAAAAATAGATCAGGACTATATATTTTAATGATGTTAGTTTTAAACTAACTTCAGAAGAAAAGATACAAACATTAATGTCTTTGGGGGTTCCCAGCTTATGAATCATACAAGAGTAAAATTTTTCTTCAACTTAATACATCACATAAGTAATAAATAAAATCAGCGAAGTTAATGGGAGCAAAACGAGCTGTTTCTATATCTTTTTCACATCTTCATTATATAGTACTCTCTTCTTACTTTCAAATATCTTAAGATTATGTATATCTAATACCAGGTTAACAAATATAGTTTAGTGAACTGAGGAACATGTCAAATGTAGTTACTTTTGACTAAATTAACACATGTAATGATTACATGTCATCACATATTAAAAGTAAATTTTTATTAGTATTATATATTCTCTCATCATTATCCAGCTTATCAAAGGCAATAAGACTCCTTTCATTAATCTTTCTATTATACCCATCAAAATTTCTCTACATCAATTCTAGTTTCTCTTCAAACTTCTTAATTTAATAAATAGTTTAATTTTGTTTACTCATCGGTTCTATATATGTATTCATTTTAAATAATAGAAAGAACTCCAAAGAAGACTATTAAAAAAGTATCAGCTATTTTTGATTGAATAAAATATTCCTTTTGCATTATATAAAGAGCATACAAGAACCTAATATTGTTTACTTATAATAATAATCGTATACTTCTAATCCACATCTCTAAGACCTCTAATCATTGCTTTTTTTTTTTCCAAATTGTCAAGTTTTCATTTAATATGAAGCTGCACTCCAAAATGACATTTATTAAGTCATTCCATTAAATAACTATAATTTTAATTTATTATTATTTTCATATTCAATTAATCAACATCCTAAATATTTAAAAACAGTAGCCTGCTTTGTAATTTCCTGCTAATTACTCTTAAAATTTTAATCCTACCAATATTTATTCATACAATTTGGATTCATTTATTCTGTATATGCATTCCATCACTTCTATTCTCTCAATCCAAAAGTTATAAGCAAATCAAATAGATCAAATCCTCCTCTTTCTAATGTTCATTCCATTCTAAGCAAAACAATATTCATTTAATAATCGATCTAAATATAAAACAAAACAGGAGATAAATAATACCCGTTTTATATTTTTTCAAATATCAATCTTTTCTATAAAAAAAATCATTTAATTTTACAAACATCAGTCATTTACAAATTTTCTATCTCTCTCTTTCCTATTTATATCATTTCTTGTCAAAATGTCCAAGAAAGTAACACACACAACTCATCTATCAAATATTTTTTCAAGTCAATGAAACAAATATTAATCTTTTATTTGTTTTTTATTATTTCAACAATAATTTTATTGTTTTTGTCTAAAATTTAATTATTATTCTTCAGATAAACATAAACAATATTCAAAAAATAAGTCTACTAAAGATTTATAAAAATACTTTCTCTATATAAATTCTTCGTTCTAATCACTTAGTTTTTCATTAAATAACGATTCCTGAATAAAATTATTACTAGTCTACTGGAAACTTTCATAAGTTATAAATTACAACACAAATGCCAACTAAATTCCTTTTTTAAAAATTAACTTTTTTTTTGCACTTTTCATCATCTTTTTCTTCAATTCATTTGACAGTTTTGATTGTCTAGTACAAAATATAATTGCACCATATTTTTTATTTACAGATAAATGGATAAAAAGTATTGTAAAAATGCAAAGGTGTAACATTTTAGAAATTTATTTAATGGAGGCAATGAAAAGAGAAAGGAGTCTTAAACAAATGTCAACCAATGGCATTTAGAAAGTAATTCTTTTCAGGAGAAAACTCTATTTAATCTAGTTCACTGCTGCCATTTGTTATAAGCTTAAAAAAATTATCAGATACTATAACTTATTAAATCCATATCCTGTGTTGACCTATCCATATCCTCAGACTAGTCCTTGGTTTATGACCGTCATCAGTGACTTTTTCACTATAGTCTTTAATAAGCGAATCAATTCGTGTACTTTGTTTTCATCTCATAGTTTTATAACTTATCCATTATTTCACATCTACTTTAATCTAATTTATCTAACTTTATTCCGGTAAAAATAAGTTTTCTATTAAAGGCAAGTGGAAGTAACTAGGCAATAGGATGCTTTGACAAAGTGTAGCATTTGATCATTACTGATGGTAGTTTGCTGTTGCTTGCCACATCTTCAGTATACAAACCATATACAAAACATTATTCTATATCCCATTTTCTTCGTTAAGTTACAGAGATGTAAACAGTTGTGTCAATAATATACAACTGATTCAGTGAAATCAGATGAACAAAATTTTACGACAATGATAATAATGTTTTCAGATTTTATACATAGTCAATATTAAAAACAAATAGAAAATAATACTTATTGATAAATTTAAAAATTTACTTAATCGTCACCTTCATTCTAAATACACATTTTTTTTACAACATAAATAAATGTGAAGAAATGTCCACAACATTCAGAGTACATATTTTTTTTTTATTACTATAGCCATTATATTTGTGTGGAATGTTGAAACTGCTCAAAGCTGATGAAGGAACTCATTTCTGTAATGTATTTATACTGCAGAATAGTTTGACAGGTTTTTTTTTTTATGTAGAATTTCGACCACAGTAAAAAAAAAAAAAAGTATTATATATGATAATTGGATATTTCTTTTAATTTATTTATATCTAATTCAAGGTGTTTTAATCTATTTATTATACGGTTTTTTAGATGATTATGGTTGTATTAATAAAGATAATAAAAAAATTAATTTGGTAATGAAACTAAAAACAAAATAAGACAATTATTTGCAAATGAGCATGTTATGAAAACACGATGTAAAATTTGCCATATAATGTTCTTTTTGATTATTCTCATGATTGCAGTAGGAAGTGTATGATCATTTCTGTATTAAAAAATAACAAATATTTATGAAGTTCTATGATCTAAGGTAGACTATTTAGTCAAAGTTAGAAAATTAATGTTAACATAAATTAACTGAAAATTAATGATGTTATAGAAAGGAGAAGAAAAAAAAATTATTGACATAAACACAAGTTACACTCTTGGTTATGTGCATTTCCAGATGGCAGCACAGTTCAATTTCATTGCAGTCTACATATATTTAACGCATTAATATTTGTGTGGTTTGGATATTTAAAAATGTAAGTTAATACTGCGTAAGAGAATGCATAATTGAATTAACTATACTGCTTTTTGTGAGCAAATATTTAAATGTTGTAATTAAACTAGTTTAAGTAATAATAACTGATGAGTTTGTAGCAATGGCGTGCCTTCAATAGATGGCGTAGGTATGTGCATAACAAGATGGGTGAGAAAGGTAATGTGGTATGCAAAAGATTTGGATAAAGAATTTATATCAGTATACTTATATAAAAGATGGGATGATTGTGTTAGGAGGATTGTTGAGTGTTGTAGTGGTAAGGAATGGGATAAAAGAATAGAAGCATTAATAAAAAATAGGGAGTTGGAGAAATGGAGAACTAGCATGGAGGGTAAGAAGAGTTTAAATATATATAGAAGTAAACGGAATATTGGATGAGAGTTAATTTATGACAATAGTAAAGAAAGTAGTTTATTGTTTAAGGCTCGAACGGGATCTTTAGCAACAAGAGAATATACATGTAAATGGAAAACTATGGGTGATTTAGTGTGCAAATTGTGTAAGGAAGGTATAGAAAATATTAGGCATCTGTTGATTGAATATAAATACTTGAAAGCAGAAAGGGTACAGATAATGAAGTTATGGGAGAATAGGTATGAACAAAGTGACTATACAGAAAGTGAGTTATTAGTTTTTATGCTGGATTTGCGAAAAGGGGGATTTAGATATAAAGGCCATAGAGTTGACAAAGATTATGTTGTGGAAATGGGAAAGGGCAGAATATGGGAAGACTTAGAGTGGGGAATGGAAAATAAAGTGGCTAACAGATTTATCTGGGCATAATTGCTGAGATATTCTTGACTTCGTTTAAGGAGAAGCCAAATACATCACATCACATAAGTGTTATGTGTAAGTAAAGGAGTATTTGATTACTTATAAAAAGTACAAAGAGAAGTAGGAAGACATGCATTAGATGCAGTGTGTGGATGGCAAAGGAGGCAATTCAAGAAGAAATGGGATGGTCAAGTTTTTATATGAGGGATACAAAAAGCAAAATGAAAATGTTCGGTAGATTGCACTTTATGGATAATAAAAGAACAGCCAAAATAGTATTTAATAGGATTATGAATAAAGGAAAGAATGTGGTATGCAGAAGATTTGGATAAAGCATTTATGTTAGTATACTTGTACAAAAGGTGGTATGATTTTGTTAGAATTGTTGAGTGTTATAGTGGTAGAATAGAAGCATTAATAAAGAATAGGGAGTTGGAGAACTAGTATGGAGAGTAAAAAGAGTTTAAATATTTATAGAAGAAAACAGAATATTGAGTGCAAGTAAATTTATAATAGCAAAGAAAGTAGTTTACTGTTTAAGGCTCAAATGGAATCTTTAGCAACAGGGGATTATACACATAAATGGAAAAATATGGATGACTTAATCTGCAAGTTATATAAGAAAAGCACCATAAAAAATATAGAAGAAAACAGAATATTGAGTGCAAGTAAATTTATAATAGCAAAGAAAGTAGTTTACTGTTTAAGGCTCAAATGGAATCTTTAGCAACAGGGGATTATACACATAAATGGAAAAATATGGATGACTTAATCTGCAAGTTATATAAGAAAAGCACCATAAAAAATATTAGGTATCTGTTAATTGAATGCAAATGCCTGAAAGCAGAAAGGATACAAATAATAAAGTTGTGGAAGAATAAACATAAGGAAAGTGATTATACAGAAAGTGGGTTATTGATTTTTATGCTGGGCTTGGGAAAAAATAAGGGGGATTTAGATATAAAAGCCATGGAGGTGACAAAGATTAGGTTGTGGAAATGGATGGAGCAGGAGATGGGAAAACTTAGGGTCGGGTATGGAAAGGGAGATAAAGTGGCTAACAGGTTTCTCTGGGCATAGTTGCAGAGATTCCTGACTCCGTATAAGGAGAAGTCACAGTGCATCACATCACATCAGTGTGATGAAGTAGAAAAAGTGGCAAATAGGGTTTTAGATGAGAATATTCAGAAAAATAAAAGTAATAGAAAAGTGAGTTAGTAAAAGTGTAAAAGAGAGGAAAAAAGCATGCAGAGAATATAAATGTGCTATTAAAAATAAAGAAAGTGAAAAAGATGTTAATATTAAATGGGAAAAGTATTTTTAAAAAAAACTTGTTGGTTAAAATAGATAATTATAGAGAGAGAATGAAATTAAATAGCAAATTGTTGGAGGATATTAATAAAAGCGGAAGAGATGGGAGTAAAAAAATTTGGAAATATATTAAAAGAAGGAATGTAGGAGAAAGAGAAATAGTATTATTAGATGATGAGGAAATAGAGTGTAGCTCTAGAGAAGAATTAGAGACAATCTTCAATAAGTATGTAATGGATATAGAAAAGATGTTAGATGTGAAGGACAGTGATAACAAACATAAAAGCATATAGTAATGGAAATATTAGGTTTACAGAACATGAATGAATGAGGCAGGGAAGAAATTGAAAAGTGGAAAGGCAACAAGTTTAGATGGATGTACAGCAGGCAGCGATGGTGATGAATTTATAAAATAAGGCAAAATTAAATCTATTATCAGGTTTTAATAAGATGGCATAGAAGAGGGAATTTCCAGATAGCTGGAATAATCCAAAAGGCTACTATTTAAAGAAAAGGGTAAGGATAGTAGAAAGTTAAACAATTATAGACTGATAATGGTAACATCAGTGTTATATAATGTTTTTGCATATATAGTGGCTGGAAGGGTTGCAAAGTGGATGGAAGAAAATAATATAGTGGGAGAAATGCAAGAAGGTTTTCGAGCAGGTAGGTATATAGGATATAATTTATTTGTAGTCACACAACTTATAGATATGAGTGGGAATACAGGTAGATAGTTATACAGTATATCGTTTTTATAGATATAGAGAAGGCATATGATAGAGTAAATAGAAATAGATTATGGGTAAGTTTAGTAAATTTGGAAATGAATGGAGCTTTAGTGGATCTTATTAAGAGATTGTATGAAAATAATTACTATATATATCAATTAGGAAATATAGAATCAGTTAAAGTTAAAAATGAGATGAGACTAAGGCAAGGATGCCCTATGTCACCTATTTTGTTTTTGTTATATTTCAGAGAAATGGAGAGCAATAGAAAGACTAGGAACAGGGGTAGAGATACTATTAATAGGTATATATATATATATACATTATCAGGTCTTTTATTTGCTGATAATATCTTCTTGTGTACAGAAAGCAGGAAAGATAGGAAATTATGCTGAAGACATGCCCAAGGGTGGATAAAGAGATGAGGATTAAATTTAGTGAAGAAAAATCAAAAGTAATGATGATAATTACAGGGGAAAGAGAAATAATTTTTATTGGGGGATATAAAGTTAAATGTGATGAATAGGCATAACTATTTGGGAATCATCTTAAGTAATCAGAGAAATTGCTTGGATGAATGGGAGAAAAAAAATGATAAATAAAGCAAAGCAAAAAAAAAATGATAAAGAAATTAAGTGTTTTAATATAATAAATATGATGTAAATGGCAATAGCAAGATTAATTTATGGTAACGATGCATTATATGTTAATAAAGGGATGTTAGATTAATGAGAAAAGGTACAAAGAGAAGTAGGAAGACATGTATTAGATGTAAATGTGTGGATAAAGGAAACAATTTAAGGAGAAATGGGATAGAAAAGTTTTTATACAAGAGATGCAAAAAGCAAAATGAAAATTTTGAGTAGATTGCAAATTTATGGATGTGAATAGCAAAATAGTATTCAATTGGGTTATGAGTAAAGGACAGGCAATAAGGTGGATGAGAAAGATAGTATGGTATGCAAAAGATTTGAATAAAGACTTTATATCAATATACTTATACAAATGGTGGGATGATTGTATTAGAATTGCTGAGTGTTATAGTGACAAAGAATGGGATAGAAGAATAGATGCATTAATAAAAAATAGGTAGGTGGAGAAATGGAAAACTAGCATGGAGAGTAAAAAGAGTTTAACCAAATAGTGAATTAATTTATGATAATAGCAAGGAAAGTAGTTTCCTATTTAAGGCTCGAATAGGATCGTTAGCAACAAGGGAATATACACATAAATGGAAAAATATGGGTGATTTAGTTTGTAAGTTATGTAAGGAAGGCATAGAAAATATTAAGCATCCGTTAATTGAATGTAAATAACTACAAACAGAAAAGTGCAAATAATGAAGTTGTGTGAGAAACAATATAAATAAAGTAATTATCCACAAAGTGGGTTCTTGGTTTTTATGCTGGGTTTGGGAAAAGATAAGGGGGATTTAGATATAAAGACCATGTTGTGGAAATGGGATGGAGCAGGATAGAAAAAAATATGGTAAAAACTTAGAGGTGGGGAATGGAAAGGGAAGGTGTCTAACATATTTCTCTGGGCATAGTGGATGAGAGATTCCCCGACTTCTAAAGGAGAAGCCACAGTGCATCACATCACATCACTGTGATAATGGATATGCAGTGATTATTTAAGTAATTAAAAGGAATGACTGTACTAATGAAAGTGGCATGCTATGCATTTTTATTGATAAAAGAAACTCCTGCAAAAGAAATGTTTTCTGTTTCTAAGAAAAAGTATTTCTAACATCAGCTATTCATAATTACATTAAAAAACTTTCAATGATGAAAATGTTTAAAAAAGTAGAGCTTCAAATAAATAAGACAACGGATTCCATGCCGCGCTTTCAAAAAAACAGATAAAGTAATGGGACAAATTTTTTTAATGTCAGTGAAGATTATGTCAGAAAATATATGTCTTTTTTAAGATAATTTATTTTCTTTTTATAATCACTTGTAAAATCTATTTACTGACTTTCACATCTGTAGCCGTACTTACCATTTCATTCCTTTGAATCCAGTTTTTTTATCTAAAGGGTTTTTTATTTTTATTTTCTAATAAATATTAAATTAAACTAAGTTTCTTTATACTTCCTCTATATTTCTTTTCTAGTCATTTTCTTACACATTTTATGTTTCATATTCAACTTTTGTTATGCCTCCTGTATACTTCTATTTTAAAGTTTTTACAAAAAATAATGGTCATACCTACTTAAATACAAAAGATAAAAAATATTCAAACAATGGAACAATAATAATTTTAATGTTTTGCCCTGAGAAGTTTTTCCTACTGGTAAGAATGACAATTCAAGAGCTAGAGGTGAGTGGATCAAATGTCAGTTTTCAAAATAATCATTGAGTTTACTCTATCAATTTTTTAATTAAACACAACTTGAACAAGTGACCATAAAATAAATACTTCTATCTTCTTCAATATTTATATTTTTCCAACATCCTTCTATATATTTTTTAACCATCTCGCTAATTCAAAAAATTTTCATTCTCTCCATTTTCATAATTTATTGTCTCTATTAAATTCTTTTTGAATAATTGAGATATGGTATTTGAATTTATTAGTTAGCCTTCTATTATTTAAGCTTTTTTTTTTTATCAAAAAATTTGAAAAAAAAAAAATTAATATTTTTTAATTCTAAGTCCCTTAAAAATTAATTTTAATTCTATTAAATCTTAATAAGATATTATGTTAGTTTCAGAATGTTGCATAAGTACTTTTAATATTAGTCCTAATTTAAATTGATTCAGCAATATTCGCTTCACATTATTTGGAGGGTTTTCACACATAAATAGTCTTTTCTCTGATTTACAATCTGTATATCAAAGTCGTCCCCCTCTTTAAGTTGCAATTCAATTCTTATACATAATTTTTTTAAAATCCAAATGAAAGATTTATCCATAAGTTGAAAGGACTGCAGTTTTCAGCCTTCTGCTCAGAAAAACATTATTTTATTTGTAACAATAAATGGAAATTCTTAGTACAAAATAATGTGTAATCACAAAACTTTATTTAAGGAACACAATGATAGCAGAACCAGAAAACCCTCATCCTTGAATATTTAATTCTATTATCTATGCACAGTTGTTAAATATTATTAAATACTTGATGTAGAACTCTTTGACTACAGAATAATTGCACAACTATCTATTCACTGTTTAGAAAAATCACAGTGGTTTTAAAGCTATTAGAATCAAATGACAAACTAAGCTTTAAAGCAATTAGATCTGTTTTGAGAACAGCAAGGATAGATATCACTTACATCTTTGTGAATCATTTTGACTTTTGCTAAAATCTTAATAAATCAGTGATAAGAAAGTGGTACTAGTAAAATGATAAAAAACACAACAGAAGGAAATATTGAAGTATTTAAAGCCAATCATATCACAGATCCCTCAGATATAGAACATTCATGTTTTCAAACAAAATAATAAACTAGATTATAGTGAGCAATCTGAAGAACAAACAATTTATATAGAAAACACAACTTCCAAGAAGGTATCAATAACTATCAGTACAAGTACAAAAACTTGGGAGAAATTGACAATGAAGTTTCAGGACCTATAACCAATAAAAGATTTGGAAAATAAAACAAACAATTTCAACAAAAACCATTAAAATGCAGATGCAAAATACCAATTATTCATGTTACTAATAATCTCATCAACAATAATAACATAGTTCTATGGATCATAACATGAAAATATTCTGATTTGAAAAAGATCCATAAATGTCATTTTTATGAAACTTTTATCAATTTGAAGTAAACATGTATAAATCAAGACTGGTTTTATTAAAAAAAAAATTTCAAACATTTACTTTATTGCATCAAAGTAAATGGAGAGAAATCTACTTTCTAGAATGGATAATTATTCTCTTACAAAGAGGAAAGTGTATTGTTTTGCATTCAAACTTTTCTCTAATCAAACTACCTCAACTATAGGTTTAGATTATAGTCGATTTTATGACTGGAATTATGCTTAACTTCTTCAAACTCAAGGAAACTTTATGCTAAAATTCTTAAAAAGAAAGTGTGAACAAAAGCTTATATCAAAACTCAGAAAGAAAATCAAAGTAGAGCAAGATTACTAGAGACATGTACATTAGGAAGTTACTGAAATATTTTGTTTCACCAAATAATGGCAACTTTCTTCGATTGCTTGAATTACTTGCCAAATATGATCCCTTCCTGTAAATCAGTAAGAAGATAAAGACTCATGTATGGGTTCTTATCCAAAACCAAATGTGAAAAGATCATCTGGTTAACAGGAAATAAAATTTGAGAAGTAACACCAAATGACATCAAACAGACAACTTATCTTAGTCTATTAGTAAATTCAACCATTGATATTTCCGATGATAATCATCATATTGTTATTATAAACACTATTTTGAGTTTTTTTTTTGCAGTGAAATATTACAACCAATGATAGTATGGTTGAAATGATACTTAACTACTTTTTTAATGAACTTGAAATCAATTATAATAAATGTTATTAAAAAAAATAGTTATCATGTGATGTTTATAGTAAATGTATAAGATAATCAAGACAATGCTGGCAATAATTCTGGGAAGTAGAACAGTATTAAAACAATATATATATACCTGGAAAAAAACAATTGATCAAAGCTCAATCCATTCACTGGATTTTCCTTAAACATAGTTGGATAAACTGCAGTTCATTTGTGATTGATGCAGTGAATTTTTTGATAACTAAATAAGCTTTATTATTTTTCTCATCTATTACAAAAAGATGGACATTGCTAAAAAAAATTAGTCTCTGGAGTCAAAAATTGCTAAACATCAAACTCAAAATAAAAATCTCTAATCAAAATTATGGCAATTATTAGCAAAAATTATGCTGATATTATTGAAGCTCTATTATATTTATTGAGATGAAACTAAAAAATAAAAGATGATATTAGCCAACAGATTGAAAATCTTCTGCAGAAAATGGGAGAATTTGAAATTCATTTTCATGCTTCAATTTTGGATCTATTTGTTAGACCAATTTCACAAAGTTATCAAAACATTCCAAATTTTCACTGAGCATGGGCAAATATTTACAGCTCACTACTGCAGTTCACATCTCCCTTAAACTAATTTTTCTGAAAATGAACAGCAATCAAAAATTATTCTACTGGATATATAGTACCAAATTATCAAGAAAGGCAGATAGCGAAGCTTAAGGTAAATTTACTTCATTAGACAATTTGGATAAATTCAACTATCCTTATTGAAACCAATCTAGATAAAAGCCCAATAATGTATAGTAATATTGATAAATTTTTCCATTTTTGGTAAACCTATTAGCAATCAGAGAAGGTTGCTCTGAAAATTTCAGTCACCAATATAATTAGCAAATATTTCAGAAAGAAATTCAGTTTTTCCAAATGCAGAAAAGCTTGTTCCTGTGTTGTAACAGTTTCTAACTGCTTTGGTGAAACATTCTTCTCTAGATTAAAAAATATCGGATATTCTTAAATATTTCAAGGTTGGTTGTCTGATCTCAAATTCTCCATATAAGTGATAAAAGCTTGTTCCTGTGTTGTAACAGTTTCTAACTGCTTTGGTGAAACATTCTTCCCTAGATTAAAAAATATCGGATATTCTTCAATATTTCAAGGTCGGTTGTCTGATCTAAAATTCTCCATATAAGTGATAATTAGCGACGTACTAGTATTAATGATATAATTAATAAGGTTGCAATCAAAAACCGTGAAAGAAACTGTTCTCATTTTATAA
This sequence comes from Epiperipatus broadwayi, assembly GCA_028023455.1. Taxonomy (NCBI): domain Eukaryota; kingdom Metazoa; phylum Onychophora; class Udeonychophora; order Euonychophora; family Peripatidae; genus Epiperipatus; species Epiperipatus broadwayi. The sequence continues at coordinate 5,370,945 of JAQFVV010012395.1, read as the reverse complement.
TAAAGTAACATAGTATTACAATTTCTCTTTTGAATTTCCATATGGACGATTTCATTATTTCCTCATTTCTGTAAATTTATTAAATAATCTTTTCATAAAGACTAACATTTTACAATGTTCCACTTTCATAAGATAGATAAAGAAAATATGGTTTTGTTTCTTATGATCAAATGCTGTTAAGTTTGGGCCTCACAAGGTCTTCCAGTGCAGGATGATTTCTAGTTATTTTAATCCAGGTATTTGCATCCCCAAAATAGTTAATTGTCAGAAGAACTAAGAAATGTTAATATTATACAATAGACATTTAACATTATTATTCACTTTTGCCATTTCTTGTCCTCAAATCATTTCACATGTTCCCTCCTTATAATATTTTTCATTAGAAAAATATTTTTATCGTACATGATTATACTTGAATTATCATCAGATTTAAAAAAAAATAACTTCCAGTAAAACTATTAATCTATAATTTACGAATTGATACTAATAATTTTTATTTTCTTCATTTTTCCATAGCCTCTCCATCTTCTTTCACAAATGATATTTAAATCTTTCCTTTCATTCCCAATAATATAAGTAACATTCTAAGAAAAATCATCAGCAATTATTTTTAGTAAAATCATCGCCTCTTTTCTAGTTGCATATAAAATACAAACGAAAAATAACAATGTCTTATTAACTAACTCGAATAAAATTTACTTCATGCTTTAAAAAAAAAAAAGTAATAAGCAATTAAGCTGTTATTTATTATTTTTTTGCTTTTAATAAAATGTTAAAAAAAAAAAAAGACGCGATAAACTTGTCAGAAAAAATTCTAAATTTTGTTAGTAGGAAAAAATTCAAGCAGAAACTATTTTAGGAGAGTGGGGGAGGAGCACTTATTTTATACGATACAGTTAGTTATATCATACATTTACGTTTTTTTAAATAATAATGAGAGATAAGATAATGGTAATAAACAGCTATAAAATAACTTCCAACCTTATAATATCAAATACTAAGATGTAAATTAAATGCAAATATAAGGTACAAAACAACGCCCTACCATGGATTACGGAGCAGAAAATTTATTTCTTGAAAATGATTTGAGTTCTATCCTATTCTGTATTAGAGAATTTATTAGGCCGGATAAAGTTCTTTCAAATTTAAAATTAAAAATTTACTTTAACATTCTAAAGTACCAAAATTAAAATTAAACTCATATATTTTAATTGTTTTTTTTAATAAAAAAAATGAAAAGTCAAAACTTTTATAATTTAATAGACTTATTTTTAATCATTAGCAATGTATTACGGAAGTAGTGGTTAAATCTGTTGGGACTTTTATTAGCTTCTCATTTATATTTGAAGTATTTTCAAAAAATGCCATTAAATGTGGCAAAATTAGGGAATGCAACTTTTATCGCTAGGTTTGTAATGACTTGACGTTTTTTTGTTTCGAAAAATAAAATTTAAAGATTGTAATCACAGGTTTTAATCTTATCTATTAACTTAAATATTTAAAATCTTATAAATAAATTCGAAAAGCACTAGAGAAGACTTCTTGTAAGCAGTAATTTTGTTTTCAATCGTAATAATAGTGTAATGATTTTGATTGCCTTCAACTTCATTCGGCATTAAAGGAAATTATAAAACAGAACTCTTTAAAGTCATCAACTTTTTTGATCAGGTTAGATTCATTTTTATATAAGTCTATTAAAACATTACCAAAATTTTAGACTAGTAAAATTAAGATTTTAATTTTCTCCATACTTTTTTAAATTTATATTTCGCAACCATGTTTTCACAGGACTAAGTTCTGGGCTACTAAAACTTGTTTCGAATTTGCGAATTATTCCTTTTATATTCGTTAACTTTAAATATTTGTACGTAAATTCTTCATTAAAGTGCGAATTCAAAGATTTCCTGAATGAAGCACTAATGATGCCAGATTTAGATTTTGATTCAGCTTTGGCCCAAAGCAATATTAACAAAATCAATAGCTAGTCAAGCAAAGCCATTAAAAAAACTTAATTGTGATGTGCAAAAAATTGACCTAAATACTTGGTCGATCAGACACTCAGTCAACTCAGCATCAGTTAGTATCAAGCGCTGCTGTATATGCGATGAACAAATGCACACACACACAGAATGCCCACGCCGCTATACAACGTATATTTTGCAAGTGAGTTGGACATATAAAGGTTGCATGTCTGAAATTAAAAAGACAGTCGATATGAGAATAAGAAAAACCCATTCCGAAAAATAGCAAAGGCAATTATGTAAAAAAAAAAAGTTGTATAAATCATATTAAAGACTATCAGTCTGGATTTAAATATAGTATTATAATTTATGATACGCCAGTTGCAGTGGAACTGGACACAGGATCTACAGTATCTATTGTTTCAAGAAATACTAGAGCTATCATTAATAAAAAAAAAAAAAAGAATATAAGTGGCACCCTAGCAGCAAGTCTCTCACAGACTGTCAGTGCAATAAAATAAAACTGTTGGGCCAAACAACAGTTAAAATTACTATCCTAACAAGATTGTAGGTCTACCACTGGGGGTGGCATCAAATGGTCTAAACCTGAAGGGCCCTGCCTAGAGTCCATGTAGACCATGCAGGCCCATGGAAAGGCAAACTGCTGTTGATAATAGTGGATTCATACTCCAAGTGGTGGAAGTTCCATCACTTCAGTCCACAGCAACGATAGAAGCTCTTAGGAGGCTATTTGCAACACATGGCATACCTAAAACATTAGTGACATAATGGCACTGCATTTACAGCCAGTCCATTCAAAAACTTTTGCACTAATAATAACATTGATGTAGTATACAGCCCACCATTTCATCCAGAAAGCAATGGCTTGACACAGAGATTTGTTCCAGAAGCAACAAAGCTGATAATGAAAATGTATACAGGAAGTTGGTTCATCAGGATTGCCAGAACACTGCCAGCACGTCATTCCACACTAAGTACAGCAACAATAAAGACTCCAGTAGAACTGCAATTCATCTGTGAACTAACCTGTCAGCCCTGAAACCTGATTCTAAATATGTACGAAAAGTAAATAGCAAGATAAAGATACAATACATCAAGTGCTACTTAGAATATATAATGATCCACAACCTGTCAGCCTGAAATCTGAAATGTACAAAAAGAAAATAGCAAGATAAAGATACAATACATCAAGTGCTACTTTGAATATACAATGATCCACAAAATGAATACCAGCGATGGTTACACAACTGAAAGGACTGTACACTATAGTAGTTCAAACAACAGATGGTTATCAACATCATCACCATCTAAACTAACAGACTGTGTAACACAGAAACAAGTACATCAAACGAAAATGATGACCAATAAACCAAAAACAGCAACAACCTAGGCAAACAACCTGAAACTTGATCATCAAACAAGGGTGATAAACAAGATGAACAGCAATAAACCTGAGAAACCAATAAAATGGACAACACATATCTCACTTTGCCTTGGAAGTAGACTAGTCCAGATGCAGTCCTTCATTGGATTGACCTTATTGTCACTAACCAATGTGTAAATATATGGCCAAAGTGTAAATGTATGGCCAATGTATAAACATGTGAATAAATATTAATCATTGGTTAGTACAGGCCAATAGCTAATAATGCTCTCTGAATCAGATTGCTGCCAGTAAAGTTGGAGATCTGACAATAAATAGCCTTTTTGGAGGCAAGAGAGAGAACACATTTCTAATTTAAATGACTGAGTGCACTCCCAATTAAAATCACTGCTATTAGTGAACTTTTCTATTACAGTTATGCTATAAGTCTACGCAGTGAGGCTAGTCCACAATAGGACTCGAAGCTGCAAAGACTAGAGCTGACTCAAGGCAAACGGTTTAGTACAGCCAGAAGTGTCATTGGACCAACTCATGAGGCAAGTTATTATATACAGCTGGAAGTGAGACTAGTCATTCAGGCAAGAAGTTTATATACATAGAAATATATTTATTGATTGTATATTACGTAAATACATTTAATACTAATAAATCAGATTAAGTGAACTTCAAATATTAGTATTTTTTACTACTGTTGTTTGGAGTCTGCAATCCAGGTCAAAAACAACAGATAGAATATTTATCTTAAAAATATTTGATATATATATATCAATCATTTATTTATCAGATTGCTATTGCTTTTGCTGCAGAACATAAGTTTACTTATATTTTAATGCTAGTAATGTTGTATTATAATCTATAAATGCCTGAAATATATACTGAAGTTTAGTAATTTTTTTCTTCTCTCTGTCCTCAGCTATAGTGGGCAAATAATTCTTCAGCCATTTTTTCACTGCCAGATCTTCTGAAATTTAGAGGACTATTATCTCCTAACTGCCTCCACATATTCCATCTTAAGTCTCCCCACCACTGGACTTTCTTTTATTATCCTTCCAACAATAATGTATACCATTCAACATGTCTTATCAAATGACTATCCATATTGTTTCTTCTTTGAGTGATGATCTTCAATAAAAATATTCAATACTTTCTCATTTTTCATTCTGTCTGGCAATAGTACTTTCATTATATGGTGCCATCACAAAATCTTAAATGGTCATAATTTGACTTTTATATTTTAGCAGTGTCCATCTGCTGAAAATGAAATGTTTTTAACATGGAGGAATATATTTTTAGATATTAATAAAACTTATTTTTTGTTAAATGCTTCTTGCTTTGTGGTTTTAAATGTTTATATCTCTTCTATTATCTAATGTAGTTAAAAACCATGACATGTTCTAACTTTTCATCAGATTTCTCTCTCTACAATATTTAATTTTTTTTTCTATTTGTTTTCATATTGCATCTTCCATTTAACAGCAATTATAGATCAGATTAATTCTCTGCTATTAAATTCATATTATTTGCATAATGTGTAATATTAAATAGTTTTCCATTTATTTTCAAACTTGTAAATCATTACTAAATTCTTCCATGGCTTTTTCAATATAAAATATTGAAAAGCAAAGGTGAAATATTACCTTATCTTATACCTCACCTCTACTTATTTTAAACCCATCATCTTTCCAATGATAACACTTTGATTCCTGTATAAACAATATATTAATCTGTTATCGCTAAAATCTAATATATATTATTAAATGCCTTTTTTATATTAATAAAAGCCATTATTATTTATATTTGTTCTCAAGGATTTCTCAGTCAATTGCTTCTCTAATACCTCTGTTTCTTCTAAATCTAATCTGATCATTTAATAAATTTTCTTCCATCATTTGTTTTTTTTTTTTTTTGTTACTTATTTCCTTAACTTAGTGCTTATTTTATTGGTGCCTATGCTTTGATGTTCGATTCAGAGAAGAAAAGCTTTTATTCATTGTTGAATACCATTATTATAGCAATCCCAATAAAAGCTCAATTTGTAATTTTTTGGAGACTTTAATTTGTTGGTACAAATGGTAGACTTTGGCCAAAAGTTTTTGGGAACATGGCACTGGTGCTGTAAATTCAAATGGTTCGTTATGATTGAATTTTTGCACAATTCATAGATTGACATCACACAGGAAAGCTGCTGTAGAAAAACATGGATGCATGCATTCTCAAAACAGTGGTATTTAATAGATGACATTATAGTTAGGGATCAAAATACAAGAGAAATTATCATTATATGAGCAGTTACAAACAGATTGTTGGACAGATCATAGATTAGTACGCTCCAAGAATAGAATGACTGTTGCATTACTAAGTAGATATTTCCATCATATTCATAAGAAAATAGTTTATTCATTGGTTTTTAATTAATTTTTAAAAATTTCAAAGTTCTTTATCCACCAGTGATGGAAGAAAAATCATCATCAGTCTTTATCTTGGATAATTATTACTTTGGAAAATGTAAACTAGTTTAAACACCTTGATAGTTTATAAATAGAAATATGGACTTAGATACTGAGATATAACACAAGCTATAATGGTGCTACTACTGGTTTTAATAATAATTTCATCACAGGGAAATAATTATTGCTACTAAGTTAACTTATTATTTTAATCAATTTATTACAGAGAAGTAAACCAAAAAAACCACAATTCCTCTTCCTCACACAATATTATTTATTATTAAAAAAAAAACAAAAAAACACACTCACAAAAACGATACCCTTCCTATACAAAAAAAAAAAAAGGGAAGAAAAGGGGAGGGAAAGAAAACCCATACCTTCTCCACCCCCTCCCCATCCACCCCCCCCAGTCCTGCTTGTGGGTGTTTGGCTTGCATGTTATAGGCTGTAGGGGCTGCGGTCCCCCAAAGGCCCCCCCCCCAGAAAGCCCCCAACCAAAAACCAAGGGGGGGAAAGGGGAGAGGAAGGACAAGATAGGGAAGTGAACCAAAGGCTTTTTGGCAACCTCTGGTTTGTCATGTTAAGGCGAGAAGGCACGTGAAAGGGGGGGGGGGTTTTTTTTTTTGATTTTTTTTTTAAAGAGAAGTAATGAGTAGGTACCCTATCAGCACAATGTAAACGTATTAGAAAAGTTTCATTTAGGAATGCTCCATAAAATACTGAATTTGATAAACTTTTATAATTTACCTTTAATTAAATATATTCTCAGATGATAAAATAAGATGTTATGGCCTGCATATTAAAATATATACTAGAAAAATGAATAGATATTAGTTTTCGCTAATCCAAGAAAATTTTTTATTGAATATAACATTTTAAATTATTTAAACTTCATTTGGAACATATATTTAATTTCTCACTTGCATGTAACAACATTAAAATTTTATAGCCATTTTAAAAATTATGAGAAGTGTAAAATAATTTATTTTAAAATTATTGTTTATTGCAGGGGTATGCAACCTTTTAGTGGCATTGTGCTCAATTTATTCCACATGCCAACAATTATTCTACCAATCTTATTATATATAGTTTAAAAACTGGTCTAGTTATAATGGGCTTCAAAAATTGCATTCGAAAGATATGCTTAAAATTGTGTATTGTTTACAAAATTGCCGATTAATGTATAGTAATTCAGAATCGGTGAAGTACATTTAACTTTTAATGGATTAATTTAAAAATTTGATTAATGAACTCTAACAAAATAAAGCAAGTATTTTTCTAGCATTCATCAAAAATGTTTAAAAAAAACTCATTTTTGTGATATAAAATATCAACTTGAAATTGGAAGCTTTTCATATATTCCTCTTTTTCTTTAAATGGACATTTGGAATTTTTCTTTTTAAGAAATTTTTTTTAATTACTCAGTAAAAATTCAAAAGAAAAAAATAATGATTTTTAACTTCTTTGAGATCTGAATGATATTATCAAATCTTGTGTATTTGTGGAGATAAAAGGGAAAGACAATGTTCAGAAAATTTTTTTTAAGTGGGATAGAAGAGAGGAATGTGTAAAGTTTCTGTTGTTAAATACATAATAAATATGAGAGCTATTCCTTAAAATTAAGGGCAAATAAGGGAATTAAATTAAAATCTCACTTATATAATTCAAATTTGTGATATTATTATGTGCTAATAACAATATGAATAGCTAAATTTAAGCAAGTCCGCTAACCAAGAATCTAACTGCTGATTATCTTTCAAAATGTCTGAACTAAACTACTGTTTTTATCAACCGCGGCAATGCGAATAACAGTTTTAAAGATCAGTCTATCTTGTAATATATTTTATTGCTTACAGACTATATTAATCTTGGATATAATATTTTACTTTTATGACTTTAAATTATATAATTATACCATATATTTGTAGAGTGGAATTCTATAACAATTTTAAAATGTCTGAATGATAAAGATTTAACTATATCTCACTTTAAACTTATATTGGAGATAACAGTCCAGCTCTATGTATTATTATCTTATTGTTAAAATAATAATATAACTGTTGAGAGAAAATAACAGCTAACCAGAAAATTGCTTTATAACTGTTATGACTATTATGGGATGATTATTTAATTGTACAATCATTCCTAGTCTTTGACCCTCACTCACTGAATTAAAAGTAATGAAATATTTTAACTTTGCAGTAATGCCTACATAGAAGTAATGAAGTGTACTAACTTTTGAGGAATACTCTAGTTAAAATAATGAAATTGGTTAATGTGGAAGGATACTCTATGTTCGTGTGACAGTGTACTTTAAAAAAAAGGATCAGCCTTAAACATTCATAAGAAGATTATTTTGATGGAGTTAATACATTTTCACACATTACAGTGTTATACATGTTCCATCATTTATAAATATCTCAAATATTCAAAGAGCCTACGTGTGAATCAATTAATTATGGAATATTCATTATGGTGGGAACGAAAAGGAATATTATCAAACATATAATTCTATATGTTATAATTGAAAACTATTTAATTTATATGTTGTATATTGAGTATTAAGAAAATGTATTATTGATTTTTTTTGGTGAATATTTAATATATTTGAAATATTATGTATTATAATTTAATGTAGTTATTTAAACAAGTATATAATTTTATTTTAATCTATATTTTCATATTATTTTATACATGTATGAAGTTCACGGTAGATATTCTATTGGGTCTAAAATAATTATTTATTAATTTAAATTAAAATAACGTGAAAGACTTAAACCTTCAAAACTTACGCCTTAAACATGCTAACTTACAGCCAATCAGATGTAATAATAACTGCACGTGTGTTTCAGAATTAAGAGGTCCATGTGCAGTTATTATTACATCTGATTGGCTGTATGTTAGCATGTTTAAGGCACAGGTTTTGAAGGTTTAAGCCTTTCACGTTATTATAATATTACTTGCTTGTGCTTAATAAATTTGATATATTTAATTTAAATTAATTAGATTGAACGTATGATATAGGAATTGATGTGAATCAATTATTAGAGAACAACGCTTGCGTAAAGGTCTAATGATTATTTAATGAATTTATAACATGTACGAACACCATATGACTTAATCCCATACAAAATACCTCTGATCATTCATATTATTTGCTAGTTTCTTAGGAGACGTAACCACTACAAGCCATACTTTTTGGAAACACAGCGTGGTCGGGGAGGTCGCTTCAGCTGGTGGAAATATCAAAAAACTAAATCTCATATCAGACTCCTACATCATGAAGTCTGCACTATAGCTAGCTGTCATATGTGGATTAATAGTCAGATTAATTCATAAAATCATTATTTCATCGTTTATAATTTCTGGCCTCCCTTATCACAAATTCTACGGATCGATCGAACACGATATCATTTGTTCTTAAGAACCTGATGTTTTCCTTTATGGCCCATGCATGGCTTGGTGCTTGGTCACTCTGCTTCAGAGTGGAAAACAATTTAATTTTTATCTCTTATCTGACCTTACAATCTTTTAAGTGCCCCAAGGGCTAGTTTGCTTTAGATACACTTATATTTCAATCATTTCAATTCACTAAGATTCAAACATAATCTTTAAATAGAAATTAATCAACATTTTTTTCTTTTCTTTTATATTACTTTTAACAAAAATATTAATTAATCTGTAGCTCAGGGGTCCCCAACCTTTTTGCACTTAAGAGCACATTCTATAATACCGGCCAGGTGGCGGGCACCATTTATTTTTTGCAACCAGGTGGTGTGCACTATTTATTTTTTCAATGTAAATTTATAGTTGGATATTTTTAATAATACACATAATGTACAAAAAAATATTTATTTCAAAAATAAAATTTTAACATATAATTAACGTTTATATTTTTATGCTGTAAAAGTATAGTATGCCCTACAATTTGATTACAATATAATACAATAATTTATAAGAAATTTTAAAAATTAAATTTATTTGTATATTTTTTTATCGTGTTCGGATAGCGGCGGGCACACGTAAAATGGTCTGCGGGCGCCGTGGTGCCCGCGGGCATAGGGTTGGGGACCCCTGCTGTAGCTCATTACTTTTTTTTTTTACATTTTTTATTTCTAAATACTTTTTTTTTTAAAAAAATTCCATCTGTGTGATAATATGTATGTTAAATAAGTACTTTAATTTTTCATGTACATTTTTTTTTTTTTTTAAAATCATTTTTACTTATCATTATTTCCTATTTTAATTTTCAAATAATGTAACGGCATATGTATACCGTTACAATATATGCATATATATATATAATACCCATTAAATTTTCATTCTCTTTTTTATAGAGAAATTTCTGTGATGAAATACTAAATAAATTATAAGATGATGATTTTAAATCGTTCTTTCAGGTAAGTATAGGTGTGTGTGCGGGTGTGGTTTTATATAAATATATACATATGTGCAAATTTTTCTGTACAGCAGATGAAATAACTAATCAAATGTCATTATAACTATGCAATAAATAATACTGTTCATTATTAATGATAATTTTCTATTGCTTGCCACTTCTTAACACAATTTATTTATGAATTTGAATGAGCCTTAACACCTTTTAGATGCTTAATATGTCTATATTATTTTAGAAATATATTTGTTTAGCACAAATTGATTTTTCAAAATATAAGCACGTTTATTTAGTTTAGTGATTTCTGCTGTGAATAGAAGTCTCAAAGCTGTTATAATGAATACTTATTGTTATGAAGATATAAAACTTTCTCAGTTAGTTGAAATTAAGATTTAATTGTGAATGATCAGCAAATATTTGAATATCTTTATTCTTAGTGGTGACAATATCAAATTTAGAAAATTTGAAATTTAAAACATTTTTGTCTTTATTCATCACAATACTTTTTTTTCATCCCATAAACATCAATTTTGGAATATTCTGTATTGAAATCTAAATACTTGTTTTGTATTTTCATAAGAATTTATCATTTTGGCTCAGCCGACATCAGTTTTACTGCCTTGTTTAGTAATATATTTGTTCATTATTATTTTTATTGTACTGATATTTCAGCTGGTTGTTACTTGCCAGTTTTTGAATAAAGGTTTAGTAGCTGTTGTTCGAACTGTTGGTCAAAGAAAATGAACTCCATACTGTTCATTGCAATGTCAAACTTAATTATTTCATCAAATGTGAAATTTAGATAAGCTCAGATTAAATAAAGAGGATTCCACAATAAATAATTAATTTGATATGTTTTATTTTTGATAAATATGATTTATAAATTTTTTTCACATGGCTGAACATTTTGCGGTTTCATCATGTTTATTAATGCAGTTAAGCTAAAACCTATATCTTGCAGTTGATACACATCCCTTATGCTGCTAATCAGGAGCTAATTTGGGATTGCGAGGATCCTGGTGACTATGAAAACAAGAGAAAATACACAATTTTAGCATTAAATAATGTCACTGGACTAATTTAAAATAATGATTGATAAATTTATTGATCAATTAGTAATAATGAGAATAAAAAAGTCTGATAAATAAATACTAAGAATACAAATAGGTGATTTTTATTTGACAAACTTATATGAAAAAAAAAAAACACAGCAATAAATGTATAACATTGATTAAATAGTAATTTACAAAATTTTTAAATTTCAAATGGTTTTAATTACCATATAGGCCAAAACGTTAATAATGTAGAAAGAAATATATTTCTTGTACATATGTATGTAGACTCATAAAATATTTTATTTGTTGATTGTATAGATCACTTTAACAATATATTAATAATTGTTAAATGTATATATAATATGTGTGAACACATATATATAAAATATTTTAAATATTAATTTTAATTATCTTTACATTAAAAATCAAATTATTATTTTTATTTTCTAACCATTTTTCAATTGTAAACAAAAAATTTTGAGATAAAGAAACATTATTTAATTTCTTTGAAAATCCACTTGAAAGTTACTTTCTTTTTAGCTTGCAAACTTATAGAAAATTTTCCCAAATTCATTTTTATTTGTTAACTAATTTTTTGGCTAACTGCTTTAATTTTATTCAAAGGTTGTTTATCTCAATTATTATAAGAAATTGTCAATTTTTTTAAACAAGTGAATAAGTTGAGTGGAATATATATATTTTTTCATTCTTTAGGACTGTATTCAACTGATGTGCATAGTATAGTATATATGTATTTGAATGATAATTTATTTATTTATTTAATCTGTGTTTCATACATAAGTGAAATAGATCTTGAGTTTGGTCAGTTTACATATAAGTGACAAGCTTTTCGTCTTTTTCTATATATAGATAAAGTAGCATTATAGCATTGCAATCTCAAGATTAAGTTGGATTTTAACATAGATTGATGGTTTGACATGTTTTGCTTACCATCATCATAAACAACCATTATCAGTCCACTGCAGGATGAAGGTCTCTCCAAGTTCAATCTATCTTCTCCAATCTTTAGCTTCTCTTCGCTACATCACCCCTGCACACTTTCTTATTTCATCCATCCATCTCATATGATCTCTTTCTGGGTCTTTTACAATCTTTTGGAATCCAGTTAAAAATTTCAATTGTTCATCTATTATCATCTCTTCTAGCAATATGTCCAGCCCAATTCCATTTCAATCTTTGATAAAAAAATCAAGTCTATATATAACATTTCAATCTTTTTAATTTTTTCAATGAGGTCAGTAACACACGTTTGTTTTCTTACCCATACATTGTGTTTTCGATCTCTTCTTGTTACTCCCAACATACATCTGTTCATACTTCTTTGAGTGGTTTGAAGTCTCTGTATTGCTTTTCGATTAAGTGTCCAAGAGTCAGATCCATAAGTAAGAACTGGTAAAACACATTTGTTAAAAATCTTCCTTTTCAAACACACAGGCATACTTCCTTTTAGTATCAAGTGATTTCTACCAAAAGTACTCCAACCAAGTTAATTCTATGATTAATTTCTATTATGTTTCCATCTGTATTAATAATCTGACCAAGGTATTTGTAACTGTTAACTTCTTCTAATTCATCATAATCAATCTTTATTTTCATATTTTGAGCAAATCGATTAAACATTACTTTAGTCTTTTTAACATTTATCTTTAGTCCTACTTTCCTACTTTCATCAGATAACTCCTTCTACATTTCCTGCAGCTCTGAAGCATTATTTGCAAAAACAACTACATCATCTGCGAAATCTAAATGACTTAAATAATCTCCATTTACTTTCACTCTTTTAGTTTTCCATTTTATTCCACAAAATACTTCTTGCAGCACTGCTGTAAAAACTTTTGGAGATATGGAGTCACCTTGTCTTACACCTTTCTCAATGTTGACTTTCCCAGTATCATTATGTAATCTAATTGTTGCTGTTGCATTTTTATAAATATTCTTTAAAATAGGACAATATCCTGGATTTATACCTTGATGATCCAATGCTTTAATCACTGAAGAAATGTTTATAGAATCAAATGCCTTTTCATAATCTACAAATCCAAAACATAATGACAACTCATATTCATTTGTCCTTTCTATAACTCCTCTCAATACCTGGATATGATCTACTGTACTAAAACCACTTTTAAATCCAGTTTGTTCTTTTGGTTGGTGGAAATCCAATGTTCTCTGTAAACGAGTTGTAATTATCTTGGTAAAATTTTTATATAAAACTGATAAAAGGCTAATAGGTCTGTAATTTCTAATATCTTCTTTATCACCTTTTTAAAATATTAATATTATTACTGCATTCTTTCAATCATCCGGTACGTCTTTATTATTTAGACATTTGGTTTGCTAAAAAAATTTTTATTTCTTCACCTGCTTCTTTTAATATATCAATTATAATTCTATCCTTACCTGGAGCCTTTCCTTTCTTCATACATTTAGTTGCATGTCTCACTTTTTCATTTAAAATTCTGGGCAATTTGGAAGATGTAATAGATATAGGAGGTACTTGTTCTTTATTACTATATAATTCTTGATAAAAATCTTCTACCAATTTCATGATGTCATCTCTCTTTTTAGTAATAATTTCATCTTTTTTTCTTATTGCAGATATAAATTTCCTACCAATACCAAAATGTTGTTTTACATTCTTGAGACTTTTATTTTCTTCTACAGCTTTTCGTGTGTAACAGGCACACACACCGTTACATTATTTATTTTAAAAATTTAGACATTAAAAAGAAAAGTTTGCATATAAAAACTTTTTTAAGAAATAAAAAATTGAAAGTTAAAAATCATCTAAACTCTAATATATAAAATCGCACAGATGAAAAATTATTAAAAGAAAACTTTATTAAAAAAAAGAAAAAGTTTTAAAACTAAATATTAAGAAAAAGACTTGAAAGATTCAAAGATAAAAAGAATGTACAATAAATTAATTAATGCTATTGTAAAATGGAAATGATTATTTTAATTAGTTAAAAGTAACCTGGCCTTTGGGCATTTCAAAATGTATAAGTAAAGGTCAGATAGGGGAGAAAAAAAATAATAGAAACTAATAGCCAATAAAAGAAATCCCTTGGGAAACGGACCTCAACGAAAATACCATCACCATTGTCATGACATAATGTCCACTCAATCCAAAATTCTAATATAAAAGAAAAAGTTTGGAAATAAATTTTAGTGAGTGAAGAAAGAGCTGGGAGAGAAAAAGGGAAGAGATGTGAAAGCAAAGATTGATATGTGTTAGTGCGGAGAGAGTTGAAGGAGAAGGGATTGAAAAGACGCTCTCATCAATCCCTTCAGTTTTGCTAAAAAAAAGAAAGAGAAATGACTAATCGTTTTCTTATACTGCAGACCACAGGACAGCAGGGGAATTAATGTTGGATCCCAAATTGCAGGCAACTATAAAGGATGAACTTTTCTAAAACAGAAAGAACTATATAACTAATGAACATTTTCAAAACAATAAGAACTTTAATTACAAAACCTTTTCAGTATTTAATAGAAATAGAATCATATTTGACCAAACTTAATCCGTTATTAATAATTATTTTTATTGAATTTATTATTATTTTTGTAAATCATTTCTATTAATTTATTTTTTCTGTTCTTTTAAGTTTTTATTATGATTTTTTTTTCTTTTAAAATAAACTTTAATAAATGTTAAATTTAAGTTGGGCGTGAATGGCTGCATAGATTCGTAAAGTTATATTAGTTCAATTAAGGGAGGGTAAATCTTAGGTTATTTGTTTCGTAATTAAATTGGGTTAATCGATTGTATATATTGGTGTAATTAGTAAATGTAGCATGAGATTCGCTACGTGCAGGATCCTATTATACGCCACACTTGGGCAAAATAAGTCCCATATCTTACTGAACATCGGAAGCAGACAGTATTCTCTGCTCCTTGGATCACCCCTTTTAGCCTATGGAATGGGATAGTAAGACAGAAAATGCAGTCTCTTCTTATGGAGTTTTTTTTTTATTATTCTTTTCGCCAGACAGATGTAACATTCCTGTACTGGACGAGAGAAATGTCTTCTCTATAATCAAGCTGTTCAGATGTGCATTCCTGACAGTATGGTTTTGTGCTGTCGTATTCATGCTGCATTGAATGCATTAATGTATCAGATGGATTGACATTAGTTTGACTGCAAACTTTTGGCCTAAGGTTAAATAAGGGATAGAATTTTTTTTTTTCAAATGCAATCTATGTAGTTTATTCAAACTCGACACTAATAAAATATTAAATTCATCTGTGCGAGCTTCATAATAAAAAAAGTTAAAAATATAAATTAAATGCTAAAGCTAAAGTAAAAGTTAGACTAAAATAATAATTCTAAATTACGCATATGTTAAATAAATATTTGTGTGTGTTATTACTGGCAGTGGCTTCTTTTATTTTTTGTTAATATTGGAAAAATATTTTAAGAATTTATATTTTATAAATCTCTGCATTTCACTGAGCTAGTGGATGGGCTGACTGTCGGAATAAACCATATATATGTAAAGTTAGATCTTAACAGCGCATATCTGCCTACTCTGTAAATTTTCCAGGTTCAAATAACACGGTGGCGCCCTGTAGTGCGGATCCGGTAAGCTCTAATCTTTCCCAACCGTTATACTTGCTAGTTCACAGTTATACTTTCTTATATCATTTTCAACTCTTTTCCGCACCATTTTACAAAATTCGAGATATTCAATTCTTTTTAATGCATCATTTTTGTATATCTTCATATTCATTCTTTTCTTCATAAATTCTCTAGTCTCAGTAGAAATTTTATTGGTCAATTGCTACTTTTTTTCTACCAGCTATCTTTGTTGCAGTTTTTAAAAGTGTATCAGTTATTTTCATATAATTTCATTCAAATCTGAATCATGTTCAAAATCTACTAATATTTGAAACCGATATGTAAGTTCTAATTTTCATTAGAATGTTTCTGAAGATTAGGAATATCCACTGTAAATATTGTTTTTCTTAATAATTTTTGTCTCTCTAGTTTTACATTAATACATATCTTACACCTTACTAATCGATGATCACTTCCTGTGTTAAATTTATTAAGAACATTACAATCTTGAAATATGTATTTCCTGTTAGTCAAAATATAATCAAATTCTGCTGTACCTTCATTTGGATGCTTCCATGTCCATTTCCTTTTAACATTTTTCTCAAAAAAAGAATTCATAATATAAAGTTTTTCTTTTTCTGCAAACTCCACAAGTCTATGTCCTCCCTCATTTCTATTACCATAACCAAAATTACCTACAGCACTTTCATCTTTCATTTGTTTACCAATTCTAGCATTAAAGTCTCCCATAACAATTTTAAAATGTTGTTTACTCTGATCAAAAGTTTTTTGTACATCCATATAAAAATCCTTCTACTACTTCATCACTATGAGAACTTGTTGGGCATAAACCTGAATTATCTGCATTTGGTATCTGCTATTAAGTTGTATAACTAATCTTGCCACTCTGTCTGATACACCATCAATCTCCACAATATTGTTCTTCCACTTTTTATTTATAATGAATCCTACTCCACTTGTATTTTCAATATTTGTGCCTTTATAATAGAGTATATGTCCACTTTTTAAATCAATTGTCTCTTCACCTTTTTTTCTAACTTCACAAAGTCCAATAATGTCCCATTTAATATAAGACAGTTCTTCTTCTAATTCTTGCAATCTTCCTTCACTTGAAAGTGATCTGCAGTTGTAAGTACTAAATAAAAAGTCGTCATCAAATGGCAGCCTGGGTCTGCAATCAGGGGATTCTTAGCACCCTCCGCCTTCGGCTAACAACCGCTACCTTGGTTGGTGACTTTACAGCCTCCTGGGAATAAGGGTCATGCTTTATTTTTGTCTGTCATAATTATATATATGTATTGGAAAAATATTTATCATTTACACAAACATTCATTCTGTCTTATCAGGCACTGAGAAGAAAGACCGTGGTGTTTCTTGATCTTAAACTCAGAGGTAAAAAGCCAATAAACTCACCACGCTGGCTAATGCGTGTTGGTGAGCCGACATCCATGTTTGTATACTATATGAATAATCCTATAGTAAAACAGCTGCAACAACAAGAACGTATGGAGTGGACATTAGGAATTTGCCCTGCTCGGCTCCTTTAAGGCCTCCAAGAGGAATCAAAGGGTCTCCTTTCAGTTAATAGCAAATTCCTTTCTGCAGCCCTGCTTACCAGATACACAAATTAAATGTTTGTTGTCTTCAACTCAATACAGCTTATTCTCTGAACTTCAGTACAGTAAGTAGTGCATTGTATGCAATGAAATTAATCCTTTTTATTATATATGAATTTAACAGAATAGATTATTGTATGATTATATAAATAAACAAAATATAATAAACAAAGCAAAACTCTCCATACAGTATTGCCACCCTGTGCCAACCAGAATAATCAATGAATGCCAGAAGGCTTGTGCATAAAATCTCTATCTAATGCCTACTCATCCAATATCCCCAGATTAGTTTCTGGCTTGTGATGCTTAATGGTTTAACAAAATATAATGTAATACACATGTATTTTACAGCCCTGAAGAAGTCTATTAATTGAAATGTTAATAAAGCATAATGAAAAATATAAAGGAGTGAAATTTTTTAAAGATTAATAAAATAAATAATTTCTCCAGTTGCTTTATTATTTAAGAGTTCTTGGTTTCTAATAAATGTAGTGTCATATCAAAATGTATTTTATTATCATAGTTACTTAATGTTGTTACTTTATCTTGTCTGTTTTTAGATTTATGTTTAAAGATTTCTCTGAATGATAATGAAAATAGATTTTAAGTTTTATAACTGATGTTTTATTGTAGAAAGTTCAATTTTACTATAACTTTTAAAAAACTATATTTTATACCTGTCTTATAAAAGTGACATTTTTTGTAGGTCATTTTCTAAAAATGTTAGTTTTTGTCGCAGAATGACTACTGATATTCAAAAACAATTTGATGTATCAAAAGAAAAACTCAATACATTAAAACATGAGCCTAGCAATGAAGTCAAATTAAAAATATATGGACTTTTCAAGCAGGTAAAATCAATTTAAATACTTTTTTTTTTATAAATACAATTTAAAGAAGCAGTATTTTTTTTAAAAAAATATTGTGTTTATTTATAGTCTTTTTATTTGAAAATTATAAAAGGTGCGTTTGCATGTATATTAAGTTATTTTCAAGGCCTTATTTGTTGATTTTGAGATATCATTAGAAAGCTGTATATTTTGGCCTTGGTGTAGATTTGTCAATATTTTACCAAATTATTTTTAATGTTTAATATTTACAAAATACTATTACAATGCGTACACAAATTATTTATCTCATAATAAGTTTTATTAATTGTGTTATTATAGCACCAATTAATTAATAATACCATTCTACAAATTTAAAGTAGGCCAACACTGTTCCTTCATTATATTAGTAAACTTTCTCAGGAATTCTATTAGAAACATATGAAACACATTACTTCTAAATTGAGAAATTAATTACGTTTTTACAATATTTAATCATTTTTACAATTGTAGCATAGAAGATAAATAAAATGTACTTCATAATTATGTAAATACATACCAATTGTTCCTGAATTAATTATCTTAATTTTAATATACTCTAGAAAAAAATCTACATACGCTAATATTAATAATTTGCAAGTATTAGACAGATTGTGTAAATTGGCCATTATATGCAAAAGATTGGAACTCAAATAAAAAACAACAACCTAAAACTAGGATTTGCAGAGAGATGGCTAATTAATGCGTGAAAAACAAAGAAAACTTGGAGAGAATATAATCCTTTTACTTTAAGTATCGGCTAAAATAAAATATTGAATTGCCAGAAGGTAATTGTTCTGGAAAGCATATATGTATATATAACAAAACAAGCATGTGTGTAAAAGACTTAGTAATTAAAACACATAATGTTACTTTCAGTATTATGTGTGTGAGAAGCTAAACAAGCAACTAGAGGATCAATAATAGATTGTATTTATTTCTTATGGAATTCCAAATTATTTATTTGTATTTATTTAAAGCTCTTGATGTTCTTCCAACTGGTGTTTAATTAATAACCACAGGACATAGCAGAATAGCACAGTCAACTGTTCAAGAAAAATTCGTTCAAACAATAACCGAATGATGTAGTCGATAGTTCGATTGTATCTGTGCAAAGAAAAGTAATTAGCAGTCTTCATGAGAATAATAGTGATTGCATATAATATCATAATCTCCAAAAATAAGAATAATGGTGTTATTATGTAATAGCATAAAAGTATTTGACATAAAGAATGCAACTTAATGGAAAAATTAAGTAGAACATATGGAATGTTACATGGTCGTAAAAAAATAGATAAAGAATGATTGAATGCTCCTATGGTTTGCAGGACGAGATATTTTACAACTGTCAAATAAATTGTGTAACCGTAAAATTCTTGAGGAACTTCCGTACCATAAATTAATTGACAAATTGAACAGATATTTTACTCTGAAAATAACAAAATGAGCAGCATTATTGAGACTAAGAAACAGAAAACAATTACCTCATGATAAATATGTAGATTATGATGTAGCATTGAGGAATTTGTTGAAGAATTGTGATTTTGGCCCAGAAATTAATGATATGTTGTTATACTAATTTCTGTATGGCATGTTGGATTCAAATTTCAGAAAAATATTGTTAGAATGAACCTGACCTTAATTATAGATGTGCTACGCAGAGATGCATCATGCAAGAAACCATATTTGACAACACTTCAGAATTTTCATTATCACAACAGCTAGATAAAATCTCTCATTACAGAAAACAAATACCAATACGCCAGACCCCCGTAGAATAAAATACATTGCAACATGATACTGTTATGATAAAACTGGCCTTTTAAGTAAAATCTACAAACAGTAAAAATAAGTTATGCACTATTTGAAAGAAAAGAGGACATTTAGCATATATCTGTCACAATAAAGAATGCAATGTCGAAATTAAGCAAATGTCAGATTACAAATCTGGGAGAAGAAGAGAGAGAAGTAATTATAACATGAAGAAATTTAATGACACAAATAATGACTACATACTGCTTGACATGGACATCTATGATCAAAAATTAATAATGGAGGTGGATAATGCAGGTCTATTGTTGATACATAAAGTGTTTGAAAATCAGCTAAGGAATTGTAAGAAGATAACACTTGCGTAAATGGATATTATTGCAACAGATGTTAATGGCAATTAAATTGATATGCATGAGAGAATAACTATCTATAAAATTGAACTCGAAGATCAAATTTCTCCCATTGTATATCATAAAAAAAGATTTTCATCTGCTATTTGGATGGAACTGGTTTTGCTTTTTAAGAATTGGTATAAAAAAGTGAATTCAATTGGAAACTACAGTGTGGAAGAAATACCCTAGGTTGTTTAAGTCTGGATTAGTGGAGAGTTAAAAACACAACCAGTTAATGTTGAATTAACAAAGGAAACAACTCATTATCTGCAAACTACATAAAGTTCCATTTATTCTGAAAGAGAAAATGGAAAAAACTATCAATGAGATAGTACAAAAGATAATACTGACATTAGTAGAAGATTTGCTGGAATTAGAAAGGTGATTAAATGTAGTTTGTTCAAAAATGGATAAAATAGAGCCAAGATAAATATATTGAAGTGGATCTGGTCTACAATTGAGATAAAGTTTTTTGGACACATTATGAATAAAAATAAAAGTATCCAAGTCCAGGCAAGGTGAAGGCCATGAAAAATGCTGCGAGACCAAGAAATGTAAAGGAATTATAAGTGTAGTTAATACTGATAAACTTTTATGAGAGCTTTTTTAAAAAAAAAAATTTATATGCTAATTACCATCATATGAATTGCTATTAAAAAAGAAACATTGAAAATGGCCTAAGGAACAAAATGTAGCTTTCTGAAAAGTCAAGGATCTCTTAAGTTCAAATCAATTCCTAATTCACTACCTTAGTGATTACTACAGATATGTCAGAATATGGTTTGAGAGTCATAATTTCCCCATCCATGCTCTGGAGGCGAACATCCTATAGCTTATGTCTTGACAACATTGTTGGTATAGCCAAATTGACAATGAAATGTTAGCAGTTATTTTTACCATAAAAAAATTTCATCAGTATAATCATGGGCAAAAATTTTAAATACATGGATCATCATCCACATATAGAAATATTTGGTTTGCGGAAAAAAAATCCTTGAACATGCATGCTGTGCTGAATAAATATATTATCCGTATCCGATTATGAACTAGTATATAAGCCAGGAAAGCAGATTGAACATGCTGACACTTTATCATATCTACCTGATGCTAAAGAAAATCAATGTGGCATTAAAAAGATATATTATGTAGATATTATAAACTCTACTTCGCTTAATAGTTCAGTAATTGCTAAGTGGACTTAACAAGACCAAGTTATATTCAGATAATGAAATGGATAAAATGTCACTAGTCAGAAAGATATTCATTTGAAGTTGTAAAGCCCACTTGGAACTTACGAGATAGCTTATCATTTTGTAATGGTTGTGCATTAAATGACTGATCACTGCATACTCATACCATCAGAAGACTGGACCACGTACTTAATTTATTTTGTCAAGGTCATCCTAGAATTGTACCTATGAAAGCATTAGCTAAATCATATATCTGGTGGCCAAATTTGAGTGATGAAATAGAACAAATGATAAAAAAATATGTAAGTTGTCAGACAACCACAAAATTGCCATCTAAAAATCTTGAAGTATGGCCTAAATTTATACAATCTTGGAAGGTTTCCATTTAGACCATGCAGGACCAGTGCATGGACATATACTTTTGATAATTGTTGATACAATTGTTCATTGGACTGAATATAAAATTGTAAAAAATATGAGTACAGAATGTAGAATTAAAGTGCTCAGAAAATTTTTTGCTGTACATGTTATCCAGAGATTATTGTAACTGATTATGGGACAGTTTTTGCCTCTCAGCAATTTATGGATTATTTAAATGATTTAGGAATATGACACATTTCTACTCTACCTTAACATCCCGAGAGTAAAGGCATAGTTGAGAAAGATGTTTTAACATTTGAAGCTTATATTGAAAAAAACTTATAATATTGTACTGTAAATGCTAGTTGATGTTATATTCTATCAACAGATTACTCTAACAAGATACCGGTTGAGTTATTAATGCTCCAACATTTTTGCACTCTTTTTGCTAGGTTCTTGGCAACTACAATTGAAAAATTTAAGGGCAGTTTTGATTGTGAAGAATTTAAAATTGGAGAGAGAGCATGTGGATACATGATCTTTTAAAAAAGAAATGGATATCAGGAATGATATTGCAAACTTTGTCAAGGCAATTATGACCGATAAAATTAGAAAATGGAAAAGAAATAAGAAGACTCATGAATCATTTACATCCTCATCTAAGTGAGTTACCTAATGTTGATGTTTTTGAAAATAAATTAGCAAAGGATAAAAAAAACTCATATATGAAGGAAATGGAGTAAAAAAAAATTGACAAAGTCTAAGTGGAAATAAATGATCATAGTATAGATCAAATAATTGAGTCTGAGGAACATTATGTTCTTTCTAAACCACTACAGCAAGATGAAGAACAAACTATTACAACTTCACAAGATGAGGAATAACGACTTTTCTTAGAAAGGCACATGTACAGAAAACTTGTTAGATTAATGGACTATATATGTGATTGAAAGCATTATTTTTTACAGGAGGGGAAGGATTGAAATGTCTATGTGTATATTATATAGATTGTAAATAAAAAGGATTTTATAATTATGTAAATACATATAGATTGTTCTCGAAATAATTATCTTAATTTTAATAAACTCTAGAAAAAAATCTACATATGTTAATATTAATAATTTGCAAATAATAAACTATTCTATAAATTGGCCAGTTATATGCAAAATATTGAACTTATATAAAAACCCTGATGTAAAACTGGGAATTGCAGAGAGATGGCTAATTAGTGCGTGGAAAGTGTGTGTGCTAAGTAAGTACAAAGATAATAGAGAGAATATGATCCATTTACTTTTAATATCATATTGTCTGTGAAAGTAAAATATTGAATTGCCAGAAGCAACAGTAACAAAATGTGTGTATCTAATTAAAATACATACTATTCATTATTATATTATTCTGTGTATATGAGAAGCAAAATATGCAAGTAAAGGACTAATTGCAAATTATTTATTTGTATTTATTATTGCTAAATAAGTTGTTTTGGTTGTGTTAATTTATTTTAAGTCACTGACACTTTCCCGACTAGTGTCTAATTATACTCTTGGGACATAGCAATATATTTTTTACCCAAGCTTTGGTCAGATTACTAATCACTGTAAAACTATTTTTTTAATTACATTTCAAATAAATGTTGAAAATTATTCTCTACTGATTTTAGCTCATCAGAATATATTTCTTGGTGCAATGTGTTATAGATATGGATTTCACATTTGTAGTTTTTCTAATATGTGTTTTATCTGAGAATAACTATCCAGCATTAAGACAGTAAAGACAATTACTTAAGGCTTTAATAAGTTTATACATGTAGATGATTACAATTAACTCTTAAGCTATCAACAACCTCAACCTGTAGTTGAGGCAATCTCCTTTAACAATAAAGGTGGCAGCACTTTATCTATGGTCTGATATGTTTATATAGACCTAAAGATTGCAACTTAACCAAGTTATTAGTATCCAGTATTGTTCTGTAAATGAATATCTAATTAGACTTAATTGGTTAAACAAAATAAATCTAGTTGCAATCAAAAATATCCAGTTGTAAAAAAAAGCTTCAAAACTCTAAATCTCATAAAGAGATATGGTAAACTTTCGATGAAAATAAATAGGATAAAATATCTATTGCCAACAATCCAAAGGACTAAAGTTACTTGATTGGCAATCAAATATTGATTAATAAAAAATAAAATTTAGTCCTTATATCAGATAGGAATTATTATGGGTACCCCCCTAATGTATGTATTTGCTATACTGTGGTAGTATTTTTCAATGTGATGTATTTAAGATTAGATAAAGTATGTTATTTAAGTGTCTCATACTAGGATAATAAAAGATTCACAGAGGTGAAACTTAAAGAGTGTTTTTATAATTTTGTCCAGATGTTAGAAGTTTCTAAATTATAGCGAATTCAATTAGTAGCATTAAACCCATTTTTTTATTTTATTTCACATAATATCTGAGTTACTCAAAATCAAAGACCGCCTGAAGCTACACTGTCTTGCATTAGACTCGTAGACAACCTATGATTAGTGAATTCTATAAAATCATCTACCTAATATAAATATATTAAAGAAAACTATTTTTTTATTTTTGTGCTTTATTTTAATCAGAAACTCTTGAATTTATACAAATATGTTTTTTAAAAAAAAACATAAATAGAATAAGCTTGATAACTAAGTAAAATATTATCATTATATATTACTTCTGACCATAATCTCTGTTCATAAGAATTCAATTTTCTTTCAGTTATAACTACTATTATTTTTCATTCAAAAATAATATTAATAAAGCATTTTATAACTCCTCATCCTCTGGCTCAGTGGTATGCAGGTTGAATTTGTGATCAAAAGATTCAAGTTTGGATGACTAGAGAGAGCAAAAAGCTGAATCATGGACGAAGAATTTTCATATGATTTCACTTATGGATTTTTTTCCATTGAAATTTTTGGACAATTATGAGTCATCTTGGATGATATTTTGTTGAGAGGGATTTCTGTAAGAAGTCTTCTTGATCAGAAGTTTGAAATTGCGGAGGGGAGAAAAAACTCTGGTTAAAAATAAAAATTAATTAATGAAATACTATTCTTAAAAAAAAAAAAAGAGGAAAGAAATCATGTAATAATATACAAACTTGTTCAAATATAAAAAAAATATATGTTAAATATAATGTTTTCCTGAAGGTTTGTGATGATGGTGTTTTAATTGTATTTTTATGTTGGAATATTTCCATCATGTAATACGAGTATTGAATGTCTTTAAAAAATTTAACTTTATTTAAATATTCCAAATACATTCAACTGTTAATAATAGCACATCAAACAAGTTAGTTTATGTGCAATGTTTCCAGAGGTATTATTCTCCCCTCTTCTTCAGGTGTTGCTGACCTGACCAGTGACAGTACTAGCATGGGATTTGAATCTGGACTCATAGATTCTTGGGTATTGAATTTTAAGGTAACAATCTAGCCAACTGAGCCATTCAATATAAAAATACAATGTTAAATGTAAATTTCTAAATAAATTTTTTAAAAAAGAAATCTAACAATCAAGGTATAATACGTTAACTGTACCGTTGTAATGTTAATAGCTCTGATCCAGATATTGATTACTTTGTACTATAAAAAAATAATGATATTTATAAATATGTTTAAATATATTTTTTCTTCCTACATGTTTTATATTCAATAGTAGATATTTTATTATTATATTATTCATAATTATTTTTCTGAATTATGCATGTTTGATTTTACCTATTATTTAATATGATATTGTATGTGTGATATGCATTAACAACATGGACTTCAAAGCATAGTAAACATTTTGAGTCTTAAGAGTGATGCTTATGATATGACAGTGTAATGTAAAATGGCTTTTTCTTAAGTGAAATCAGAATTTTGCATATACGGGCTAAATGACCAGAACCCTGTTAGCTACATTAAACATTCCCTACCTTTAAATCCTTCTCACATCACAATAAATATAATTACTTCTTATTTCTTATTACTCAATTATTTTGCAAATCTTTTTTCCTCCTGTCTGTTTTAATAAAAGCTATTTCCTTAGTTCAATTATTCTATTCTCATATTCCCCAATTTTATTATAAAGACCTCCACACAAAATGTAAAATTTCTTAGCTTTTTCAGTTTCTTTACCTTTAAATTTCTTTCATTTTCCATATAATTTATTTTTATTCTCTTACAACAATCTTCATTCTAAAAATAAATGTTCAATACTCTCCCATCTCCACATAAATTACATTTTTACTCCAAATCCTTATTCCACGCTTGCCCTCTTTCTCTGGTACCCAAAATCGTTGCCTTTGCATCAAATAATAGTAAATTCACTTTAGGTGTTGTCATACATAATTTCATATTTTTTACAATTTTTATTCCTATTTAAATCTAAATTATTACTTTTTAATTCATATTTATTTTTAAAAACTCTACTATTTTTTCTCTAATTAAGATAACTTTTTTTTTCTTCTCACTTTTCATAATTAAGTGCCTGTAATATATTCTGTACACATTTATCCCCCTTCTTATGTAAATACTTGGAAATAAATGGTCTTTTTATTAGTTTTACATGTACAATTTTTCTTGCCCAGCATATTATTTTCCCCATGTATCAAATTTAACAATTTTTTATTAATTTATTTTCATTCATATATTGTGAACTTACAAATAGTTTCATTTTACTTTTAATTTTTTTTATTGAAAATGATCTTCAGTCATTTCTTTTTGAATAGCTTCATTTGCTAATCATAATTCATACCGATGCATATATCTTTATTTTAAAAAATATTTTATTCAAAAATTTCGAGTTTCCTAGCCAATACATCATTTCCAAATGTTAAAACAGGTATCATCTATCCCATACAAATTATTTTACATACTACATATTTATTATAGGAAAAACATCAAATTTTTAATTACTCCCATTCTATTTTTTTTATCCATTTTTTTTTTTAATTCTAATTCCCAACTATTTGTGTATTTCATTTTTCTATTTAACAAAGTAACTAATTTCTTATTCTGCATAACTTCTTTAAAATAAATATTTTAAATTTTCCATTCTTTAGTTTTACTTTCACGCTTCTTCATGTCTCTCCACCTTTTTCGATATAGTAATTCCATATCTTGTACATTTTAGTATTTACAAAAAATGCTACATCTGTTAAAAAAGATAAAAGCTGCCGTAGACTAGTTGCTTTTATGAGAATTCCCATTTTATTTCTGACCTTTCTGTCTCAGTTTGCACTTTTTTATTAATAATTCAAATATAAATTATTTCCTTTTCTGAGCTAACATAATAAATAACTGTTAATGAACACATATGTAGAAAAGGTAAATTTTTAAATATTCAGGTTTATTACTGCCTAAACATGCTTTCAGTATATCATGTATATCATCTTCTTAGCTTATAATACTATAAGCTATGAACATGATATACATGATTTGTCAAAAACATGATAGGCAGTAATAAAGCTGAATATTTAAAAATCTATCTTTTCTGCTTATGTATTCATTAACAGTTGGTTATTATTATATTAGAAGTAAAATAAATAATAATGGTGATAATAGATAACTCTGTTTTATCCCAATTTCTCAGTCTGCACTATTCATATTATCCAAAAAAATGTTATAAATAATAATTCATTTCTTATACATTTCGATTACCTGAAAGATAATGAATAAATTATTTTCTATCATTTTTGGTGAAATGAAATTCATTCTGAATATTAACAAAATTTTAGTTCTCTTCCATCCAACTGCTAACACTATTCATTAAGATATACGTGAATAATAAATAGACTATGGTAATTATTATTATTGGTCAGCTGCTAGTTAGCAACCTAGAATATTTTATTTTTTCTTTGCATATTAATCTAATACACTCTTCCTTGAACCTGGAATCTTATTCACAAGTATAATTTTGTTAAACTTTTCTATTAAACTATTGCTGTATTCAATTCTGCATCTATTGCTTTATCCATCTTCTCATAAATTAAATGCTCTAGCAAATCATATTCAATTCTCTTTCTCTCAAAGTTTTTATTACAAATTCAGTATTTTTTCAAGTTGTTTTCTACCTTTATACTCTCAGGTTTCTGCATTTAATAATCTTTTTTCCCTTATTTTTCTTTTTCATATACAATTTGAATTTTCACAGAGTTATTATCCACCATTAACTTCTTAAGTTTTTCTCATTTTATTTATTTTAGATATTTATTTTTTCCTTAAGTAATTATCCTAACCAACTATTATTTTCTCTTTTCCTATTTCCTTTTTAACAGTCTTTTTGTAATCACTTCTTCAAGTTTTTTCCTTTTATTTTCTTTTCTTCATAATTTTCAAAGTCACAATTTCAAAATACCAATAAATCTATTAAATTTAACCTCATCATTTATTTTCCACCCATCTCTATCAATTTTTTTTATATAAATTTCATTATTCTGCCAACATAAAATTATGAACACTGCTGCAATTTTTTTCTTCATAATCAAACACTTAAATTCTTTTTATGTTTTGTAATTACTTTTCATCTAACAACATGTAATCAACAGTTTATTTCAGATTCTATCTCAATCATATTAACTCCCCATCATATACTTTATTCAAATTCTTAATTTTCAATCTACCTTTCTTATGTATCTATATTCTACATTCCATTAATTTTATTAATATGATCATTAGTTATCTATAATCAATATTTTACGAGTATTCTTTCTAAATTCATTTGTATCCCTATATAAACATTACCAAATACTTTTATTCTTTGCTTTCACATCCTTTTCAATTCCAATATCTAAATATATTGTACTTCACATCCATTTCTCTTTCCTAATGTCAGTCTAACTCACATTTGTTCTTTGTAATTTCTTTCTAAATATATTACTTAACAATAAGTTCTATATTCTGTCCTTTTTTTAATCTTGTTCACATTTATTTAATTTCTTCTATTCATATTTCTGAAGGTGCAACTCTTCTTTATTCTTCAAATATATATACCACCGCTTACAAATATAATTTTTCTCCTATAAAAATCTCTTACACTTTTTTCCTCTTATTTGTATCTCTATCTCCCTGCATATTTATAAAACCAAATTTTATATTAATATCCTTGAATCTTTTTTTAAATATTTTGTTTTATATATAATTACTCTCAGGTATGGTTTTACAAAAAAATTATGTCTATTATTGCATCCTCTATTATTTTATCTTTGCATTTCTAAATGTAAATATTGCCATCTAGTGTTCATCAGTGTATTTAGTACTTATATTTTTGGCTTCCAAAACAAATGACAGATATCACAGTCACCAATATCTAATTAAATGCATGCTGAAGGAGCCATATGATAGTTAGAAGTGTTGATATTTATTGAAAAATCATTTCATTTTGATTTATTCTTTTATATATTTATTTTTCTTTGATAAATATTAAGATACTGATTCATTGATTTTTTAAAAATGTAATCTTATATCAAGGCAACAGTTGGACCATGTAATGTTCCAAAACCAGGAATGTTGGATATTGTAGGCAAAGCAAAATGGAGTGCTTGGGATGCTGTGAAAGATTTGACTAAGGTAACATAAGTTTTTTAAAAAAAATTAAAATTTTTTATTCCTTTAATATTGTATTAAAAGTCATATATATATATATATTTATAATATGTGTATTAAGAAAACCCAAATTATGTCTCAATTGAGAATTATAGATATTTGAGGAGGAAGGTGATGGTGCTGGCTGTTTGAAAAAGTTTTTTAATTAAATACATTTTATCTGTGCCTATTTATGTATCTGAGTCTTGATCATTTAATAAAAAAGTAATACAGAGACTACAGACTATACAGCAAAATATGTAGAGGTATATGTGTTGGGATTAATAAATAATGATCAGAAGTAAAATGCGTTGGTGAGAGAATTGAGGCTGAATAAGAACTTAGCTGAATATGTCCCTAGAAGAGATGACTATAGATGAAACAACTAAACCCTTAACCTGAATCCCAAAACGTGAGAAACCACCTATAAAATGAATTAAAACAGGCAAAACTTTCCATACAATAGTGCCACTCAGTGCAAGTTAGAGTAATCAATGGATGTGGCTTGCACTTAGTGACACTACTGCGTAGAGAGTTTTATCTGTTTTAATAACAGTTATGACCAAGCATAATAAATGGTGATCGTGAGATGAATTAATGAGATAAAAAAGTTTGCTATAGTTAAATGGAAAAAGGAATTTATGGTAGGATTAAAGATTATAATTTAAAAAATAGTGCCATTATTATCATTATTAAAAATAAATAATAATAATAATAATAGTAATAACTTTTTGTTTCTTTAAAAAAGATGGTTCCAAATAATCTCTCATACATGAAAACTATTCAAAAAATCTTTTTATTTTTTAAAAACTTTTATTTCCATGAACCCATATATTTCAATATTTATATGCGATATTTCCAATGCTTAAACTACTTCCTTGTAATCATTATCAAGGATCTATAAATATATATATATATACATATAGCCTGGTATTTATAAACCAAAAATAAATAGTAGCTATAAGCTTTAGAATCCTGAATTTCAGTTCATAATGGTTGCAGATACAAAACTGATAAAAGTTGACAAAAACGTTTTGTAAGAATCAATTTATTATTATTATATATTGTGAAGTTGATACCTGTTATTGGTAATTCATATGCAGGGCTTTAATTATGCATAATTACTTTAAACACCAATTGGCACTCTGAAGATGTAGAGACTTGCAAAAATTAAATTTGGCTCTTTGGTTGAGGACTCCACAACTTTATAGTATCTCAGGTTCCAAAAAATTGTAAGTACAGTTCTAATCATATGAATGGTATTTTCAAAAATGATCTATCATCTGTTTGAATTTTCTATTTATTTAACAATTACATTCAGTATTGAATTAATGAAGTCTCTCCATCTTACTACTGGTCATTCTTTTTTTTTATTTAACTGTAATATTTTTATGCACTATAAACTTTGTAATGAATTTTAATATGATCATTTATTATTTCAAATGAATATTAAGATCTAGTCTGATTAACAATCTATTAGTTAATTTTCTTTATTGGAAAACATGTTATTCACAAAAAACTTCCCCAATTTCAAAGTTCAAATTATCAATATATTTTCTAATCTTCTTATAAAAAATCAATTGGTTATATGGAATTTATGAGAAATGAAGTAATATCTTATTATATTCCAAATCACAAAATCTTTACCAGCACTACTACTGCTTCTGTTTCTATCTAATGTAGATTAAAAGTTAATGAGAGAAGTTGTACAATGGTAAATATTGGTGTTAAGGACGTATTACGTACGCTCAATAACTTTGGTTATTCAACCTTCATCCAATAAGGATATACTAGTGAATACAGATTATCATTAAGCCATCCAGTAGTTGGGACTGTTGTCAATTGAACAGACAGTAAGAGTTTGAACCCAGGACACCTTGTTAAGTATTTGAAATTTGCTCATAGTTTTTGCAAATTAATAATCTAAGCTTCAGCTGCTGAAAATAAACAGTATCTAATAATAGATGAGTAAATACCAAAAATAAAACCACAATTATATAATTAGTTCATATATTGTTATATTAGAATTGTAAGTTTTCTATTCAAGCACTTAGCTAGCATGTCTCAATATTTATACTAATTTTCCACCAATTCCTATTGATTTTATAATATAATTATTGTATTTTAGTCATGTAGCTTATTTCTTTTAAATTTATATACTAATAATATCTAATTAGAATGGAAGGAAGTGGACTTCTCACTGAACTATGTAAATGTCACGTAACAATTTGACATAATTTTAAAGAGATAACTAGTCATTGTTATTTCATGGTTACTTATAAACAGTCTATTTGCAGCAAATATCTAAAAAAAAAGTTCTATATATTGTCAGTTAATAATTATTATTTGGAAGTCTAAGTAGTGTTTTTGATAAAGATTTGTAGTATTTATTTTTTACTTTATGGATTATGGATTTAAAAAATGTTTGATATAATCTTATTATTCTAGGAACAAGCCCAGAAAGAATACATAGAAGTTATTGAATCATTAGTAGTACCTGAAGCTACTGTTGCTCCTTCTAGTGCTGCAGAAGGTAAATACAAAGAGCTGCTGGTTAATATTAGTGATGATGGAATCTGCAAAATCGTATTTAATAGGCCAGAAAAGAAAAATGCTATTAATGTTCAGGTTTGTGGTTGCTATATCATAATTGCTATAGGATATTTAATATTAGATATGTAATGAGTTGTGATTTTAAACATAATTATTGAACTCAGGACATAATGAAGAAATAGGAAATAAACAGACAGGTAGTCTTTACTTGTTAATATTAACATTTAATAATAAATAAGCTTCAAGAATTAAGAAAAAGCTGCAGTGAATAAACATGTACTTCATTTGTTATATTACACAGTTACATTTTTAATTATTCAAATACAGATGTATTATATACATCTGTCATTGGGTATTCATATGACACCCATACATATTCATATATATCATTGTAAGATCTTTGAAAAATCAATATCATTTAAAAAATATATATATATTGAATAAATTATTCTATATACTAAAAAATACTAACAATATATATATATACATTAAAATCTTAAGGCTAAACTAGTCAGTAAAATAATTAAAATTATCCCAACTTCAAAAATATAGCAGACTAACCAAAGAAAATAAAAACACTCTAATACAACCATTGGTTTCACTGCTAAAAGCAAGCTTCTCAAGATTGACTGTTGATTTATTTTTATTGTTGATCATTCATGATGATGAATGATTATTATATTTGTGTAGTGCTGGTGAACTTATAGTCCTTATAGTTAGTTTTGTTGATCTCTGTTCTGTGCTGATCTCTCAAGTTTCCTTTTATATTAAATTTTATATTTTTTATTCAGTGATGATGATGGTTTCCCATCATTCCAGGTGCACCCCTAATTCCTTGTACCATTATAATATACTAATTTAGGTTAAAATGTTTAAAAGGAATTTACCATATCTCATCTTAATTGCAATAATTATTTAAATTGTTACTATCTAAATAATTTTTTATATTCAATTTTTGATTCAAATAAGTGTCTGATAAAATCCAACATATTAAAAGAAATTTGTTTAGCATACATTAATAAATACAAAACATTTAGGTGTAAATTGGGTTTGATCAAACTGAAGAGATTTGGTTGGTTGAAATACATCTTAGGAGCCACAAGCAAATTTATATTGTTTGAAAAATAAGAATGACATTAATTTGATTTTTGAAAATGTAATATTTAATGCTAACTTCACATAACTTTAAATGTATATGACAATCGAACTGGAGATGACTTAAGCTCCATCTAACTAAGAAATAATTAACTAGATGTACTGCCTTATATTAGCAAACTAATCAAAAAAGTGGATCCTCTATTTCTACACTCTTTTAATATAAATAAAGCTAAGTTTACTAATTATATTTGAAATTTCAGATGGGAATTAATATTAACTTTTGATCTAAATATGGCATTGTTAATTATGAAAACATATCTAATTAGCAAAAGATAAAGATTGTGTTCTATCATTTACAATCTCTGCATTGACAGTTGTAATGTAAATGAAATATTAAATATTAACTTCACAGTTGGAGATGACTTATGCTTCATCTAGCTATGAAATAATTAGACAAATTCACCACAATGCGTTACCTATTTAAAGAATTGAGCAGATCTTTTATTATTACCCTTTTTCAATGTAAATTAGATATGATTTCATAATTGATACTGCTACATTTACAGTAGCAAAATAGTAATTCTACTCTGAAATTTCAACACATTTAGCAAATAGATTTACTTACATCAAAAGGGGTAAGAGATATGTAATCTATTTTTTCATTTCTAATTGCAGCATAGTGGATTTGTTTAATTATTTTACAGCTATTTAAAGCTTAAGTTATTTCCACTCTATTTTCATATATGTTTAATGCTTGCAATGTTATTATTATTTGATTATCAATAGCAAGACTTATTAAAAATAAGACACAATCTTTATGTTCTGCCTAATGAAATATGATTTCATAATTGATAATGTTGTATTTATATCTGTCTTTAATATTAATTCCATTTCAAAATTTCAACACATTTAGCAAATTTAGCTTTATTTACCTAGAAAAAGCATAAAAATAAAGGATCCGATCTATTCTTTAGTTTTATTATAGGGTGGTAGATTTATTTAATTATTTCACCACTAGATGGAACTTAGGTCATTTCCTGCTCTAATATTACACATATTCGCTGACAATTATCATTTCCTTAACATTAGCATATTCTGCTGCTGAATGCTATACCCCTATTTGGAAAAAAACGTTTCTATACTAAGCTTTTAGTATTCAAATATTAGCATGACAAATATTATAGTAATTCAAGTCTACTCTTTTTACTGACTTCAAAAAAGAAGTAGCTTACAGAAAATATTTAAAAAGTTGTTAAGCAGATTGTATTTATCAGTTACTCAAGATATAATCTTAGTATATAAGATTTGTCTCAAATTAAGATCCTCCTTTTTGATTGTCAAGAAGCTACAATTGAAGAATTATGAAATAAAAAATGAAATTCTTATGAGGTAAACAATTTTTTTTTTTCAGATCTAAAATAAAATATCAAATGGATTTGTTTTTCCTAAAATTGGAATTTCACCAATAGATTCAGGACAATCTGTTTCACAAATGGAATTTAGCAATTATTGTTTTATGCAGATATGGACAATCCATGAATTGCATAGCTAATGATTGCCAAATCTATGCTTATATTGGCAGATTTAAAGACTTAGTAAAGCCACTGGTGATTTATCTCCTGGATGGATTCTTTTCTTTTCAGATTCCTTTATGATATTTTGTTAAGAGTTAAACTGGATGAGAAAAAAAATTAAGCTAAATAATAATAATATGTTTTTTTCTTTAAATAAGAAGCAAAAAAAGCATAAAAATGCACTATATTAGTATTTTTATTTTTATCATATAATACTAAATTGTCCAAGCACTTTACTACTGTTACACAATGCTTTATTCACCACCCTTTCTTACAGTTTATAATTTCGATTGCCCCAGCAATCTTCTTCAGAACTTTATTAGAAGATATAAAGTTCTGTAGAAGGGCAATCGAAACTGTAAACTGTAAGAAAGGGCAGTGAATAAAGCATTGTGTAACAGTAGTAAAGTGCTTGGACAATTTAATATTATATGGTATACATTTGGCAATGCAATAAGAAAGAGTAGTTATTTTTATTTTTATGTGTGAATTTTAAACATCTCTTCTAGATATTTGCTTTCTGAAAGATTGTATATATCATTTAGATTCTGCTCTCATCATTTATTTAACTTATTATTAATATTTATTTCATCATGGTCTCTATAAAATAGATATTGTTTCATTCATCACTGAACTGCCTTCAGATTCTTTTGACCTTCATATTGGCAGGAGGAATTTATATAATAATAAATGCACTCATTTAATGGATTTTGCTATCTAAATCTATGATTTAAATCATTTAAATATTCTAAAGTTTTTAGTCCAGGATATCTACTAGTCATTATATGCTTCACAAACTAAATCAGAATAAGATGAAAAATGAAAATGTGATAATCATTAATAACATGCTTTTGTGGAATAATTTTTCAGTCTGTGTTTGTAACATCCTATTGTTAATCTGCTGGGGCAAAAAAAACTAATCACAAAAGCGCCTCTCTTTAATTGTATCTTAATGTGATGTTTTAATTAGATTTTTTTAAAATCAGAATTCAACAAAGCCATAGAAATTAGAATTGAAGTAGAACACTTGATGAGAAATGTATAAATTAGAATAAAACAGTAATATGTGATTTGACAAGGCTAGATATATGCTGGGCAGTTAATATTTGTGATTTTTCTGTTTTCAAGAATAGCTAGATATTCATTTACTAACTAATAACTGATTGGTCTAACAGGATTAGCTAAGAACTGGCTTCCTGAAAGGAAAATTGTGAATATGCTTGAAACTTGAAAATATTTCACAGTTTCACCCAACTGGCAAGAAAATTGGTCAGAGAAAATTTTTGCATTGCATTGGATATTTAAAGATTAATATTATTATTCAATGGGTGTGAACTGTTTTTGAACAACATAAAGAATATGAAATTCTTATTAACAAATTATATTCCGTTCTATTTAAAAACAAACTCAAACTTTCAGTTATCATCAAAAAGAGTATTGTCATAATAAACATTTTTTATTTCTCATAATATGGTCAGACTATAGTGAAAGCAGTGTAGAATATTTAAAAATATAATTTTGAATATAGCTCTGACCTCATTTGAAGAAGTATGTTTTTGATTTGGTAGAATCGTAGAAGAGATGAAAAAATTGGACATGAGTGACTTCAGGAGTAACTTAAAATCTCTTCTGTTGAAATTTATGAGTTTATAGGTCATTTGATGAAGATAAAACATATATAGAACTTTTGAGGATGCTATACTAAAGAATACTGTTCAAATTAGATATGTTTCTGTTTGGTTACAAAAAATAAAATGAATTTTTTTTTTTTCATTTTACAAATGCTTTAAATATTTAGCACAAAAATAATATATTAAAAAACTTCCTACACAAATTAGTTTTAGGAGTTTGTAGACATTGAGTTTACTGTCATCTAGTGTTCTTGATTGGCTTACTGCTTTATTATACTAAGAATCTTATGATTAGTGCAGTAATCTTTCGGTCATTGATCTGTAGTTCAGATACTTGTCCAATTAAAGAATTTTAGTCCAGTTCATTTTTTTTGGAAACAAACCTGTACATCCAGTAACTATCCAATTTTGATCAGTAAATGCATATCGTCCATTTTTATTTAGAGAGTGGTGACCTCTGTATAATTTGAGTTGATTAGATGGTATTGCTTTGATTGTAGATGCTAAATATGATTGTAAGACTACTTGTAAAGAAATTGTCATATTTCTTGGGTACTGAATCCATTATTTAATTATTATTTTTTATTTTAAGCAAGCTAAAATAAAATTAGCTGTCTATTACTGTATAATGCATAAAAGGAGAGAAGCTTTGTTCATATTTTTTATTTTTAAATATTTTTGTTTAATTTAATTATTTGTTTGAATCAAATCTTGTAATCGATTTTTAATAAACTTCTGTTGGATGGATTTTCTTCAAATTTTGTATTCATGTTAGTGATCAATGATAATGTAATATTTTATGGTTGTCTAGTCTAATAGCATAGGCAGACCATATAGAAATTGGTTTGGTAAGTTTGCAATGATGCCCTGTTGATGGCGCTATATTTTTAAAAATATGCTTTCATTGAATTTCATGACTAATTTACTAAAAAGCATTTACAGTTCATTAAAATAGAAAGAAAAAAAATGAAGGTGTAATATTAATTTTATTAATTGTTTAACTAAAACACCTGCTTTCTTAAAAAAATGCTGCCTTTATAATCACAAAAATCTTGTAAATGATTTTTAATGTGTGCATACTGGAAATATGGTGAAATTGCTTAGGGTCTCAGTTTTTAAAGTTGAAAAAAAGTCAGTTACAAGCAGTTGAAAAATGTCTGAATACTAAAAAATAAAAAATAATGTGTAAAAAATATTTTATAAAGGACACTTTTATTTAATTTGATTAATAATGCATTAAATAAAAACATGGGGTGCACATAGTTTAATTAATTCAAGCATTATTTTAAAAATTCTTTTGTATTCCGAGTCCTGGCTACAATGTATTCTTTTAAATGGCATTATTTATGTGGATGCATGTATGTTCCTTTGTATTAAACAAAGCAAAATTCTCCATATAGTAGTGCCATCTTGTGCTAACAAGAGCAATCAATGGATGCCAGAAGGCATGTGTATATAAGCTATTGAGCTTGGATTGAAAATATTAAATGTGTTTTCAATTTCATTCTCATAGTTTAGTAGTTAAATAGAGTTAAAAGGTGGCTGCTGGAGGGTTGCATTAGATCCTAAGATCTAGGTGCAGTGCTATCAGATCCAAGGCTCCTCACTGATGAAGGCCACAAGCCAGAAACTAGTCTGGGGATATTGGAGGAGTAGGCATTAGATAGGGATTTTATGCACATGCCTTCTGGCATCCATCGATTGCTCTTGTTAGCACAAGATAGCACTACTATATGGAGAGTTTTGCTTTGTTTTGAATTGTTTAATAACAATTATGTGCTAGTATGAGATAGTGATCATGTGATGTTTAGTATGTTCCTTTGTAGTGGTTTTTCTGCTTAAACAAAGATATTTATGATAATCAAACCATGTGATGTGCACAAATTCAATATTAACAAACTATTTGAAAATTAGCCCAATATTATTATTTATTTCGAATAATTTTTGGGCAAAGTCATTTGAACCAACTGGTGCATTAAAGTCTCCAAGAAGAAAAATTTGATCTTTTAAATAATGCTATCCAACAAGGAATAAAAGCTTTACTTCTCTGAATTCTTGGAATCTAAATTTGGAACATAGACATTAATACAATGAGCTCTAGTATCATTATGCAAGGCAAATTTTAAGATCATTAACTTTCATTGATACAATGAGGAATTCTAACAATAGAAGATACTAAATTAGATTTTATAACAAATCCAGCATCATAGTTTTTTCTTTCACTAGTTTCCAAAAACAAAATAAAAAAACTTTATATCTATCCAGTTGTTCTAATAAACTTCCTTCCTCTGGGGGCCAAATTTTGCTAAGAGAGGCTATATTAATCTAAAACTTGATAGTTTATTACCCACAAGTGTAGTCCACTGTTCTAGTTTTGAAGAGTTTGTTTCAAGTAAAATTTGCACATTCCATGTACCTATATTTAGAAAAAAAAATTAGATTTATATTTTTTATCTTGTACTACCACTGCCTCTTACTTCATTAATACTACTGATAATATTATTATTACTAATCTTATTATTTCTGCTAATGAAATGAGTAATATGTCAGGCATAACAATCTGGCCAGATGTGAAACAGGCTCAGTGTAACACCACATTTTCTAGGTCCTTCCATCTCCATGGTAGGCATGAGGATCCCTAAATAGGACTTTCTGAACATACAATTTTTGCTATCTGAAATTCCTGTTTTACTTAACCCAGTTGCAAATTAACTTATTAGTGATAGTACAACCTCGAATAAAGATTACTGTTAAGGATTTCCAGCCTACTAAGGCTGTCACATTGCTTTGTTAATTCTTGAGAACTTGAGCTAAAAACAAAGAATAGAAATGTTCTTGCACAAGCACACAAATCCATTCTTATAATTATTATAAGAAGATATTTGATGGCATGAGATATTCATAATAATTGAGCCTACAATAACATAAGTGACTAAATACTTATGCTTTAAACATATAGAAGTGAAGTTAATATTTTTTTTTACAAATAACAATGTTTAGCTTAGCACTTTCGGAGAAGGAACAGAGGGAGTCAGAAAAGACTATTTGTATTGGAAATAGTATTTAGCCTTTAATA
Source organism: Epiperipatus broadwayi (assembly GCA_028023455.1). Classification (NCBI taxonomy): domain Eukaryota; kingdom Metazoa; phylum Onychophora; class Udeonychophora; order Euonychophora; family Peripatidae; genus Epiperipatus; species Epiperipatus broadwayi. The sequence goes on along the minus strand of JAQFVV010012395.1, from coordinate 5,331,351 downwards.
AACCAACATTTTATTCTACAAGGAAACAGGAGCTCTTGGTCAAGCACTGTTTGTTTGATATTCATAATTGGCCTTCATATCTAAAGACCATTCCATTACCCACTATCTTGGAGTCCATCAGTAGCCTATACACAGCACTTGATATTACAAGAGCACTTAAAAACTCAGATTGTTGGTCAGATCATAGGCTAGTATGCTCCAAGATTAAAATGATAGTTGCATTAAAAGGGTTAAACCACTAAACATCACATGATAACCATTTCGTATGCTTAATCATAACTGTTATTAAAACAGGAAAAACTCTCCATACAGTAGAGCCACTCGGTGCAAGCCAGAGTAATCAATGGATGCCAGAAGGCTTGTGCTTAAAATCCCTCATCCAATATCCCCAGACTAGTTTTTAGCTTTGGCTTTTGTCAGAGAGGAGCCTTGGATCTGAGAGCAATGCACCTAGATCTTAGGATCTAATGCAACCCATCAGCAGCCACATTTTATCTCTACTTAACTACAAAATTATGAGAATAAAATTGAAAACACAATAATATTTTCAATCCAAGCTCATTAGAATAGTGGTGGCTATGGTTATTAAAGAACCAAAGACACCAAAATATATGGGTACTGAACTGAGTTCAGACCTATATGACTATATAAACTAATAAGTTTGGATTGACAATATTATTGTGTTTTCAATTTTATTCTCATAGTTTTGTAGTTAAATAGAGATAAAAGGTGGCTGCTGGAGGGTTGCATTAGATCCTAAGATCTAGGTGCAATGACTCCTCACTGATGAAAGCCACAAGCTAGAAACTAATCTGGGGATATTGGGTGAATAGGAACTAGATAGGGATTTTATGCACAAGCCTTCTGACATTCCTTGATTACTCTAGTTTGCACGGAGTGACCCTACTGTATGGAGAGTTTTGCCCATTTTAATGCATTAAAAGTGGGTATTTGTTCCTTAAAAGAATCTTACATATACTAAATTTCAATAGCTGTTAAATACTTAAATTGCTAATTTGGATCTTCAGGACTATCATACTATTGAAGCATGGAATTCTTAAGGAGTTTGTTATAGTTATAAGTAAATCTATTCTTGGGTTCACGAAAAAAAAAAGAATCATGACAGATTTTTTAAAAATGATCGTGTTAGTGGCTTAATTAAAAAGAAACATTGGCATTCTCTGTTTCTACGTGATGGAATAAGGAAGTATTATTACTACAGGCAGAAAATCGGAGACTTTTAAATGAAAACATGTTAAACAACATTGCTTTACATTTTTATACTGTGATCTTTGGAATTTTTTATGAGCAGTATCTTTGAAATATTTGTTGGATGGCTTAATCAAACAGGAATTTAAAGTAAAATACAAGTTTGATGGTGGAATTTGTAAATTTAAATAAGTTAAAAGAAAGGAACAAGAATTTCACCTTCTTAGATTCTGCATTTACAGTATGTTGGTGATTGTGCCATTTTTGCCATTTCAAAAGATAATTTACAGAATGTTCTTAATGTTTCAAATATAACTTATAAAGATCTCGATTTTTTAATTAATGTTCAAAAAACTTTTTTTTAATCAGCCCGTAATAGAAGAAAATTCCTTAGCAACTTTAAGCTTGGATGTTATCAACTTGAGAAGGTAAATCAGTTTAAATAACTTGATGATAAGTAGAAAAATGGATTTAGATGTCGAGATCTAACACAGACTCCAATGCACTACTGCTGTTTTAATAAATTAAAAGGTAGAGTATTTCATCATAAGAAAATAACTACTGCTACTAAGTTAGCTATATCTAAATTTTACCTAATTTATTGTATGGGTGTGAAACTTGAATTCCCTACTAGTGCAGTATAAAGGCATTAGAAAATTTCATTTAAGAGTGTTCCTTAGAAATTTTAAAAATACAATGGCAAGATTGTAAAACCAATCAATATGTTCTTCAGTTTGCTGGATGTGATAGTATTAAGTCCGTTATTGTAAAATCACATCTTCATTGGATTGGCCAAGTAAAATGAATGAAGAAAGGACAACTTTCTAAAAGAAATTTTTTACGGTGAACTTGAGCATGGGTTTCGTAGACCCCATATACATTGTAAGAATTATCTCAAAAGACCTTCTAAAGATGTGCAATGATAATTGTTTTTATTGGGAAAATATTGCAGGGAATAGAATACATTGGAGAATACAATTAGACATGGTATTGGAAGTGTTACAGAAAGAAAAGGTTTCTGCTAAGGAAACTAAGAGAAAACATCATAAAATAACAAGTGAATATAAAAATGGACGTGCATGTTCTATATGTGGATGTATTTGCGTTTCACAGATTGGTTTTTATAATAACTGTAAAACTCATTTTTAGAGTAGTTTTGAGTGGCTTATTATTCTTATTATTTTGAAAATTAGTGATTGAATTAATTAATTTATAGACACCTATGCTTTTATTTCAAGATACATATAACAATCAAATTTGTGGTTAATTAAAGAAAAAAATGTTTTTGATGTTTTAATGCATTATTCATCAAATTAAATAAAATCATTTTTATAAAATATTATAAATATATCTTTACTTTTTTTAACCCAGTTTGCCAAAATATATAATTAATTTCAATTCAAAAAAAAGCTAGGTTAATGTTACTCATATGATATATTATTATATTTATTTATAAAATTATTTTTATTTAATAACTTATCATTAATTTGTCTATGTTTTATTTATTATTATTCATTAGAAATGCCGTCACCATTACACTTGCTCTTAATATTAAACATTATTTTATTTTCCATTCCAGATGTACAGAGAAATAACTCAAGCACTGAAAGAAGCCTCAACCAATGATTCTGTAACCCTGGCTGTTACTACGGGTAAGAACCAACAAATATTGATTTTCTCAATTTAAAGTTATCATATACTAGCATCATCTATGTTCAGTCCCAAAAGTCATATTAAATTATAAATGGACATACTAAATAACATTTCAGGTTGAGTTTTGAGATTTTTGAAATCTTGTGCTAGAGAGCATTGATTTCCACTGTTTCCATCCTGTAATCGTCTTGAACTTTTAAATCCATTAGAGTTTTGAATTCAAACCAGTTTGTTTGAATGGATTTATAAATCTACTATTTTTTTTTTTTTTTTACCAGAAGGCCAATAGCCAGAAAACAATCATGGACATCTGTCTCAGTGCCATTTAATGTCCATTGATTTTATTCAATACTTATACTATATAATCCTTCTAAGATGTCCAAAACTTCTTCCATTCTTCACATGATCACTATTCCTTATGCTAGCACATAGTTATTATTAAAACAGACAAAATTCTCCATACAGTAGGGCCACTCAGTGCGATGAGTAGGCACTAAATGGGGATTTTATGCACAAGCCTTCTGGCATCCATTGATTACTCTGGTTGGCAAATGGAATTAAAAGTGATTAATTAATATCTTCACATTTTTATTTTCAAATGCTTAAGATTTGCCTCTATATATATATATGTTTAGGTTAAAAATGTAGAGTAATTTATTCTATCTTTTCCAAAAACTTTATCTTGCATTTGGAAAGAAGAATATTCATTAATTTACAGCGCATGTATAGTGGGTAATCCCTAATGATTGTCATATATAATGAAATGAAAATTAAAATAACATATATATAAAGTAATGGTGGCTTTATTTAAAAATGTGAAAGGTGATGAACAATTATTTATTTAATATATTGTTTTTCACAGAAAATAAACTCACTTAGAAATATCTCTTTTTTATATTAGATAGGAACTTGATCAACTGTATTTTTAAAACACCTTAACAAAGATATATATATATATAATAGTTTTTGGTTTAAACTGCATGTTAGTTTTAATTAATTTCCAACATTTCGATAAAGTAGTATCCACCATTGTTAAGGTTAACTTTTCAAAGAAAAACTGTTAGATCTCAAATGGTAAAGAGATTGAGTGTGAGGTAAAGACTGAGATTGAGCCTGAAGTAGTTACGTGAATTAACAAAATTCTTCAGTTTCACGATTAATTAATTTCAAGTTTATATTAGTTGAAATAAGTTAATGGTGAAACTGAAGAAAATAAATATTTTGTTAATCTAGGGTATTCTGAATACTCAACTATTTCCAATCTCATTCTTTGCCTCACATTCAATCTCGTTAATATTTGAGATCTAACGGTTTTTCTTTGAAAAGTTAACTTTGACAATGATGGGTGCTATTTCATCAAAATGTTGGGAATTAATCGAAACCACATGGTTTAATCCAGAAATTATTTTATTTACATCATATAACCGTGAAAACATTATATATATATATAAAGCAACAACTTTTAGCTTATATGGTTATTAACTTGAGAATATAAGCAATTTAAATATTTTGGTATCTTTTGAAATAGAAAGATGAATGTAGATGTTGAGGTACAGCAGAGACTCCAATGTACTGTTACTTTTAATAAATTAAATAATATTTCATCACAGTGAAAAAATTATGGCAAATAAATTATCTATATACAGAGTTGTTATTTTACTTAATTTACTATTTGGAAGTGACACTAGGACATCTTATCAAAAAACTTTTAAAAAAAAATCATTTACAATAACAAGATCGTAAGGGTAATCAATATATTATTCATCTTTCTGGATGTATTTACTATGGAGTCTGATATTAGTGAAATCTCATTTTCATTGGATTGAGCATATAAGACAAATGAATAATGCAAGACTTCCTAAAAGGGTATTTTATTGTGAACTTGAATATGATTTCCATGGTAGAAATGGACCAATTTACATTATAAAGATTATTTCAAAGACATTCTAAAGAAGTGCAGTGTTGAATATTTTCATTGGGAAAATATGGTAGGTGATATAAAATACATGGGAGAGTTAAACAATTAGGCATGGCATTGAAGTCCTTCAAAGTAAGGTAAAAGATAGCATGAATATAATGTTCCAATATGTTCTATATATGGACATTTTTGTGGTTTACTGATTAGTGTGTATAATCATCACAAAATTCATCTCTAGTATATTATTATTATCAACATCATTATATTAAAAGGTTATATTTTTCTACATATTGATATTAATAACTATATGTCATAATATAATAAAATGTGATCAATATGGACAAATGTTCAGGAATATTATAATCTAATAAGTTTAAGTATCTTTATATATCTTATTAAACAGAAAAATGTTTAATGAACAAATAAAAATGTAAATTATTCCAAATCTTTTGTCTTTCCTATTGTTAAATATGGATCTATTGTTGGTATCCCCACTCCAAATAGTATATTATTAAAATTCAATCATATCATGGTATTTTTTAATTTGAGAAAGATAAGAAATTTCAATTTTTTTATATAAAATTATAACAGTGATTTATTAAAATTTGGAAACTATTTTATGTAAAATAGTAGCAAACTTTCCATACAGTAGTGCCACGCAGTGCAAGCCATAATAATCAAATGGATGCTAGAAGGTTTGTATATAAAGTGCCTATTCATCCAATATCCCTAGAGTAGCATCATTGAGGAGTTTTGGATCTGAGAGCACTTCACCTAGGTCTTAAGATCTAATGATTATCTTATGATGTTTTAATAGCTTAATACCAATCCTGCTTTTAGGATGATGATGATTATAGTTATTGGAAAACCAAATACACCAAAATGTATAGATAAAAACAGGCAAAAATTCTTTACATGTATTGCCACTCAATGCAAGCCAGAGTCATCAATGGATGCCAGAAGACTTGTGCATAAAATCCCCATCTAGTGCCTACTCATCCAAATCCCCAGACTAGTTTCTGGCTTGTAGCCTTCTGGCATCCATTGATTACTCTGGCTTGCACTGAATGGCAATACATGTAGAGAGTTTTTGCCTGTTTTAATAACAGTTATAAGCAAGCATAAGAAACGGTAATCATGTGATGTTTATGGGCTTAAAATGTATAGATACTGAATTGGGTTCAGAACTGTATGCCTATACAAGTGAATTAACTTGGATTGAAAACATTGTTTTCATTTGGGGATCATAGCTTTATAGATAATTAAATAGGTAAAAAATGGCTGCTGAAAGGTTGCATTAGATTCAAAGATTAGGTGCATTGCTCTCAGATCCAAAGTTTCACACTAATGAAAGCCACAAGATAGAAACTAATCTTGAGATATTGGATCAGTAGGCATTAGATAGGAATTTTATGCACAAATCTTCTTACATTCATTGATTACTATGATTTGCATTAAGTGTCATTTATGTATGGAAAGTTTGTTACTGTTTTAACAGCTTGTATAAGCATAAGAAATGGCAATCATGTGTTGTTTTAGTGGTTTAATACCAATCCTGCCCATAGGATGATGGTGATTATGGTTGTTAAAAAAACCTAAAGATAGCAAAATGCTTGAATTCTGAACTAGGTTTAGATATTTATCTATACAAGTAAATTATCTTGAATTGAAACCATTATTATGTTTTCTTTTTGGGTTCATAGTATTATAGTTAACTAAGTAGATAAAAGGTGACTGCTGGAGCATTGCATTAGGTCCAAAAATCGAGATGCAGTACTCTCAGATCCAAGGCTGCTCACTGATGAAAACCACAAGCTACAAATTAGTCTGGGGTTATCAGATGAGTAGGCACCAGATAGGTATTTTATGCACAAACCTTCTAGCATTCATTGATTACTATGGCTTGCATTTGATAGCACTACTGTAATGAAAGTTTGTTACTGTTTTAACAGCTTGTGTAAGCATAAGACATGGTTATCATGTGACGTTTTAGTAGTTTAACTATTTCATTTAATTCTATTAAGTTTAAAATTAAGGCATCAGTTTTTCTTTTATATTAAAATCTATTACTGTAATAGAGCTTAATTTTTCTCTATTGTTCTGGTTATTGGATTCTTATAATGAAGAATTTTGCTTGCTAATCATTTCAATCTGGATAATAAAAAATAATAATTAGTTTATTAAGGTGATTTCTTTTTTTTTTTTTTCATCTCTCTATTGTTTTTAAAATTTTACTTACACTATTTATATAATATTTTTTTCTCCCTTATTATATTTATATAATTGCTGTGTAGCCTATAATTGGCCTATGTACTGTGAAATTGTACATTAAATGGATTGAATTAAATTATTATTATTAGTATTACGAACATCATCATCCTCATTTTTTTATTAAATGACCATGGTCATTTGTGATTGGCTACTGCTTATGATTAAGTGGATATTATATATCTTATTTGCTACACTTCTGAAATTTGTGGGATTTTTTTGTTTTTATAGACAATAAAGTAGATATACAAAAAATAAATAGTTTATTGATTATAACAGAAAAAAACCACACATATGATAAGAATGTATTTGCATCTTTCCCATTTTCAAATAAAGTATTCAATAGACCTGCTTTATATAAGATTCTGATTTGTAACTGATGATGATATGATAGATAATGAGGTGGTTCCAAAACTGTAGTAATGTGGGCCTTTTTTATCTGCAAAGTGTACAGTAAGATAAATGAAATTCAAATATTTATTTGTAAATAAAGTTGTATATTTTCAATACTAATGTGAAAATGTTTTTTTATATCTATATGTCATTACTACCATGTTCAGCATTATTGATGTATATCAAAATTAAGCATCACATGACTTTCCTTTACCATATTACAAGCAGTGCCATATATACTTCTTGGGTAATCTTTTAAATATTTAAACTGTGAATCAGATTAGCAGCTCACTACGTTATCATGAATAGTCTATATCCCTCTAAAAAGGGAATGTGTAACTAAATAAAAATTGTCATTTCTATAATTCCAAAATCTTTGAAAATTAAAAAACAAAAAAAAAACATGTAATTTGTACATACAAATAGTTTAATTCTTTTATTCCTATTATATAAACATGTAACTAAATATGATTTAATATTCTGAATTGAAAATATATATGTAATAATTATTTTTTAATATTTAAAAGTTTTTAAACTTATATTTTATCATGTAAAGAGAAAAATGTAGCATTTTTTTTTACTCTCGGCAGGTACCGGTGATTACTATTGCAGCGGCAATGATTTGAGTAATTTTATGTCCATCACACCAGCCGATATTCCAAAATTTGCAAAAGATGCTGGAGAATTGTTAAAGTAAGAAATCTTACAATTATAAAATATACTTAGTGTTTTCCTGAAGGTTTGTCATGATGGTGTTCTAGCTGTATTTTTATATTGGACTATTTCCATAATCTAATATGTGTATTGAATGTCTTTAGAAAAGTTTAATTTTTTATTTAAATATTCCAAATACATTCAACTGTTAGTAATATCACAGCAAACAAGTTAGTATATGCACAACGTTTCGAGAGATATTTTTCTCCCCTCTTCTTCAGGTGTTGCTGGCCTGACCAGTGACAGTACAAGCATGGGATTTGAACTTGGGTCCTTAGATTCTTGATTATTGAATTTTAAGGTAACGCTTTAACCAACTAAATTAAACTTTTCTAAAGACACCACACATATTAGATGATGGAAATAGTCCAATATAAAAATACCGATAAAATATACTTCTCTATATTTTATATATTTTATAATCTATATGTGAACACATTGATTGCTGATAATGACACTGACTGTATAAAGGTTTTTCAGTGATATGTATTATCACCACATTAAATAAGAATAAAAATATCAGCTGTCTATTAGAAAATTTAAAAACAAAAAATAAAACAGCTATAAATTAAGTTTTACTAATTAAATAAGTTGTTTATTGCTCAGGGAATTCGTAAGAAATTTGAACATTGAAATCTACATTCCATGGACTTTGAGCTCCAAACTCTGCCATTATATCACTACCCTAAGCCATGTAGATTTGTTGATGACGATTGCTCAAATGAAGATCTTAAGCAATACTGGGATGTTAGATTTACTCGCCTGTCCAAAAAAAAAAAATCAGCATTAGAGAATGATTTATTTGTTTCAAACATGATATCAAAAGAAAAATATATTTTACTAATATCAAAACAAAAAAATAATGTTAGCAGTTATTGATAGTAATTTTTTAAATACTCTATCTCTATTATGCAAAAAGTTGGCTTATCTCACCAAAATAAAATTCCCAACAACACAAATAAATATCTAAATTATATATTTATACACATATTATATTTTTTGAAATATTACAATACTTATCTTTGCTGTAAACATCACATGGTCACTATACAATACTAGAGTTTTGCCTGTTTTTTACTTATCTTTGCATTTTGTTTCAGTCTAAAAATTATAACAAAAAAATCAGCTGAGGCTTAGAAAACTGAATATATATTTTAAAAACAATATAAAAATAAAATACATGTCTTTTATTAAAAAATAAAATATTTATAAAATAGTTATCCCATACCCACAACATATGATTCCGAGTCTTAGCAGAAATTATAGAAACCATGTATATGCGTTTTGTATACTCATGTATATAGAGATATGTATTTTTAATGCATACATAAGTATTGAAATATTTGTATATATATACACACACATGTGGAAAGCATATGTAAAACAGTTAAGCACATGTACACACTATACTATGCATGTATGTGGAGGTCATAAATACAGGATACTATAGTGTATATGTATATAATTAAGATATTCTATTATTATTATATGTATGTACAATTTAAAGTATCACATTTTTCTTTTTCTTTTAATTGAAAAATGTATTATATTTTGATGTTTCAATCAAATCTAGTTAAACATCTTTGAAGTTAATTATAATTTAAATTACTATGTCATTATATAAATGATAAAAATAAAGGGTCACTTTATTCCATATTTTGTTATTTATATAATTTATAAAAAGTATTGAATTAAAAGTAAAAGAGGAAAATAATATTTTTTTCTTATATGATTCTTTATAAAAAATAAAGAAATTGGTGATTAAAAATTTGTAATTGTGGTCTTGTAACAATTTTTATTTGGATTGGGTGTTGCTGTCCACGCATGAATCACATGATGTGGGTTTTTCTGCTATCTTAGAATTGGGAGATTTGAAAGTAACTTAGCTACAAATACTCAGTGCTTTTTGAGTTCTTTGCCCTTGTCAACAGTAATTCATTAATGGTATATCTCCCCAGGGAGGAATGTTGTGTAAAGAGTAATCAGAATAAAGTATGAAAATGGACTCCATCTGAGAAAAGTATAGATTCAATGGAATAGAAAAATCGGTGTTATCTGTAGGTCTTGCAGAAAAAGATGTGTTAAATTTGGTAGATAGAAACAAATAAGATTAGTAATACAGAAATAATAAAAAGAATAAAAGAAGGAAGAAATTGATAAATAATTTTGAGATCAATAATTGTGAATAGTGAAAGAGTAGAGCAGTGACTATAAATTTTGGAGAAGACAGTGTGGTTTAGTGTGTTGATAAATAATTTGTAATAATGATGAAAATCATTTGGTAAAGCCAAGATATTTATAACATTGGATGTAACAAACAACTGCTTAAATATAAGAGAGTTTTGAAGAAAATTGAGAAACTATTCATTTCAGAATTGGTTTATGAATCATAAAGCAATCAGCCTAACAATGTATGTAGAACAAAAAAACAAGTTGATGTTTTATTTGAAGAAGCATTTCAAAAACTTTGGGGACATTAAATTCTACTAATAACCAAGGTTGCTTAGATATTTTCTGAGATTCTTTCCGAGATAAGTAACAAGAATCTTGAACAAAAATAGCATAACAGAACTCAGAATAGCCCAATATAACAAAGTTCTTGTATATAATTTTATATAATGAATTTTATTTATTTTTCAGTATAGTTTTGAACTTCTTTTCTTATCCATTACCAATATATGTGCAATATAATTTATCCATATTTTAGTTTTAATCTTTTATAGATTATATCCTGATTAAGAAAAAATTACCAATAAACTTCTTCCTTTCAACATCAATTTATTGCATCTTTAATGCATTCCTCAAGCAAATATTAAAAGTAATATATACATATGCACAGTGTGTCCCAATGTAAAAGGGCTGAAGACTGGTTTTTTCCCTCTCCAATCTGGCTATAGCACATCTCTGAATCAATGCATGTGTTACATAGTGATGTAGTTTAGCTATTCACCATAAACCTTTTAAGATGCTAGGATCTCTGGATTACAAGTTATGTTTTGACATGTGAAAGTGTCTTTCATATCTTAATCCACGATGGAACAATATGCTAATGTTAAATTTTGTTTTAAATTGGAAAAAATTGTTAGTGAAACATTTTAAATAATTCAAACTGTGTATGATGCTGAAGCCATGAATTATGTTTCCAGTGATTTGCAAGATTTTGTGATTACAGGGAGAACATTAAAGTTGATCTATGAAGATATCAAATATGCTGACATATGTCATGTCAAAATTCATGATCCAAATATGCTAAAGCTTTAAAATCTTTGTGATAAATAGCTAAACTATGTTCCTATGTGTCGATGTATTGGTGGCCTAGTGGTTAGTATAGCTGCCTCCCAAGTAGCTGACCTGGGTTTGCTTCCCGGTCAACGCATTTGATATATGAAAAAACAAAAATTATGTTCCTATGTATCAGAGATGACATTGCAAACAGTTTGAAGACAGAACCAATCACTTTTTCACTGAGACACACTATGTACAATATGATATTTATCAGTTTTATGTTATTTTTTTTTTGTAAATGCACTTTTGCTCATTTTTTTTATTAAACATTAATGAAACATGTTATTTTTACCCTTTATGGTATTAGTATCACTGCCAGTCCATGGCGCTATTGCTAGCCCTAAATAGTTAAATATACCATTTATGGTAAAGAGACTTTGCGATAGAAGCAAACAGCCTTACTACTGATATTGTTTTATTGTTTAAATTTTCGTCTCAAAAGTTGTTGTGATACTAGTAACCACTTTATTTTCTACATTTAACCTTTTTTTGTTCATATATCATTCTCAGAATATTTTTAAATATATTTATGTGCAATATATACTCACATGTATATAAAATGAAATAAAACAATGAGAATAATAAATGTGCATTGTTATTCTTATCAAGCATGAAATAAAACATATAGTTATATCCTAAAGGAGCTTTAATTAATTCAGATGTTTGCAGATTTGCTTCGGTTTGATGGTCAATAATTCAGAACTTTATTTTTTAAAAACTAATCTATTATGGAAAGAAGCATCTGTGTACAAGATGAACATACCATTTGTATATATCTCTTTCTACTAATATTAAAAACTGCACAATATTATTATTATGTTTTCAATCAATTATTCTCTGGTCAACCCAAATTATCAAAAATCTTTTACTTCTTAGCTAACAATAATAAGACATTTATTTATTTAACGAGCCTGAAAGATATTTTTATCTCAGAAAATTATATCTTTTCTCTTTTAAAATATTTGGTCCTTTTTTAATATTCTACATTTTTATCAAATATTACACAAAAGAATATTCTCACTGATAAAGTTATCTTCCATTCTTAACTGATAAAAAATGTCGATATAGAAAAATTTTTAAATCATTTTTATTGGATGAACTATATATTTCAAAATTTGATAAAGTTAAATATAATTCCTCACAAAATCTATAATTGTACCTGGTGCAGAACTAATTTTTTAATAGTCTTATATTTTTCTTGTTAGATACACATATAAGAATTAAAATCTTAAAATGAAATTATTAAAGTCTATATGAATTGATGAGGGATATGTCTGCCTTACTATACTGCCGGACACCTTATCTGCGTACTTAACCATTCCCAGACTAACTTAACAATAATAATCCTCCAGTAATGACATAACTCTATTAGATTGAGGTTAAATGCAATTTAATAATAATACTCTTAGCAATTGTTAAACGAACATTACAAACTATATATACATCTACATACACTACATATGTACGTAGGCCTGTAGGCATATAAAAATAATAATGAAGATCAGTATGACTTGTATGAGTCCTAGCTGGCTGTTCATGCATTCAGAGGCCAGCTTTCCACACTTGAAGTTCCTGCGCATTTGGGTGACATTTTCCACCCACTTATAATTCCTTTGTGCACAAGTGAATCTCGAATAATCAAGTCTCCTTTTCTTGATTCAATTTGCACTAAGTCCATTCATTGTTTCATTCCCTAAAACTGATTGGCTCATATTCCCATCCATCCACTTAGATGATTATTCCTTTCACTGCTCACATGCTGGATAGAAGAATTTAACCATTATATATCTGACTTTAATTATTGAGTTATTTTTTGCTTACAGTTTATAATCATAAAGAAAATTTAAACTCAAATTCCTTTGTTCTATATCCCATTATCATACTGCATTCTACTCTCATTAATTTAATTGCTTTTAGAAAATAATCTTTTTTCTAATCTTACAAAGTTATAAATAACTTTTATTTCCTATTTTAAAAAGATCAGTCTTTTAAAATTCTTTAATTCATTTATAACTTACTATTTATTTTTAATAGTAATTTATATCTTTATATGTGTGTGCATTTAAGCATACACATTCATATCATTACTTCCCCCAAGTTCAGAGATTAAATTTTAATCTTCGAAGTTAGTATGTACTGTATAGGCTTAAAAATAATTGGTGGGTTATGTTATATTTGTATAAAAAGAGAAAAAGAATTGTACAATATAAATATAATCACCAGAAACTTAAAAATTGGAAATAATAAAAGCACATTGTTTTCAAAGAAAGAGAAAAGTACTCTATAAGAAAAGATAAATAATTAATTATAGAAAAAGACTGCTTAAAGAAATAAAAACAAAAGTATAGGTATTTGTTTACTAAGAAATAATTAATTACTAAATTTTAAAATGTTAAAGTAAATATCCAAGCCATGTTCGTTAATTAACGAAATAATAGTGGGGAAAAAAATGTAAATTAAAACATGAAAAGATTTTGTTTGTGATTAAATTAAAATACATTAATTATTAAATCTGTAAGTCAAGATTTAATTAGTGCGAAGATAAGAAAATATGCAGTGACATATAAATAGAGAGAAATTTGAGCTATGAGACTTCTGTATCTTCATTGTCTTTTATCAGAGATGTTCTTTGTCATCGAGCTTTGAATGAAACAAGATCACAGTGAATGTTAGCCACAGTCATTGAGGAGTTTCATATCTCAGGCACCAGTTCCCTGAATGTTAATGAGCTGGTTAGATGTCCATACAGATTGTCCTGATCTTAATTATTATTTTTTATATGCCTAAGAAGGCTTGCAGACAAATTACTACTAGAAGGTAATATTATTTTATTGTGTCCATTAAACTATTAATTAATATTGTGGACTGAAAAAAATAGAACTGTTTCTAGTGAAATACATCTATATGTTTAGATGTGCAGGACAGTATTGAGATTGAATCCTAAATGTTTCAGTTAAGGTGGATTGCATAGTGGTGTTATATATTTTATCTGTTTATTCAATAAATAAGTAATTTTCATTATACTGGGTATTTGAATTTATTTAGTTCCCATTTATCATTTTGCTGTGATTTGTTGCAATTTTTTGTTAGCAGATACAGAGCAGATTAAAACTGCAAAGGATATACTGTCATAATCATCCTAGATCCTTTTTTTTTTTTGACGCACTGAAAACAACATAAGATCTGAATGATAATATTACAATCCTATTAAATTCATCAGTAGAACTCTTATACGATCACAATAATATTTTGAACAGGTGGAAGAAGTATTTTGATTATCTTTTGTGTAATTGAGATGATGACTTAATGATACATTCATTTTATCTACTGATTTAGATTTGGACAAAGACATACAAATTGTAAGGAAGACCCATATGTTCGAGAAATAATATGGTAATTTCTAGCCCAATAAATAAACAATAATAATCAGTAATATATTTATCTGAAGTAAATAGTTTCAGAGTTGTGAATACAGAAAGTGTGATACTTGTAAATTAAATTATAACAATATATTTCGGATTAAGTTAAACTTTGTAAATAATGAATAAATCACAACTTGTTTTTAAATGTTGGCCTTTTTGGGAATATAATTATGTCATATTACTGAAGCATGGGATTCTCTTAAGGAATGGGTTATTGATACTACTAAATCTATTGGAGTCACTAAAAATAGAATCTTAATTGGTTTTATGACAATAGTGATTTGATTAAAAGAAAACAGCAGTTTCAGTTGAACAAAATAATAAATGTGGAGTTTATAATAATAAATATAAAGATTAAAGGCATAAATTCGTGACTGACAAATATAGGCTTAAAAATGATTAGTGGGTTATGTTATATTTATATAAAAAGAGAAGTTATTTGGTAGTTGAAATTAGAAAAAGAATTGTACAATATAAATGTAATTACCAGAAACGTAAAAATTGGAAATTATAAAAGCACATTGTTTTCAAAGAAAGAGAAAAGTACTCTAGAAGAAAAGATAAATAATTAATTACTATAGAAAAAGATTGCTTAAAGAAATAAAAACAAAAATATAGGTATTTGTTTACTAAGAAATAATTAATTATGGAATTTTGAGATGATAAAATAAATATGTTAGCCATGTTTGTTAATTAATGAAATAATAGTGGTAGCAAAAAATGTATATTAAAACATGAAAATTATTTAGTTTGTGATTAAATTAAAATATACTTATTATTAAATTTGTAAGTCAAGATTTAATTAGTGCGAAGATAAGAAAATATGCAGTGACTTATAAATAGGGAGAAATTTGGGCTATGAGACTTCTGCATTTTCATTGTCTTTCATCAGAGATGTTCTCTATCATCGCTTTTAGCGGAACAAGATCACAATGAGTGTTAGCCACAGTCATTGAGGAGTTTCATATCTCAGGCACCAGTTACCTGAATGTTAATGAGGTGATTAGGATTCCATACAGATTGTCCTGATCTTATTATTGTTTTTCATACATCTAAGAAGACTTGCAGAGGAATTACTTACCAGAGGGTAATATTATTTTATTGTGTCCGTTAAACTATTAATTAATATTGTGGACTGAGAAAAATAAAACTGTTTCTAGTGAAATACATCTATATGTTTAGATGTGCAGGATAGTAAGGTTTCAGTTAATGTGGATTGCATAGTGGTGTTATATGTTTTGTCTAATTATTCAATAAATAAGTAATTTTCATTATATTGGGTATTTGTATTTATTTAATTCCCAATTATCATATTTTGCTATGATTTGTTACATTTTTTTGTTAGCAGATACAGAGCAGGTTAAAACTGCTAAGGATACACAATCATAATCATCCTAGATCCTTTTTTTTTTTGATGCGTTGAAAACAACATATAGATCTGAATGATAGTATTACAATCATATTAAATTCATCAGTAGAACTTATATGATCACAATAATATTTTGAACAGGTGGAAGAAGTATTTTATCTTTTGCATAATTGAGATGATGACTTAATGATACATTCATTTTGTCTACTGATTTAGATTTGGACAGAGATATCTTTCTTAGTTAAATCAAAGCAGCTCTTAGTAATTTTAAAAATGGAAAGGCTGTAGTCCTGATGAAATACCTAGAAAAGTTTTAAAATATGATGGTATGTTATCTTCAAAAGTATTATTTTTAGTAATAGGTAGACTCATGAAGTTATGCTACCTGATGTTAAGGATACTTCTATTCCAATTTTTAAAAAGAATTGAAACAGACAAGATTGCAATAATTATCATGGAATATTTTCAAGAATTTGTTAAATACATTGCTTCTGATCATAGATGAATGATTTACCAAAGTCTCAATGTGGTTTTAGAGAATCAAAAAGCTCTATAGTCATGGTTTTTGTTGCCAGATGAATGCAGAATGCAAAAAAAAGTATCGGGAATAAAATATTGATTTATATATTACTTTTATTGATTTGGTCAAGTCATTTGATCCAATTAATTGAACAGGTCTATGGCATTGTTTGAAATTAATTAATTGTCCACCAAGCTTTATTCCTATTGTGCAGCTTCTACATAATGGAGTGAGAGAATATGTTTTACTACAATTTGGGAAATGTGAGGCATTTAAAATGAAAATTGGTTATATTTGCTCCAATATTATTTTCAATATTTTTGATAATTGTTTTTAGGCAACTTAATAAAACAGGGATTAAGATGTGATAGAGGTTTGATGGTGGAATTATTGATTTGAATAAATTAAATATAAAAACATGAATTTTATCTTGGATTCTGGATTTATGCAATGCTGATTATTGTATAATTTTTGCCATTTCAAAAAACTATGTGCTTAATCTTTTGAATGCAACATGTAAAAATTTTGGTTTAATAACTAATATTCGAAAACTCAAATTCTTTATCAGCCAGTGATGAACGAAAAATCCTCAATAATTTTCAGCTTGGATGGTTATTAATTTGAGGATATAAACCAGTTTAAATATCTTGTAGATTTATAAGTAGAAAGGTGCTTTTAAATGTTGAGGTACAACACAGACTCTAATGCTGCTTTTAACACATTAAAAGATAGGGTTTCATTAAACGGAATAATTATTGTGATTAAATTAACTGCATGTAAAGCTGTTATTTTACCTAATTTATTGTATTTAAATGACAATTATTGATACATTATAAAAGCATTAGAAAAGTTTTATTTAAAGTTGCAAAATTTTAAAAATATGATATAATATTAAAAGGCATTCAATATGTTCTTCGATTTTGTAGAAGTAATAATATAGAATCCATTATTATAAAATCATACCTTCAGTGAATTGGATATGCAGAATGAATGAACAATGCAAAACTTCTTAAGAAAGCATTTTATGGTAAACATGAGCATGATTTTTATGGTAGAAATAGCCCCCGTTTATGTTATAAATAGTATCTCAAAGACAATCTAAAGTATGCAATGTCAATTGTTTCCATTGGGAAGATATGGTAGAAAATAAAATATGTTGGAGAGCTACAATTAGACATGGTGTTGAAGGATTTCAGAACATTCTTCTGCTGAGAAAATTAAAAGACAATATAGTAAAATACAAAGTCAACAGAAAAATTGACCAGCCTGATCTATATGTGGATGTATTTTTGTGATTTACAGATTAGTTTTGTATAGTCATTGCAAAATAAATTTTTAGAGTAGTTTTTTTTTTAATCTTTTCTTTAGAGCTGAAATGAATGGCTGTTCATTCAACATTTTTTTTTAGCAATTATATTAAGTGATATTATTTAATATTTACAGTTTTAAATATACTTCAAATTTTGATTAAGTAAGCATTTACCATTGATATATATTCATATCTTTATATTCTGTTAATTTTAACACTCATGTAAATTATTATAGTATGCACTTTCAGGTTTTATTTCTTGCAAATCTTTTTATATATTTTCGTATATATAAAATAAACATATAGCAATAAAGATATTAGTGAAACTATATATATATGCTCACTAGAGGGAGCTTACCACTAGCTCCAATAAAGCTTTAATTTATAAATGGTGAAAGCGAAAGAATTCACAATCTCTATCGGAAGGTCCTTATCCCCAGACCAATTGGTTTCGAGCTAATGACTCACCTCAGTGAGAAGCTAGGACTTCAGACCCTAGATCTAAAATACCAACCCAAAAACAATTGATCTGGGGATAAGCACCTTCCGAAAGAGATTTTGAATTCTTTCTCTTTCGGCACATAAATTAAAGGATTGGAGCTAGTGGTAAGCCCCCTCTAGTGAACATTTTAATACAAGCTTAAAAGCAAGTTACAAATTTTTTTTCACAACCATAGTTTCATCCATTAAACGAATAGATATTCTCAAGTGAAAACTAATAACTATATATTCCTGTCAAAAAAAAAGCAACAAGTTTACCATAGTTCTCTGTTTTACTTCAGTTATTTTACTTATTTAAATTCGAGCTTTTAAAGTTGAAGAAAGATGTTAGTATTAAATAACTGAAATGTTTGTTCTGTTTTATTTCCACATACATGTTTCTCTTCTTGTGATTTAGTTAATTTATTTTATTTCTGTTGTTTTTTTAGGGAGTACGTTGCATCATTTATTGATTTTCCCAAGCCTCTTGTGGCTCTTGTCAATGGTCCAGCTGTAGGAATTTCTGTAACTGTTCTGGGGTTGTATGATGCAGTTTATGCTTCAGACAGAGTAAGTTAATAGTATAATACAGTTATTGATTAGTGACTAGAGTGTCTAAACTTTTTAAATGTTTTGTCTCATTCTTTCTGTCATAAATAACAACAATAACAACTTATGTTCCATTTTCATTGGACTACCAATGCTTAGATCTCTGTCACCAATCAGAAGTCATATAAATTACTCATATGTTTTTCACCAATGGTTTACTACTTAATGCAATAAAGTAATTGCTAATATTTCATTTGTAAATGTAAAAAACCTTTTTTAAGTCATTAAAATAATTATGTGAAGAAGATTTATAAGCAGTTTTTTTTATTAATAATATTTCTATCTTTAATTTTTGATTCATTCTTGTAATCTATCTTTTTCTATCTAAAATATTTTAGATAGGAAAACTTTTCATTATAATTCTCTTTCTAAGTATTCTTGTCTAGCCTTATTTTTATTAATGTTTCACTTCATTGTTAAACATTCTATATATGCTTTTACAGAATTTGTATTATATATCTTTCTTTTTTCTATCAATTTACCATCTTGTTAATTTTTCTAAAGTTTGTTGTGTTTTTTTTTCTTTTATAATCTACAATTTTTTCTGTAGCATTTTAAAACTTTTTTTTGAATAATTATTTATTTTCATTTTGTTATTAAATCTTGTACAATTTTTCCTTTCTTTTATACAGAAAGTCTGCATTTTTTTTTTTTTCTAATACACCTTTTTAATTTATCAATTTTCAATTTCTTAGTTGTTCCAGTTTACAGAATTTATACTTAAATCAATTTCATCATTTTTGGACTTAAAACAACAACTACATCTATTGCTATCTCCAGAATAATATAAGCCCAACTTCTTCATTTTATTCATGACACCATTTCTGTCTTATCTCACATAATCTCTGCAAATAAATTTTCTAGTTTATTCATTTCTAATAATCATAGTAGAATTAACGTGTCCAGTCTTAGGCATTTGTAACCTCTGCTGGGGTAGTTCACTTTTTGTTCTTTTAGTTATCTCAGCAATATTTTCAAATCCATTTTTGTAAAAAAAATCCAATGACATTATATCCTTTAATTTAAATTGATTTGATCAGGCAGTATTTATCAATTATTATTTTTCCATTCAAGGTGATTGTTATGTCTACTATAGTTCATTAACATTTATGATAAATTATTGCAAAACCTCCATTGGATTAAACTGTAGTCAACTGTAATTAATATTTTACTTTGCATTAAAATATGGTAGTTATTACATCAATTTCAAGATGATTTCAATAACTGGATTGCATAGTGATATTACAAATATATTAAAGAAAAAGTGTATAAATATAATTAATTACAAATCCTCTTAAATTACTTAATAATATAAGAATACTCCACTGATGTTAACAGAATAGTTTTTTAGCCACTAATATTAGTAAAGCACATAAAACTCAAAAGATTGATATAATGTTCAGTTACAAAGATTTGTAATGACTCAGTTTTTCTTCAAGATTAATTTTATATTTTACATTGTATTTCAATAAAGGATCAAATCCAAAGTACATTACACACTCATTGTTCAGATAAATTCATTAATAACTAATTAAAACTTAGTCATAATATTATCAATATTTACATGCTTCATTCTGAACAACGTTTGGAACTTTTCTGTAAACAAATATTGTAAAGAAAAAAAAGAAGTTAATACTAATTTGTTTATAAATTAAAATCATTTTATCAAGATAATATATGTTTAGTTTCATGATAGAAAATAGATTTAGGAAATAACATTTTGTATTTGTTACTGTCTTGCTCTGTATAATTTTTTATTTTTCAGAAAGTATAAATAAGTTGTTTATTAAAGTGATAGTTGTTGGATGTACAAAGATCTCAAACAAATCATGTTTTTATTGAAATTAAAAAAAAAATTCTAATTAAAATTTTTATGATAATCGCCAAATGTAATTTTTGAAGTTTTTGATTTTCTCACTAGATGGAAGTAAATTAATGGCCTTAAAACATTTGTTGTATGGTATGAAGTTCAAATTCTTATAGCCGTTCTTTTAATTAACTAAGCTAAGGATCTGTTATTGGTCAGAAAATATATATATTTATCTATTCTTAATTGGGGAGGACTAAAATAAATCCTTGTCTGATCAGTGATTATTGCAATATTTTGTTATCCTTCCTTTTCCTCCCCCCCGCGGGGGGGGTGTTTTTTTTTTTTTTTTCTTTTTTTTTTTTTTTTTTATTTTTTTTTTTCCTTTTTTTTTTCTTTTTTTTCCAAAAAAAAAAAAAAAAAACCCCCACCCTCGGGGGGGGGAAGAAGAAGAGCAAAATATTTTTTTTTTTTTTATTTTTTTTATAAAAAAAAGGAAAATTTGGTTGTTTTAGTTTTTTTTTTTTTAAAAAAAAAAAAAAAAAATTTTGTTTTTTTTTTTTTTTTTTTTTTTAAATTAAAAATTTTTTTTTTTAAATTTAAAAAAAAATATACATTTCATATATATATAAAATGTGAGGTTGGGTGAAAAATTTTTTAATAGAAGAATTTTATATTTTTATTAATATATAAAAAAAAAAAAAAAAAAAAGAGGATGTACTTACATATAAAAAAAAAAGATACTAAACAAAACCATTTTAAAATTCTATCATTCACATAAAAAAAACACATTTTCCCAAGGGCGGGGAGAAGGGGGACCGTCCCCCAAAACCTTCAACCCAAATTTTTAACAACCAATATTTTTTCTTTAATATTTACAATTAAGTATTTTCATTTTTACAAATAAGGAGAAATTAAAACCACAATATTTTGTTATGTATAATTACCGTCAGCAGTCCATAATAATCATGAACACTGAAATATATAGCAACCAATTCAGGCTGAGTATGAGCATGCAAATACAACTAGAAGGAATTATAAAATATTATTTTAAATATCTGTAAAGTTGGAGCAGAATAAATACAGAAAGAAATCAGAATGAAATTGCAATGATAAACTTTTAGTGAAATGGTTGAATGCTTTTCTCTGCTATGACCATGACTTAAGGGTTTAGGATAGAATTTGTAATTTTGTCATTGTTTCGATGTTTGAGGATATTTTTAAGGAAGCTTAAGATTTTTTTCAAATAACCAACATACTGTTATCCAGTTATTGGTAACTAAAAGAGTATCTAACTATTCTTAGTTGAACGTAATGTATCAATGTTGAGCAGATGGATATTGATACACTATTCATAAAACAAAGATATAATTATTTTATATTATTCATCATTAATGAGCTTGTGATTAACTTTATCTTATTAACTCAGCATCCATACATCTTTTAATATCTTTTGACCCAGGGACATAGGGTGTACTCCTTTTTTTTTTTTTTTACAGACTGCAGCAGTACTCATCTGATTAAAAGAGAATATTCTGTAACTTTTAACTACTTATTCACTTATCAAGCAATATTGGAGGTTTCAGAATTTTATTATTAATGAAATAGATAAAGACTTCTGGGATGTGAATTTACAAAGAATTAAAATATATAAACTGAGTAGATAATTTGAGAGTACAGAAAAGATATTTCTTAAGAAAAAGAGAGAATAAAGAATTTGATAGATATTCTTAAAATATGAACAAAGTAATTGGATAGTAATGACCCAACATTACTCTTTTTAGTAAGCATTAAGTAATCAATAAACATTAATTGATGATGTTTCTTGATTCCTCATTATTTTAATAGTAGTTTCAACTTATGCCCCATGTGGCCATAAGGGGCGCTGTTTCCTGTGTCAACCACATAAATATTCAGAGTAGGGGGCCAAAAGCAGCTGTGATTGACACAGTAAACAGCACCTCTTGTTGCCACATGGGGCGTAAGTTGAAAGTACCGTTTTAATTTATGTGGAATATTATTTTGGAAAGAACAGTAAAAGAAAGAAAAGCAATCTGGAGATGAAGTGTGGAACATCTTTTACATGGGTGTATCTTATTATGACAACCACTCATCAATTACTTTGACTTGTTAAATGTGAAAGAACATTATTACAATAAGTGTTTCAAAATATCATGTTTTGTAACAATTGTTTTCATTAATGAATATGATGCTTGAATTAGTAAATAGTAATTAATTTATGGAAATATTATTTGAATAGGTTTTTAATCAAAATGATGTTTAATAATTTAGTTGAAATTAGCACCACATGTGAATCCATCTTAATGATATAAATAGACTTATTAAAAGTTTATGATGTCAATGTGAATATTGATTGAGTTGAATGAGTAGCAGTTAGGATTGTAAACACTATCAATATGATGAAATGTTATCATTTCTTTCTACAGTTAGCTCAGTGGTGGAGGTGGGATTTGAGAGCTAAAGGTTCTTGGATCAAAGCTCAATTTGTCACTTTCAGTATTTGACCATCACCCAATTCTCTAAGCTAATCATTTGATTGTTTTTTATAGTCTTATTGCTTGGCATAGTATTTTTTTGCTTTGCTATCTCAATTTGCCTTCAGAAAGGGAATTTATATATTTGAAATACAGGGAGTGTAGCAATGGCTCAAACAACCTCTTAATTGATAAGTGTGGTAAGAGAAAATATTTAAAATCTCTATCCAAGATACTAATATCCCTAGATCAATTGGTTTTGGCTTATGGCTCACCTTAGTGAGGAACTAGAATATTCAGACACTAGAACTAAAATATCAACTCAAAACCAGCACTTATTTCATACATAATATTTAAGTAGAAACTCTGAAATTTTCAGACATGAAAATGACTTTTTCTGCAGCTATTTAACTTAAATAGCTATCTGGGACTGTACAAAATTTAGATCTACCATACATTAATAGCCTCAGCATAGCCAAAGTCATAAAGATAAAATTATAATTATCAATAAAGCAAGTCGTATATAATGTGACATTGCTTTTATAAGCTTGTATTTACAAAAATGTAATACAGAGAGTGTACCAATAATAAAAAACATTTTCATGTCTGAAAAGTTCAGAGTTTCTACTTAAATAGTACATATGAAATAAATGCTGGGTTTTGAGTTGATATTTTAGGATCTAGTGTCTGAATATTCTAGCTCCTCACTGAGGTGAGCCATAAGCTTGAAACCGATTGGTCTGGGGATAAGAGTATTTTGGATAGAGATTTTAAATATTTTCTTTTACCGCACTTATCAATTAAGAGCTTGTTTGAGCTATTGGTACACTCTCTGTATTACATTTTTGTAAATACAAGCTTATAAAAACAATGTCACATCACATATGACTTGCTTTATTGATAATTATATATTTGTATATAGTGTTTAGAACCTTATTGCTCTAGTTTTTTCTTTATTTAAAACAATCTTATATGTAATTAGATTTAAAAGTATTAGCTGTATACTTAATAAAGTATATCTTCTTTTTTTTTTGAATAGGTAACTTTTCACACTCCATTTAGCAACTTGGGTCAGACTCCTGAAGGATGTTCTTCATATACCTTTCCGAAAATTATGGGACCCTCCAAGGTAAGGCATATTTTATTTCTTGTATTTGTTTCAACATGGATTGGATCATTATTTAGATAGGAGGAACTGTTGGATCAAAATTACATCATCTGTTAATCATAATAAATGATGATGATGAAATTTGAGCATCAGAAATGACAGAGCAGAATCACGATTCATAGACCTTGAACTTTAAAATCTATCATCTTATCACTGTACTAAATCAAGCACCACACTTTTATACTATATAAAAAAGGATCTAAATTTTAATACATCAGAAAAGATTTTGTATCAAATATCTAATCTTTGATATGTTAATATCATATCATTCAAGTAGAAGGGGATACTCTTGTTTGGACACAGTGAACCCTTACATTTGAAGGTTATCCCATTATCTGCATCTTATATAAGTATGTAAAATATAAATTTATTAAATTTCTGATTTTAGTAACTGTCAAATAGTATAATAAATAATAAAATTATTTATTAGTTGACATATCATGATGTGTGTTAAATTCTCCAATCTACTTGAGGAATCTGAGAAATAGAGTAAGAGTTGTTATTGAGTGTTGATACTTTTTTTTTGGTATAACTTTTGAAGTTTATCATTAACTTTAATACACTTTAATTCAAATCTATTATATAAATGGCATATAAAGAACAAATAGGGATGAAGCACTTTTTTCTTTTTTAATATCTTGAAGTTTCATAGGTTCTAACAGTCCTTGCATCACTGAATGAATTTCCATTTTTAATAGTCTAGATAGTCCACTCAGATGATTCCCTTATACTTGAACCTTTAATGAATTTATCATAGAATATTAACTAACTTCTCTAAATGGAAATAGTACTGGTGTAATTCTGCATACATTTGTGCATTATTCATATGTTAGAAAAAATATATTTCTTTGTTTTTTAAATATGTTCTTAACTATTGCCATGTAGTATCCCTCCTCCCTCTTCCTATTTAAATAAAACATATACTGATTACATAATTTTATTTTTCTTACTGCATTCTATATTTTTCATTTCATATCTTGTGAATGATTTTTTCTTTATAAGGTTTATTTGTTATCCCTAATTTTCTACAAATGCGTATCTTTCTGATATTTTTATCACTGTAATAAAATATAATCAAATAATTAATTACTTGGAAGATCATATCATAAGTGTACCAAATAACAAGTTGAATTTGAAATTCAGAAACCTTCATCTCTCACATCCAGCACCGTATTATTGTACTTAACTGCATAAAGTATTCAAATCCCAACCAAACACTCAAAGATTTTTGTTTAATATTTATTTTATTCTTCAAATAATTTATTACTCCACAGAATACTCATTAAGTCATCTCGATGTAAAAAATCCATAAAAGTTTTTTTCAAAACTTTATTGGTATTGATCGTTTGCTTATCTTCTGCCTCACTCATTACCTGCTCTTATTTTCTAATTTATTTATTGCCATAACTTTACTGTACTAAAGTTTTGCATCTTTTATCATTCAAACAATAAATATCTTCCTAACTCATTATCTATTTTATAAGGATTATCATTTCCCAATTGATTTACGTAATCATTTTTCTCAACTATCTTATAAATATCCCTTGAGTATATATGGGGGAGGGGGCAAATATGTTTTAGCACTGTACTTATTAAAAATGAAAAAAGTTAAATACAGAGATTACATCAAACCTATCATTGAGATTTTGTCAAACTCACATGTGAATCCTTTCATGGTTATTAATGCTGTATAGTGATGGAATTTAGAACTAAAAGACGCTGAATTGAAAACTCAGTTCTATCACTTTCTGTGCTTGAATGTCATATGACCTATAGAATGACAAACCATTCAATTATTAATTATTTTTACTTGTGTGATTAGTAATATCTATTATTTTTATAAATGTTAGACTTTCTTTACAATCGCTGAATTTGGAAATTTCATTTTATCTCAACTAAGAAGAAATCAGAAGTGATTAACTTAGGTACAGAAGGTTTATCTTAAGCCTGACATAAAGCAGAAAAAATAGAACTAAAAAATGGACTTACATTATAAATAAACAATTGTAAAATTACCTGAAGGATAGAATTACATATATATATATTTCTATCCATACTTATAATTCTCTAATTACTAAATAAAATTTTATAAAGATTTTCAAAAATTAAATGATAGTAATAATTCTCGTTCTAAAGTAATAATAGGAGACTTTAATCCAAAGGTTGTTAATTTGTCATGATTGATGGATTTTGTTTGGATATTTCTTAAAATAGAACAAGAAATCCAAGAGAAGACAGATTAAATAAGATTGGGGAAAGGAACAAGTTGTTTGTATCGTTTTTTAAAGAAAAATTTCAAAAATAAACAGAGATATCATTGTGGCCCAAATAAAATTAAATTTATTTGATCTAATAAAAGGATATTGTTCAATACCTGAATTTGTACGTGTTGAAAGAAATGCCAAATATCATTTACTGGATTTATAGTAGTCACCATATTTTTATTTATTTATATAATATAGATGTTGGGTCATCAAAGGCTTGATATTGTTAATAAATAAAATCTTTTATTTCTTTATTTATTTTCTTTGTCTTTTAACTTATATTTTCAGTTACTTCGGTGAGTGTAGAATCTGGTGGTCATGAACCTCTCATGTAGTCAGGATTATGGGTTTATGCAACCATATTTCTATCTTAATTATCTGCATAGAAATTCTGACTCCAATCATTTCTTTTTATCTCTCTTTTTACATTCTTTGTTTTTTTCCTCATGTTTTTTTTTTTTTTTTATGAAATTAAAATGGGCATACTGATTTTTGATGGCTGCTGCTGGTTTTTCATAATTTACATAAATGGTAAATTTTATTAAATTGATGGAAATTCAAGCCCAGTATTCTGAATTGCTCTGCTCAACTGAGCCAATTCTATTTTCTCTAGATTTAGTAAAAATTTAATTTACAGTAAAAAAAATTGATTTTTTGTAAGAAATATATGAAAATTAAAATGGATGTTCATCAGGACCAGAGGAAGGGTCATCAGCAGCTCTTATGCAAAACAGTAATTGTGCCCCCCCCCAAAAAAAAAAAACAAAAAAAAATTGTACGTGATTTTATATACATTTTAATGTTTTTTTTTTTCTTCTCATGTGTCATAGCATCAGCCGGAAAGCAAACCCGCTAACCTGGGACAACTGCTTGTAAAGCAGCTGTCGCTGACCTCTCGATCACCAATGCTTGACAACATTTTAATGTTTTATGAAAGATATCAATGAAAACAATTACTATTACATAATTATAAATTTACTTTCCAAGCTTTTACAGAACTAAATTTAGATACAGTATTATCAACACTTAATGAGAGTATTGCATATAGCTATCACTGACAAATTTACGAGCCAATCTTTCTATAATTTTTAAACTTCAAAAATGTTACTTCTCCATTAGGTACACTTGTAGAAAGAGTTAGTAATATTCTTAATGATATGCTCAAATTTGGGAATGAAACAGCCAAATCATTTTCATTAATGTAAGTTAAAACAGCAAATGGATTTTTGAATTGAAGTAATTCACTTGAAAATTTTTTTTTTTTTTCATAAGATATTTATCTGAATTAATATTTATCAATAAGACTATAACACAAGTTTCTAGAAGCTTTCATCTATTAAACATTATTTATATAGCAATCTTATTGCCACAAAAATAATTAATTATACAAATCGTCATACAATCTTTATTAATGTAAACAAAAGGGGTAATTCTTATAAAATATTTCAAACTATATAATCATTTATACTTTCTCTTTAGATACATTATGGCCTCTAATAGTAACAGCAGACAACTTTAGAGACCAATAAAACATATAAATTATTATATTTAAATTATGAATAAATAATAGTTAATATTAATTAACAATCTCTTGTCAAAACAAATTACACATGTACTAAATCACGATATTGAAATTATAATAACATATATAATTTAAATTACATTACATATAGAACCTCTTTTTTTTTTTTACTTGAATTTTTCTGGTGCGGGAACTTTATTTCAACAAAGCAATTAAATATAATAAGTAAAAAATCCTTTATAACATACATTTCACTTAAAGTCTTTAAGTGTTCCATTTATTTTTATCTTGGTGAAATTTTTTAGAATATTTTTTTTAAAAAAAAAAAGATTGAAAACCTTTGGCACTTTAATTATAAACTCACAGAGGATGGAGAAGAATTACATCTGGTAGAACAATAAATGACGATGAAATTTTATCTTTTGAATCAATCCATTTATGTGATAAACTTTAAGAAAATCGCAAGTTGTTTTTCTTCATTTGTATAAGTTTAGAGTGGATAATTAGTAATTTTCTGAGAAATGAAATTCTCTAGTATTTATAAGAAAATTATTTACAAATATTATTTCCATCTATTTTTAAAACTGTGTTAAAACAAATATTATAAATGCGTGCATGCATGCATGCATCAATTTTTTAAACATTTGCTTTAAGCTATAAATGATTTTGATGTATTATCATTGGCAAAATAGTTTATAATTTTCCATTTCAAAAACATCTTTAAATTTCATTTTTTTAAATGCATTTTACCAAGATGAATATTTTTCAGATGTTTTGTTTATTTATTAGTTAGAGTTGAGAGATATGCACTTAACATTTTAAAACATTTAAATAAAATATTATACTTTAATACGATCAAATATACAAATAATTATTTATCATTCTCACAATAATTGAGATTTTATTTAAAATTTAAAATAACTTTACCTAAATATTTTAAAATAGTATTCTTTTATATTTAAATATTCATGCCCACATTTAATTATTGCATTAAAAGTTTATGTCACTACTGTAAATAGTTTTACCATTATATGTACACTAATTTAAATATTGCTTTACTGATCCTATTTTAACTAATTTATTCACATGCATACAATATTATGTATTTTATTAGTGTAATTTACACTTTTTTTTCTTTTTAAAAGTTATCTTTGTGCTGTTTTTAAAACTAAATAGAAAACCATAATTTTTCCAGAATTATTACAAGAATTTCAAATACTATAAAAATACAGGGGAGACATCTTGGATTTTTTTAAAAATTTTGCTTGATACAATAAATTTGAGATATTATTTTTATAATAAACCAATAAAAATTTTGAAGTTCTGTTTATTATTATTATTATTTCAGAGCTAACAAATAACCACCACAATGAATAAAGACATGGAGAATAATAGTAAAATAGACTGTTTCATTTTCGCATCACATAGTGTAACGGGCACATACGTACGTTACATTATTTTTTATTAGTAAACATAAAAAAAAAAAAAGTTCGCCAATAAAAATTTCTTTTTTAAGAATTAAAAACTGAAAATTAAAAAATCGCACAGATAAATATTTATTAAAATAAAACTTTATTAAAAAAAGAGTAGTTTAAAACTAAATTTTCAGAAAAGATTTAGAAATAAAAATATATGTTTAAGTTTGAAAACAAATTAATTAATCTTTTGTAAAATGGAAATGATTATTTTAATTAGTAAACCAGCCTTGGGCATTTAAATGTAAAAACATCGGTCAGATAGGAAAACAATAGAAACAAATAGCCAATGAATGAAAAACAATGGAATCGGACCTCAGCGAAAGGACCATGTCATCATCATGACGTAACGTCCATTGGATCCTAAAGTTATGTATAAAAGGACAAGTTTGAAAATTATTAATTAGTTAGTTATTGATTATTATTTACGATGTGACTATATGCGTTGGTGCGGAGTTGAAAGAGAAGGGATTGAAAAAGACGCACTCTTCAATCCCTTCAGTTCTGCTAAGAAAGAAAGAGAAATGAACTATCGTTTTCTACATTGAGGACCAACTAAACTAAAAAACCTCCGGATAAATAAAAAAATAACGGCTAACTCAACAAATCTCTTTAGGATGGCATGGGAATTCACGTTCATGGCAAGCAACGGATAAAACTACGGACGTGTTAAAACCGTAAGAACTTTATAAAATATAATGAACAATATTAATTTGAAAACACTAAGAACTTTAAATTTTAAACTTTCCTAGTATTTAAAATAATTGCAATAGAATCCTATCTGACCAATTTTAATATTAATTTTAATAATGTTATGATGTATTTTTTTGTGTAAAATCATTTCCATTTATTTATTTATTTTTTTGTTCTTTAAGTTTATTTATGATTTCTGTTTTCCGATAAATTAAAATATATCAATGTTAAATTTAAGTCGGGCGTAAATGGCTATATAGATTTGTAAAGCTATATTAGGGAAGGGTAATCTTAGGTTATTTGTGTCGTTGTTAAGGTTATTTGTGTCGTTGTTAAATTGGGTCAATGGATTGGATATATTGATGTAGTTAGTAGATGTAGTCGGAGATTCGCTACTGGCAGAATCGTTTATATACACGCCGCACTCACCCGTTTGCCTATGGAAGGAATTATAAGACGGAGAACGCAGTTCCTTTCTATGGAGTTTTTTTTTTTATTGTTCTTCTCGTTAGATAGATGTAATATTCCTATCTGATGAGAGTCAATGTCTTCTCTTAATCTTTTTGGTGCTGCCGTATTCCGTATTACATTGAATACATCGATATATCAGATGAATTGATGCCAGTTTGACTGCTGATTTTAGCCTAAGGTTAAATAGGGATAGAATGTTTATTTTCAAATGCAAATCTATGTAGTCTATTCATACTTGACACTAAACAAAAATGCATTAAATTAAGTTGTTTATAGACGTTTGCATGGATTGGTTATCGGTTAGGTATGTTTTGGGTTTTCATATTTGATCAAAATATATAGACATTCGATAAATAATGATACCTTATGGTGAGTATCTAAAATGTATTTATTCGGATGTCTTTTAAGTTATTGGTGACAATGCAAGTATCTTATGGTGAATACTATTGGGTTACTTATAAATTTCCCTCTGCAATTGTCGGTATCAATGATTTTATATTTTGATCGTTTATGTTTATTTTGAAATGTTTTTAACCATTGTAATCTATGTAACCGATCTATACTCAACATTTTAAAACAAACTTTTATAAACTCCCCTGTGCGAACTTAATTAAAATGTAAACTTATAATATAATAGAAATTAAAATGTAAATTAAAATTCAAAGTAAAGTTAAAAATAATGTTAAAATGTAAACTGATACTAAAACAATTTTCAATCTTATATATATGTGCATAAATAAATGTTTGTATGCTAATTACTGGCAGTGGCTTATTTTATTCTTTTTTTATATACTCTTAGATTATATTATTTAATCTCTGCTATTCCACTGAGCTAGTGACATGGGCTAACGACCAGAACCAAAATTTAAAAAAAAAAAAATTTTTTTTTTTACTTACGTATCTGCCTACTTTATAAATTTTTCTAGGTTCAAATGCCTAGATGGCGCCCTGTAGTGCAGATTACGTAAGTCTAACTATCTCCGGATCGTTACAATAGCAACATGATGTGAAATACAGATTGTGTAAACACACCATAAGAAGACATAACTGACAAATCGCATTTCAAGAAGTGATTGTTTATTTTAATATGTTTATATTTATTTATTTTGTAGAAATAATAAACAAGTCACATTAATTAATATTTGTAACAACACAATTGTATTCTTAATTCTACATCGTTTTCACACCCCTCTTGTATCAGCGCCCTCATGCCTTGCTTATTGCCTTCCACCAGCCTGATGTTCATAAAAAATTTATTGTACTTGAGTAATATATATTTTAAATATTTCAAAAATTGTCTCGGGTTATTGTTTAATTTTTAAAAAATCTGAAAAATGTAGTTTGAGTAATTAATATGATCAATATTATAAAAAAATGAAGTATTCTTTTTTTCCCTCTCTTGATAAATATTTTACATTTCAAGAACTGATTTGTGAATGGAAATGATTCATTTGATTAGAGATCTGGTTGTAAAGTTAGAATAGCCATCCATTTATGAGCAGCTATTGTGATGATGATATCTTGATTTATTCAAACTTTTTAAATTTGATTTATTAAATTTCATTAAAGACAAATGTGTTATCACTATATCTAAGTACTATTGGCATTTCTTCTATTGCAACTGGGTTTAGCCTTGTTCAATGAACTTCCTTATTATGTATTGGCAAATAACTATAATTTGATTTATTTGTATCTTCTGGTCCCATACAAACCCTCATATGTTCTGATACATCCATTTTAAATTATCCATTGTGAAACAACAGAGATGTTTTATTCCTTCCTCTGTTCTGAAACCAGCTTATAAATTATAGTAATTATGTTACTTCCATGTATTATGTAATATTATTAAAACTTCTTCCTTTCTTCCCATTACTAAGCTATTGAAAAGTATTCTTCATTAATTGACATAATTTTGTCAGCATTTTAAGTGAGTCTTCTTCAGTTTTCTATGAAATATATAATTCAATTCCAGTGGCTAATCTTTGGCAATAGTTTTAATGTTAATCTGATCTTATCATCCATTATCTTTCTTCTTTTGCATAATCCTATTGTCTCTGGTATTTGTTATATCAATTATAACTTGTTCTTTAATTAACATTCTTCAGCAAAATGAATTAAAGTAGGAACTTCCTTTTGATCTTTGAAAAGATTGCTTCTGGCATTCATTTTGATTTATCTGGAATTTTTTTCTTACATCAGTCAAACTTTTATCAGATTCATCTTCTAATTCTTTCTTTCATCTCCATCTATTATTCACCATCAATTATACCTGAATTTCAGGATCTTTTGATGTTATCCTACAAGAATTAGTCATGTTGACCAAGTTACACTAAATAATTAATAACTCTTTCAAATTTATCATTCCAGTTACTAAATACTATAAATATATTTATGCTTGGAAGTTTTTTCACTTTCATAAAATATTTCCAATTTCTTCTTCTTTGCTTGAGTTGTTGGAATATAATCTCATAATAATGGTAAATAATGAGGTCACAAAACTGAAATCATTTGATCATTCACATGATATCCAATAGCAGCTCTTGTAATATCTTCTGACCCTGAAAGCTACACCATTCTATTTTCTATTTGTTGTTTTTAACCTGAATATTATTTACTGGCTCCAATATCTCCCATTCTAGATTACTTTACTTTGAGAGTTCTTATATCAATGTTTAAACAATAGTGTCCACTTTATCACAATAATCTACATGTTCCAATGGTAATATCTTTGCAACCTCAAATTTTCCTTTTGCATAACAATATCTGCAACTAAAAATTCAATTTTGTTTTAAAATAACAGAATCATGCAGGCCAACAGTATTGGAAAATACCCTCAGCTTTTAGTCAGTAAATCTGATTCATCTTCTAGTCCTATAACTTTGCTTTCTTTTGTTTGCCTATTTGTATAACTCACCTCATAGTGTATGGCTTCTTTGCAACTTGAAATGATGTTTTTCTTCTGACACAATTGTGATTAATTCTAACCCTCATTATCTTACATTGCTGCTGTCTGATGCTTTTTATGAAGATTGAGAAGAGGGAAAATGAAACTCAATGTTTAATAAGTACAATGAATATCAATATCACATGACTTTCTGATATCTCTTAAGAGTGCTTTTTAGAATCCTATTCTAGAGTCATATATTGATAGTTGATTACTCAAGCTTGCTATAGATAACTCTTGAGTAGATTAAAAAGAACTGCTCTTGGAAATACAATAAATATAATCTGTGCTTGACTGTTGATTCTACCATTTTAATCTCGCATAAATTTATGAATATGCTTAGAATCGGAATTGTAACTTCTTTCACATTTTAATTATTATAAGTTGAATGAATCGTCATTAACACCTACTTGTAAATTAATATATCCATTCAAACTCTAAAAGATAAAAAAGGAAAAGATAGAAGTCAAACTTACTGTGGATAATTAAAGAATAGGCCCTGCATAATTTAGTACAATGATAGATTCTGGAACTCAAGATCTATGGATTGCAACTTCAGGTGTCATTTCTAGTTCTTGAACTTCTTAAGAATTTCCCAGCAATAAACTATTTGATTATTATTAATGAATGAAAGTGCAGGTGCACAAAGACACAATTCCATATTGATAGATAGTAAAGAGATGATTGATGACATAAAAACTTTTATATTAACTAGGCCTGTACTAGCTTAAATGACAGTAAATTAAAAGTTAATAGTGAGAGAATAATGTAAAGAATATAAATTGAAATGATTTTAGGTAATAGTGATAATAGGAATTGAGAAGTTTGATTGCAAAAAGAATGTCAGACAAACAGACCTATGATGATATTTTGTTTCCGGATTTATTAATGATTCTATTATTATATGCTTGCTTGTTCTCTCTCTGGGAACTATTATAACTGAACCAGTGTTAATATTGAATGTATGTTGGGTAAATTTCTAATTATATTTAAGATGCATTTTATTAATTTTATTTTGCAAGAATATTCACATAAATAATAAACTGATGATTTTTTAAATCTTCCAATTCCAGGCCAGCTCCATGCTGCTCTTCAATCACAAAATGACTGCGCAGGAGGCTTACCAGTTAGGTTTTGTCACTGAAGTTTTTCCTGATCATGCCTTTCAAAAAGAAACAGATTCCAGACTCAAAGAATTTGCTCAATTGCCAAAAATGGTATTTTATAATTTATATCTTTATAGGTAAAGTATCTTCAAATAGCAAACTATAGGGAAATATTTTCTTTGTTGAAGGGAAAACAATAGAAGGCTGCCTAATTGCCAGTTGATAATTTTTCCAGCTATCTGAAGGCAAAATCTAAGGTTCACTGATTTAAATTAAAGGCAAAAATGCATTAACCTTTATATAAGGAAGTTCTTACAACTAATGATTAGACATCTAAGCAATAAGGTATTGCATTTGAACAGTACTACTTTATGTGTGCTTAAATAATGTCATCTGCCACATCCTTAACACATTGGGGGGAGGGTGGTAATTTTTCTTTGGCCAAATAGATTGTTGTTGGACTCAAATTCATAAGAACATTATAACAATTATTTCTTATGGAAATTTAATGTACAAGTATGCGTGCTGTTTTCCATTGTATTTAAGCCTCCTTTCAGAAAAACAAAAGATTTTTCTTTTAATTATTAAGATCTTTTATTTTCTGATTAAAATATGTCATACAATTTGTAAGAATGTTGGGTAATTTAGGAAGAGTTGATTATAAGATCTAATAGATTGTATTTGTTGCCTAAGGTAATTTGGGAAATATAAGTTAAAGTTTTGCAATAGAGTGAATGTTAGCTTGAAATTAATATTGAATCAATATTTTATGGGTTCTTAATGTGATGTGTGGAAATTCTAGATATATCATGCATGAGAGATATATATTGGTAGAATTTTCTAAAAGGGAAGTCCACAAATTGATTAATTAGAATACGTATATATTAAAAATAACTTTTGGGGAATCAATCAGCTGAAAAGAATGAAATAACAAAAAAAATTAATTAGCAGAGGAATTTACAGTCTTCTGAATACAAGATTATTCTTTAAGCTGCAATGCTAAATTTATTTTTTCTTGGTAATAATCTTTATCTATTCTCTTTTCAATTCTTATATGTCTAACCTTTTTTAATACTTACGTAAGATGGATGGATGAAATAAGAAAATGTGTAGGGGTGATGTGGAGAAGAGAAGCTAAAGATCGGAGAAGATGGATTAAACTTGGAGAGACCTTCATCCTGCAGTGGATTGATAATGGTTGATAATGATGATGATGATTTAATCATCCATTTCTCTTGCTTTACATTTCAAAGCTTTTCACAAGCTTCTTTCTTAAATCTAACTTCCTGATTTTAACAAAAACATGGATTAATCATTTTAACAAAGATTTAAGAGTATTAACTCGCTCTATTATTCCCTTTTTAATAATCACTCCTTATATCTGTTTCCACTGATTATAATTGCCTTTTTTTCTATTCATTTGTAATTATAAATGTGAAACGTCTATTGAATATTAATATTTTGTATTTATTGTATATTTATTGGCTGCTGTATTCAAACCACCAATAGTATCTAGAAGTGGCAGATATGGAATGATTTTCAAATATAAGGATTAATTACAAATAAACAAAAAACAGTAACCGGCTAAGAGTACCTTGTGTAGGATGTTTTACTTCATCAAATGCTAAGTATTATTTCTGATACAAAGTATTTTCTGACTCCATTTTGTGTAATTTTATTTTATTATCTTAAGTCATTTAAGTTGAATCTGATCATCATAAACCACTCGTGCCATTTTGGTATTTCTCTGCATTAACTACGAGAAATGGGATTATGTGTTTGTGCAGCCACATTCTATCCTTTGACTACTTAATTTTGATTTTATTTTTTCTGTCAGTCTTTGTTCTTAGAAAACAATGGTAGCAAAAGTTTTAGCAGACAGATAATTCTTAACTGTGTTCTTTGCATTAGGTAGTACAATGGTTAATAAGTTCTTTTGGGATGAGTTTCAACTCAGCAAAGATTATATATTTAGACACTCCTATTTAGAAAAAGTGGAAGGAGCTTAGAAAAGTCTGTTAGATCATTCATTTAAGTGGTATAAATAATTGTAAAACCAATGATGTTAATGGTGGTATAGCAGAAGGAAATATTCTAATTTTTGATAAAACTCTTCAAGACCAGAATGGAGGATAAGCACTTGTAACCAAAGAGATGACAATATTTAAGATTATTGTAGCTGCTCTTAATGAAACTAATTTTCTAAAGAAAGAAGTTTAATAGAACAAGAACACAGCCCCAAGTTTTTTTGGAAGAGCAATTGAAATTGCAGTGGAATTGGATTTATTGTGAGATCTAATTTGGATTTCATTCTTGGAATTTGTAGATTTATTAGCGAAAGGCTAATGATTAACCATCTGCATTTTAACAAGATTTAAGCTCCAACATTAGATTCAGAGAAGAAAGCATTTATTTATTGCTGGATAATGCTAATATATTGTTGTGTATTCAACTATGAAGCTGAATGCCAACAATTATTATAAACTTATTAACTATAAGAAAACGTTAATAAAAGATTAGACAATTTATTTCCAAAAATATATACACATTATTATATACACTAAGCGAATAACTAACTCAAGTTTATATTCACAGTTCCTTTATGCACAATCCTATTTAGGCCTTATCAAGTGTACGCAAATAATATAAGACCAGTGCAATTTATTAAGTTTTCCCATGCGGCTGTTTTTTACTTACAGAGACATGGACTCTGGGAACACATCTCTCGATGCAGAAAAGTTGGTACTTTTTTCTCTAGGTTAATTCTCGAACAGCAACCACAACAGCATTACGATGAGTAAATAAAAGCTGACAAAAAAGACCTTTACTCTTTTCAGTACATACTATTTATATTCTTTTTTCCCTCCCACTTCATATCCGCTAATATCATTATTAACATTCCAATAGGGTAGTGGCAAAATCCATTAAATGAAAACAATAGGGTAGCAGCAATCCATTAGACTAATGCATCTTTACAATAATTATTATCTGGCATTTAATTTGTGTACATTCACATTCCTTTCCCTTGTAATTAGTGCTTTAGATATTTATTCCTTTGTTTGCTTCATTAACAATAGCTTAATGTTTAAATCTAAACAGTAATAGTTTTTTTTCTGTATTTAAAAAATCCATTAAGCATATTCAGCATTATAATTCACAATTCAATTTATCTTTCAGCAATCTTTTGTGCATTTCTTTTAACCTATAATCTTTATCTAATTTTAAGTTTATTTTATTTACATGCAGTCTTTCTTCATTGCTTTTAAACTTAAAGTAATCTATCTAAAATAAAGTTTCCTTTATTTTTCAGCAATCTTTTTTCCATTGCTTTTAGAACTTAAATATCTTTTTACATCTAAGTTTTCTTTTAACTATTAGCAATCTTTTTTATTGCTTATAAAACTGACTATCTCTGTCTATTGTTAAGTTTCCATTACTATTTTTCTCTGGAGAACAAAGTATCTTTATAGCTTATATCCATATGGTTACTAACATATATATTTTTTTTTACAAAATGTAACATTAGATTCAGAGAGTTCAGAGAAGAAAGCTTTTATTTGTTGCTGGATAATGCTAATATATTAATACCATTTAAAGATGAAATTTTTCTTCTTGGAAACTTTAATGCACATATCAGAAGGAACAATGAATTTTGGCTGAAATGCAAATGGTCTTGAATATTTGCATAATATATGCATACATCCATACTCACAAGAATAACATCTAGTAGATTGTAGTGTAGTTAGGAATCAGAAAACAAAAAAAATTCATATTACCAGAGTATTTATATGTACAATATTAGATAAATTCTGGATTAATTTATTCCATGATTAAAATAATAGTTGTATTAAAATAGATGTTATTCCAATCAAATTTGAAATTCATTTTTTAAAAGCAGATATTATCCATACTAAATTTAAAGTGATTAAATACTAAAAATGCCAATATGGATTTTCAAGATTGACATATCGAACTTTCTTAAGAAGTTTGTTGTGATTGTAAGTAAATCTATTCTTGAATTCACTAAGAAATTTGAATCTTGATTCTTTGATAATAATCTGAGACATTAGTTAAAATGAAATGTATCCTTTTCTATTTGATAGAATTATAAATTTAGTTTAAAGCTTTATAAACATTATAGAGATATAAAGTCAGAAGTTCAACAATTGACAAGAAAGCGTAAAAATAATTGATAAATCAAACTGCAAAGAAGATCGATATTGTTTTGAAAGTAACATATGGATGTAAAAAATATCACAATCCTATTAAATCTATGATTGAAACTCTTTTATAGGATTGTATTTATTGTTTGGACTTTTTCCATCATCTAATGAGTATTGAATGTCTTTAGAAAAATTTAAC
Organism: Epiperipatus broadwayi; assembly: GCA_028023455.1. NCBI lineage: Eukaryota > Metazoa > Onychophora > Udeonychophora > Euonychophora > Peripatidae > Epiperipatus > Epiperipatus broadwayi. The sequence goes on along the minus strand of JAQFVV010012395.1, from coordinate 5,291,895 downwards.
TTTATTCAAATAATCCAAACACATTCAATTGTTAGTAATACCACATTACCTGTCTGATTGAATGTATTTGGAATATTTAAATTAAGTTAAATTTTTCTAAAGACATTCAATACTCATATTAGATGATGGAAATTGTCCAAACAATAAATACAACTAAAACACTGGCATCACAAACCTTCAGGAAAACTCACTTTTAGATGATGATAGTGATATATTAAACAGATAGAGGGAATATTTTAATCATCTTTTAAATATTAATGCGAGAAATGAGGCATTGTATTTTAAACATATAACCATCCTATCTACTTATTTAGATTTGGACAAAGATATCCAGGTTTAGTTTAATAAAATTAATACAGCTATTTGTAATCTCAAAAAATGGAAAATCCATAGGCCCCGATAGAAAAATTTTAAAATGTAGTGGTGAAATGTCTTTTTAGAAATTAATGTTGCTAACAAGGATTGTGTTTAGTAAATTGCTTAAATGAACAATTACCAGAAACAGTGTGGTTTTAAAGGCTTGAGAAACATTATAAACATGGTTTTTGTTGACAGGAAAATGCAAGAAATCTATCAAGAACAAAGATATGACTTATATAATGCTTTTATTGATTTTTCAAGACATATGATTCAATTAATCAAACTCTGTAGGATTATTTGAAATTTAGGTGGTTGCCTAACAAAGTTTATTCCTATTATACAGCTTCTACATACTGGCATTAAATTTATTTTTGATCGTTTCCAAACTACAGTTTTTTTCAACAAATTTCATAGTTGGTCTTTTGATACTGAGTAAGTTATATGGAGTAGAAGAAAAAACTTTCTTATTCATCAGTGATTATTGTCCTTTCTTCAGTAACTGATCAACCCCAATACTGCAAAAGCTAACTAAGCAAGGTTGGCTATCAAGCTTCACGATTGGTGACAAAAAAAAGCAATAAAAACTACATTATCACTGCTAAGATTTTTATGGCTAAGGAGATGCAAAGCAATCTTTTAAAACAAATGTTTTAATCTGTTCTGGAATAAACAATTTTTTAGAAACCTTAAATATATACCAAAAAAAATAAGAATTAAAATGTGGGCACAGGGAATTTTTAACATATGGAATCCTTTATGATCTAAGTGAAAGATAAGCTCACTATTACACAATCATTATTAATAGAATTGTTTTCTAATAAAATAAAATACTCACGAGACATGAAAAAAAAAAAAAAAAGATCAAGGAACAAAATAACTTAACGCCTTATTTAATGTAACATTTTAAATGATAATATATAATTTCTAGATAATTTTGTAGTATATAGTAAAATAAATGTTTTAAAAGTAAAGGAATGAATTGTTATTGCTACAAGGGAAAATTTGAGGCAGGCATTCAAAATGAAAATGTATTAAACAGGAAGTTGTACTTGCTGCTATGTTTTCTATTTTTGTGGCAGTAGTTTTTGGAATTGTGTATAGGTGATTTCATGAAGCAGGTATCAAAATGTATTACAGGTTCAGCAGTGATTTTTTAATTTGATCTGACTAAAAGTAAAACCAGATCTTTTATCGGGTTACAGATTTATAATGTGTGATGATTGTGCTTTTATCAGTTCACAAGATTATCTACAGAATTTCTTAATGCAGCCTATAAAGATTTAAAACTCAAATCCATTATCAGCAAATGATGGAAGATGATGTTCAACACCTTTTTTCCTGGATGGTCATCACTTTAAGGATATAAATCTTGATAGTTGTTTTAAATACAAAGTTACGCTTTGGTGTCACAGATCCCAAAGTGTTGCTGCATTTAACAAGTTTTATGATTGAATACATCATCATGATATAACTACCATAATTTAATTAGTTCGTGCTACTACTTCTAAATTCATAGAATGGAAATGAGACCTCTATTGATATAACACAAAGGCATTAGAAAAAAATTTAAAGATACTCTATAAGATTCTAAAATTTGAAAAGATCAAAAGTTGGCAATTGGTATGTTCTTCAAATTGTTAAATACTACATGGTCTATTATTGTGAAGTTACATCTTCACTGGATTGAACATGTGAAGATAATAAATTGTAAAAGACATCCTTAAAAATATTTTAGGATGAATTAGAGTATGATTTTTATAAGAAGGCAGATAGCATTTGTTATATATCGAAAGACATTCTAATCAAATGTAATATTAATTGCTCTCATTAGAAAGAATATAGTTGAGAATAGAATACAACAAATTTAGTAATTTTGAATTATAAAAAATGAAGTTTACTGAAGAAATTTAAAGTAATTGGAGCAAAATATCATGTGAAATTACTATGTGTCAAGGATTGATTTGTTTAATCTTTGCAAAGCTTATCTTTAATATTTGATTTTTTTTTGTTTTTGTGAGTGGCTGCTAATGAAAATGTGTATATATATATTTTTAAATCGTGTTTTCCATAGTGCATTCATTTCATCTCTTTCTTTGAAAGAATACAGATAAAGGCTTCACATGATAGCTACCATTATAAGATTTATGTTAACTATTTTTTGTTCTGGTATTGATGATGATTGATAAGGTGGCAGAAAGTATCTAACGCAAGTTGCATCTTTAAATATGTAAGCAAATGCACATTCTTTAACTCCCAAGTGTAAATAAAAGAGAATTATGTTTTCATTTATATTTGATTGCCTTTCTTAGTATTAAAAGGCGGCAATGATAAACCACTTGTACAATTCTTCAATTTAGTCATGCTAGCTTATCATTTCTTATCCATACTATCTCAACACTAAAGCACACCTGATCCCTTAATCTATATTATAGAAGTATTAAATTTTTACATTTAATTCTGTACATTAACCAATTTTTAAATTATTTCAATAGCAAATTCTATTTGTATTCAAGTTCTGTCATCTAGTGTAAACTTAAATAATCAAGTTCGCAGATTGTATTAAGTCCTATCTTATATATAATGTTCATCTATGAGAAATTTTTAATCTGCATTTAGGGCAGCTTGAATTCAAGATGGAAATTTGATAGTAAAATAAGGGAGAAAAGTTGGCCACCAGAAGAAATGTGCATTAGATTCAAAAAACTTAGATCCAGATTTGAAACTCATCATTGACAAAGACAATATGTCTGAAATTAATCTGGGGATGTGGATAGAACAATATTTGATAGGGATTTAATAAGCATCACTATTTGGCATCTATTGACTACTCGGGCAGAACCAATGGAAAAAATAAAAATTGCTATTGAAGAGTATTATATAAGCTGGTGACCATGTGATATTTCATTAGCTTTTTGCCCTATTTCCACTTATTTTCATTGTTTTTTAGACAAATTTTCTCCACCTACAATCTTTGCTAAACTTCATCTCATTTATTGTTTTTACCTCTTATTTCCATTGTAATCATACTATTACCACTTTCACATTTCATTTCACTGATAAGATTCCTGTGTATATTCAAAATTATATTTCCCGCATCTCCTTTTTTACATCTTTTATAAATTATTTTTACTACTACAGTGTTTAAATGTATCTTTGGTTTGGTCTATACTTATTTTATTATCCAACAAACATGTTTTTTTTTTTCTTCTTAGTTCAGTTTTTTTTTTATTTTCATAAAAAATAGCTTGTTCTATTCTTACCAAGTTGTGATCCGTATCTGCATCAATTGTAGGATGTCCTCATAACACTATTTCATTATTACCATGTTATTTTCATTAAATATATTTGTACTATCATTTCAAATCACTAACTAATAAAAGTTCATCATCTTTTTTCTGTTCTACAATGGCATTTCAACTTATTTTTTTAATCAATTTCTTGCAACATACACTTAAATAACTCCAGGTTTCTTGGGGCTGCTTTCACATTATGACCCAACCATGTTATTTATAGGAGAATATCACTTACAAAGTTCTTTTATTCTGGATACTCCTACAATATTGAAACTTTTTTTCACTTCTGATTTATTCCTAGTTTTAACACTTAAAGCACTTATCACTTTGACTGATATGCCCAGTCTTTGGAAATATAGCTTTTGTATTACTTTCCCTTATAGCTTTTAATCTATAAAAAAGTCTATTTACAGATGTACAAAAAAGTTTAAAATTCTTTTTTTAAATAATAAAGACTAAATTTTCACATATACTACTCCCCAGTGGCAGGATGCAAATAAAGTTTTTTTTTTTTTATAGCAATACAGTAGAATTCTAATAGATTTTGTATTCCCTATATCATTAGTTAATCCAAAAAGCAAGTTTTTAACCGAAAGCAGTATCTAATTGATTTAAATGACGTCATGTTTGAAGTGAATAGGCTTTGCACTTGAATGTTATTAATCAGTAGTTTTTATTAATACAAATTTGTTTTTATATTAAAAAACAACTTTTTTTTTTTTTTTAAAAAAAGGGATAAAATGTTAATGCTTTGTTATTCTTCTACTGTTTATAATTTTAATTTATTTCTATTAGAGAAACAAAATCTTTAAAAAAAATTAGGTTACTGACACGTTTCAATAATTTTAATAAGCACCCCCATCCCGTCTTCATTGCTACTTATAGAATCGAGGTCATTTAAAATTCAGCATTTCGCAAAAAAAAAAAAAAAAAGTATTACTGTAATCATTTATTATAGATCAAAAGTCATGAATACTTTGTCAAATTAAGTTTGTATTTTTTGTCTATTTTTTTCAAGTTAACTTAATTAAATAAAAATAAACAAATAAATATTAATGATGATACAAAATGAAAATTTGGAACAAATATTATAAAGAATAATATTGTGAGATAAATACCTTATATATATGTAAAGAGAACAATTAAATAAATATGGTATATTCGGAAGTAAAACACAATTGTGGTAAATCTAATATGTAGTTAACTATAATAGAAAGTTAGTACCTATATTATTAAAACAGGCAAAACTCACTATACGTATTGCCACACACAGCAAGCTAGAGTAATCAATGGATGCCAGAAGGCTTGTGCATAAAATCCCCATCTAGTGCCTACTCATCCAATATCCCCAGACTAATTTCTGGCTTGTGGCCTTCGTCAGTGAGGAGCCTTGCTGTGTGTGGCAATACATATAGTGAGTTTTGCCTGTTTTAACAACAGTTATACACAAGCATAAGAAGTGGTGGTCATGTGATTCCTATATTATTATTATAATTTTTTTATATAGACTTTGTGTGAATCGAAGAAATTACTCCGATCGATCATAAAATCAACTCTTCACCAAGTCAATGCAGCAGAGTGCGAGAAGCTGGTTGAGATGTGGCAAGGAGATGATTGCAAGAATGCCATTATTAAATTTTTTCAAAGGAAATCAAGTTTATGAATGCATATTAAAAAATTTAAGCTAAATGAAAAATAAATGTTTTTTATAGAAAGTTTATTATTCAAATATATATATATGTAAAAAATTTATATTACAGTATGTGCAAATTTACATCAAATTTTTTAAAATGAATGAAGGATCCTATCCACAAGAAACATTTCATGTTAACCATGTAAATGATACATTTCCCTGAAATAACAAAAAAAAATAAGTATTATTATTTTTAAGAAACAGTAATTATTAAAAAGAAAATGTAAATAAAAATAGTTTGACATTGTATTTATTAATTATATTTTATTAATATTGTTATGTATGTGTATAATTAAAATACACATACACACAAAATAATAATAGTAAATAGGGATTTAATATTTAAACGTATGTATATGCGATAAATTATACACATACATATGTTTAAATATTAAATCCCTATTTACTATTATTATTTACTAATATATATATATTTACAGTAATACAATAAAACAATCATAATCTATTTATATTAACAAACCTGAAGGTATACAAAAATAATAATGATCTATGCCAGGCATGTCAAACTCATTCAAACAATGGGCCACTTTATGCTACTGGTAAGATTCTCGCGGGCCACATCACACAAATTTTCTTAAAATTGTATTTTGAAAGTGAAAATGCAGGAATATAGATAGGGTAATTAAAGCATATTATGTAGTTTAGTGAATTCACTTCAATAATATACAATTGATATAGTATTGCTTTTATTTAAACATTTATTTTTATCTGATTACATATTTATAAAACTACAATTTATTGTTTTTACTGGAAACTTGCCAGCGTTTTCCTCTTACTAGTTTTTCAATATCTGGATTCAAAGACTGAGAACAAGCAATTTTCATTATGGCAGATAGATGTTTATCAGTTAATCTTGATCTGTAAGCTGTTTTATTTAATTTCATGCATGAAAATAATTTCTCACATAAGTATGTACTTCCAAAAAGCTTAAAATTTGTGCAGCAAATTTTTTAATTTCCGGGTATCTTTCACCTAAATAGGAATAAATTTTCGGAGTTCCTACTTCTCGATATTTGGTTTTTAAAATCGAATCATTCTGGAAATCAATTAATTCCAGTTGTATCGAAGTTGGAGCTTTTTCGACTTCAAAGGCAAATGGTCCCGTGAAAAGAGAAAAAATTTCTTCGAACTCCTTGAAATCATCAAAACGTTTATCGAATTCGTCTTTTATTTTTTCAATTTTTGCAGAGTGATGTGAAAACGAGCAACTTCGATTTTGTGCTTTTAACTGCTCACATGTAGGAAAATATGTCAAAACGTTCTTTTGCAAATGATTTTTAAACAAATTCAGTTTTTGTACAAAGCTTGCAACTGCATCATACATATTCGTTATCAATTGATCTTTGCCTTGCAATGTAATATTAAGATTATTCAGATGGCCTGTAATATCTATTAAAAATGCTAGATCTTGTACCCACAATGGATCTTTTATAATTGATATATTTTCGTTGTTTTCATCTTTCATTTCAAAAAATAATATTATTTCCTCCAAAATCAGATAGAAGCTCTTTAAGACATTGTGGCAGGACAACCAACGAACTTCTGTGTAATAAGGAAGATCTTCGAATTCGGATTCTAAATCTTTAAGGAACGAAGTAAATTGGCGATGGTTAAGTGCTCTTGATCGAATAAAGTTGACTATCTTTGTAACTGTTTTAAGTACTTGATCCATTTTTAATAATTTTAAACAGAGAACTTGTTGGTGAATGAGGCAATGAAAAGCTTTGATTTTCGGTTTATTTGGATATTCGTCTTGTAATTTCCTTGCTAGTCGTGACGCAAAACCTTTAGTTTCACCTGTCATCGATTTAGCACCATCAGTTGTAACAGAAACAAGCTTGTCAACAGGCAAGTTAAGTTTTTCTAAAATGCTCCATACGGCATCAAAAATATCTTCACCAGTTGTTGTTCCGTGAAGAGGGATGAATTCCAACAATTCTTCGGTGATCCTCATGTTATTATCGCAACCACGAAAAAAAACAGCAACTTGTGCAACATCTCTTATATCCGTACTTTCATCAATAGCAATTGAAAAGAACTGGATTTTGGTAGATATTTTCTGTAATTGCGAAGTGATGTCATCTGCCATTTCAGTAATTCTATCTGCCACCGTATTTCTTGATAATGAGATGTCTCGAAACGCTTGTACTTTTTCTGGACAGACAAATTCGGCAGCTTTTATTATACATTCCTTGATTAAAGAACCATCGGTGAATGCTTTTGAATGTTTTGCTAATAAATAGCTTATTTCATAACTAGCTCTTGTTACTGATTCATTACTTTTTATAAATTTTGTAAGCACTCCTTGCTGGCTACTTAATGAATTCATTGTTTTTAATTTTTTTTCTCTTATTTTAGCTTCAAAACACGAAAATTGTTTTTCGTGATTAGTGCTATAATGTCGCTTAATATTGTATTCTTTAGCAACACTAATAGTTTCTTTGCAAATTAAGCACGTAATCTTATTGTTCACTTCCACACAAAAATAATTCAGTTCCCACCTTTCTTGAAATTTTCTTCCCTCGTCATCAATCTTTCGTTTTTTATTTAGCGTTGGAAGTGGCATTTTCTGTAATAAAAATAGAGCTTTAGATTTAAATTTTTAAAATTTAAAAAATTGCAACTACGTTTATGCAAAATACGCTTCGTAAAAATTTAACGCTACTCTAGTATTCAAATGTAAAGAGAGCGCTGCTATCGATTCTCGCTTCTGGAATTATGCTCGATAAATGGAGGTAGCTATAAAAGGTGCGGATTACGTTTTCTCTCTCTCTCAGTCCTGACTTCCCAGCACGGAGCAATTAAGATAGAGATGTGACAAAGAAGAAAGCTGTGCATAAGGCCGTAGGTTAGAAATGGTCGAAGCCACTAAAGTTTCCCAAGGCCGAACATACACTGGTAAAATTGTAGAACTTTTAGTGTTTTCCAAACTGAAATGTAATCGTTACTAACTTATATGTAAAATATTATTGTTTCTCATGTTTGATTATAATTAAAATATTATATAACAAAATGCATGCTCGTTATTTCTTATGCTGTCTGACTAGTTTCAGAAAGATATAAACTCTTGGATATAGCAGTTTACTTATATTTTTTGAATGAGTTATAAAAGGAAACAACCCGCAAATTTTTAACACACCAATCCGGATAAAGAAACTAGCGCAACTGCCTTTTGTTACAATTCAAAGAAAAAAACAATATCTGCAGATAGGATTGCTACGTTGGTGGCGCGAATAGCTGACTAATGTATTTATGTTCTCGGAAGCACAGCAGCACATTATTAACGTTGCCAGCTTTGGTATTCACATATCTCAAATGCTTCATCATCATAAAGGCATAAGCTATGCGTGTAACCGAGAATTATAAATTAGCTATGTATGTAGACAACAATTACTGTATATATTTTAGTTCATGTAATTAAATATAAGAGCTTTTTAAAAAAAATTAATTTATTGTTTGCAACATATCGTTCTGTTTTCATTTTATTACATAGCATCTTAGACGAGGGCCATGAAAAATCCTTTCGAGGGCCGCATGCGGCCCTGGGGCCGCCAGTTTGACATGCCTGATCTATGCGACCTACTTTATAGTCCCTATGCTGACTCTTGGATGTTCGGAGGCCAGCTGTCCGCTCTGGGGCTACCGTGCTAAATAAGCGACGTTCAGCGCATTTCCCAGTTCATCTGCATCGGTAGAGCTCCCAGTTTTAAGTGTCAAATGCTTTACACTTTCACTCATTTTTTCAGTCCTGATTTTCTGGATTTGATTGGTCAAATCTTGTCCGTCCTGGTGGGATCAATCCCTCCCAGTTTACCTTTTGGCTTAAGTTTTACTTTGATTGATTACCCTTTGCAGTTCGATTGCTTTTTAATTAATCATCTTGTTTATCTGCAAAGTTCCTTCGTTAATTCGACATAAACGAGACAAGCAGTTGGCCGTTGTATGTTGAACACAGCTATTAAAGTATATTATTATTTTAAATTAACGAAGTATTTTTATTCTTCACATATATATATAACTTACGAATTTATATGCGATAAATTATACACATACATAGTTTAAATATTAAATCCCTATTTACAATATTTATTATTATTATTTTGTGTGTATGTGTATTTTAATTATACTCATACATAACAAATATATATACAAATGCACTCAAAGTTGTGATTATTATATACTACTTTTTACTAGGTCATCTCCTGAAAGGGAGAAAATAATGCAATACACAGAAGATTATAGTAATTTGAAATTTTAGAACAACAGAATATTGTCTTTAAAAAAAACAACAACTATGATTTTAAATCATGATATTCATTTTCTATCAACATAAGAATGATTGCATTATCATATTATATATTGTACCGGTCACTTCTATCTTCCTTTGATCACCGAGGGCACCACTAGGTCACTAACGACTTAGAAAATTTAATTTACAGTGATCAAGAGTTGATGATGATGAATTCCACCAGCTAGACCCAGGGAGAGAAAGAGATCTTTATAATTGTTCAAACAATTGAGAAAAGACAACAGAGACAAACATCAGCTAAACTAATTTTAAATAATTTTAAAGTTTATTAAATTCAAGCAGAAAAATAAATCTTAGGTAAACAAAATACGAAAGTTTTGACCTAGATTTTACTGGCGTATTTATCAGAGAGGATACAAGAGTATGAAAACATTAGGTGAGATAAAAGAAAATTAATATCTGCCAGAGCATTTATTAAGGGTTAGTAATATAAATGAGAAAAGTATACAAAGCATATCAAATAGAAACTCGCAATATACTCTCAGATAAATAAATATAAATAAAAATATGGAATCTTAAAACTAAGAGTCCAGCACATACTACAAATAAAATACATAATAAATGCTGAAAGAGATTTAATTTGAATGTGCAAACGTATTGTAAAGCGAAGTTTCTTTTAAGACTAAGCTGAGACTTTAATAAGAGATTTATACCCTAGTTAGAAATGAAAACGAGTTACCTTGAGGCATAATGTTAGGTCCGGCTGATGACTTTCAGCAGCACGCACAGTTTATTTCACTTGAGAGTTCCTACAAAGATTTTGGTTTCCATTTATATGTTCGGGAGGCTGGAGGCAATCCTAGAGATCACTTCTTGTTCAGGCTTTTAAGACATGATATTGAAGAAACAATCCAGGGTGTTTTTAGGTTGATTTAGCACTGCATGTTGTAGATAAGATTCTTCATGACGTGTAGTTCTGGCATTCTGCAGAGACGATACTATTTAGCAATTGAAAGACAGTAATACAATTTCAGCAGAATTTCTTAGAAGCAGACAGCAAAAGGTAATCTTAGCACTGGTGGTATGTAGATGCGGACGGTAATTTTTGAAAAATAAAGCAGTACAACTATTAGCATATTGAAAGCTGAATCAATACTCAACCCGCAGAATCGAATAATAATCAGTCCAAAATCCCAGGGCTATTTATGTGCATTATTATCTCCCATGTTATCTTTATTTAGAAGTTTTTGCCCAGGGCAAATCTCTAGCTCAGACTTAATCTTAATTAAAAATCTGACCCCTATCTTATACAAAATTAATTATAAAAAAAGTAAATGCAAAATTAAATCTCAGCTTTTTTAAAAATAAATTAAAATTAGATTCCAATTAAAATAAAAAAAACAGGAATGCAATTAAAACTTTCAAAATTAAAATGCTTTCTCAAAAGATTAAAACTTTTCACATTAGAATGTTTTTACAATTTGATTAAAAAAGTGTCAAAAGAAACTTATTTTTAAACTAAAAAAGTAAAATTAGAGAATTTAAAAATATAGCTGCATATGTGCACTATAGCATATAAAACATTGAAATGTTTTCTTTTAAAAACTTTATAAAAATATAAAATGTGTTTTAATTTTGTGATGGAACTTATAAAACATCCGGTTCAATATTTATAGAGGCTTTTTCTATGATTAGTTCTAAACTTAGTAAAAAACATTATTCTTAGATTAAAAGTGAAATTTAAAAGAGAATAAAGTTTATCATTTGAGAATAAAATAAAACATCTGAGACCAAAATAAGACTTACTTAATGAACAACCGAAAGCAAGAGATTCTGGGTATGATGTAATTGATCTTAAATTCCAGAATCTGCCATTGCTCCAAATCACATAATTTGAAATGAAAAAGTGTATCCCTAGTTTTTAATTTTAAATTGGATTTACAGTATTATGAGCTAATTAACCTAATATTTATTTGGAAGTATATTATGTTGGGCTATTTCTATTATTTAATTTTATTAATTTTTTTTAGAAAAATTCAAACTTTATTTAAACTTTCAAATATTAAAACAGGCAAACTCTCCATACAGTAGTGCCACTCAGTGCCAACCAGAGTAATCAATGGATGCCAGAAAGGCTTGGGCATAAAATTACCATCCAGTGCCTACTCATCCAATATCCCCAAACTAATTTCTGGCTTGTGGCCTTCGTCAGTGAGGAGCTTTGGATCTGAGAGCACTGCACCTAGATCTTAGGCATCCATTGATTACTCTAGTTGGCACTCAGTGGCACTACTGTATGGAGAGTTTTGCCTGTTTTAATAACAGTTATGTACTAGCCTAAGAAATAGTGATCATGTGATGTTTAGTGGTTTAACTTTCAAATATATTCAACTGTTAATAGTTGTACATTTTGAGTGCATTAATAAGATATAACTAGATGATGGAATACAATTAAAATGCTATCATCACAAACTTTCAGACAAACAACCAAATGGTATTTATATAAGTATAAGGCAAATGGTCTTTATAATTCAGAGAATCTCATGACAATTTATTTTTGGCAGCAATTACTTTTAGGTAAATTATCAAATTTTTATTTACATATGCAGTATCTTTTTTTTAAAGATAATTTATAATATCTTCTTCACTTGTAATTTACAAAATAGTATCTTTTTTTACTTCTTACATTCAAATGAAGTATTTGGTGGTAATTAAAAATCAACAAACAACTTAATTTTGAAATGTTGGTTAAAAAAAGATGTAGATGGATTGGATGCTGGTTCAATTCTCAACTGATGAAAAAACGATAATATTTCAACTATTATTTGGAAATGCTGTACTACCAATATTTATGATTGTTAGACTCTTTGACATTGATAAAGCTCACGAATCTAACAGAATAAATTCTCAAGAATACATCCAATGGAATATCAGAGATAACTATCACAAACAGTCTTATAGCAATGAACGTTCTATAACTATACAGATTCCCATTCTTATGTTGAGAGGGAAACTATTAAATATTTCAAACTAGAGACAAACTTGTAATCACTTTCACTGATGGCAAAGGTAATGCTACAAGTTATAATGGGTACTACTGATTATAATAAAATAAGAAGAGGACGAAAAAATCCTATACAAGTTGCAGAAACAAAACTGCAAGCATTACTCAGAGAGCATTGCAGATAATTCCACTTCTTTGAGATCTATCTAAAATCCATAACGATCACGTTCTATTAAGATCTATTGCTAGTTCTAGAAATTCACTATATTGAGATTTGTTTCCAAACGTTTTAGTCTTTTGGCATGTAAGGCATAATCCTTTGTAAGGGATTCTAAGCATTTTGTGGACTGAAATAAAAACAATGAACTGATGATGCGGAAAGTTTATTCACAAATGTACCCATTCATGAAGCATTTTCAATTGTAAGATTAAATGAAGACAAAACAATCCAGAATAACTCATTAATAGCAGAATATAACTCTTAACATCTTTTAGTACAACACAGAATTCTTCTAACAAATTTTAAAGTATGGCTATTGGTTCACCACTGCTATACCAGTTAGCAATATTTACAGCAATCGTAAATAATCTGGTTTAGCCATATGATAAAACACTTTATAAATATTCTAAAATCCCAAAATATGAAATTTAATTATCATTACAAAACAAACTTGTTCAGAAATCAGTGACTGGGAAAAAGAAAAATCCAATATAAAACAAATCTTGTAAAGAATGGTTATCTATCAGTTATCATTAAAAAAATTTTAAATAGACAATAAAAACAATGAAAGGCATCATAATGCATTCGTACATATCAAGGATGACGGGTGAACCAAAGAAAATCTGCAATCGACATAATATCAGAGCAGCTTTCCAAAGCCATAACACACAGCAAGAAATCCTAACTGCTAGAAAATTTAAAATACTGTAAAACAACATCTACAAAATACTAAGTGAATGTAGAATGATATAACAGTAAAATGTATTATTCCCATCAAAAAATAATGATTAGAGAGAAAAAGACATTTCCGAAGCAACAAACTATATTTACATTAGTGAATATATGTTCAATTGGGAAAACAAGAATAAAAGGGCAGAGGAAAATTTAATAAAACTATTCACATGGCAATGACAAATAATCTCGTAATTCAACATAGTATGATAATCTACAATGTTTGAAAATCATTCCTTGTTTTTAAAAGGAAAAATGAGAACAATATTCATAATTAAGTATATAAAATTTCTATTATTGCCTTTGACAAATCAGCCTAGATGGTGAAGCTACCAACATTCGGAGAGAATATTATTCCTTGAAACATTCTATACTAACCAGTATGTTATAACAGTTACTAAACAGGCAAAACTCTCCATACAGTAGTGCCACTCAGTGCAAGCCAGAGTAATCAATGGATGCCAGAAAGCTTGTGCATAAAATCCCCATCTAGTGCCTACTCATCCAATATCCCCAGACTAATTTCGGCTTGTGGCCTTCTTCAGTGAAGAGTCTTGGATCTGACAGCACTGCACCTAGATGGGGATTTTATGCATATGCCTTCTAGCATCCATTAATTACTTTGGCTTGCACTGAATGACACTACTGTATGGAGAGTTTTGCCTGTTTACTAATAGTTATGAGTAAGCATATGTTATAACAGGTGAATATATTTGGAAAGATATAAATAAAGTTTAAATATTTTAAAAACACTTAACAATTCAATTAGATGAATGAAATAGTTCAACATATAACTGCAAATATGCCATCATTACAAACTTCCAGTAATAATATTTACTAAGGCAATAAATCTCAAGCATGTACGTTTGAAAATGCGAAGGTAGGGACCTCTACAGGTCTTAACCACAATCAATGTGCGTTAAATAAATTTATAATTAAAACTTTCAGTAGTTAAATAAAATGATAGACAAAAATAAAAATTATTCATAAAAAATTTCTTAACTAATTCTATTATAAATTTTAATATATTTCATACAAAAAAAAAATGGTAAAAGTATATTAAAATCTTGCAAGGCTTTAATTCATTATCAAAATTTCAATATAATTATCATATATTGCACTAAAATGTTTGATTTAATGAGGAGAAATAAATTAAAAGCTTTTATGTCCATTATTAGTCTCTGTATAAAAATTTGAATTTTTTATTGAGTAAACCAAATACAGATTTAATGAGTTAAAAATAAGAGTGTTATATGATGTTCCTTTTCCTGGAGGTAATGAAGAAATTATATGGGACTCTTCTATGATGAGAAAATTTAGCAGTAACTATATCATCATCAATTGATCTTAAATATTCATCATGTGTAAAAATTGTTACTTTAAATTTGTAACAAATGTGCAAAAATCATAGACTTGAAATTCAGGAAAAGAAAATTATTAAAAAAAGAATGGACACCTTTGAATTTTATAATTAAGCTCTCCAAATGATCTAAAAACTATAAAGTTAACTCGTAATTGATGTTATTAAAATATACACCTTTACCCCACTTAGCGATGGCAATTGGTCCTCCAAAACTCATCGTTAAGCAAGAATATCGTATACAGAATACATATTTATAATGGGGGTCTATGGGAAAAAAATTGGTCGGTTCCAGTAGTCGTAAAATATCCACATTGGTTTCCAAGCTCAAAGATTTTCTTGATTTTTCCATGGCAATGATGACTAAATACAATATCTAAAAAGAAAAGTTTTATATCATTAGGGGAAAAAATGCATATTTTCATTGTTTAAAAAGTACAGCACAGCAAAAAGAAAGAGAAAGTGAAACTAAATTTGAATTTAAGAGTTTTTATATTCTTCTGCAGAAGTTTTTCATCATAATGAAAAAATCCATACTCAAGTGCATTTTTTTAAAATTTGTATTACAGTACATATTACTGTACATTTATGTTTATTACTTATGTGAAATTATTCAAATTAACAAACAATGTTTAATTAATAAATTATTTAATTGAACATAAAGACTCCAGAGTAACAAAAGGCTTAATGCGTATCGTAAATCAGTCAACTTTAAAAAAAAAAATCAAATTTTAAAAGAAAAAAAATCTGTTCTAATTTTCTAAAACATACGTTAAGTTTATTTTTCTTACTGTATATTTTTAGTAATGTAATAGTGCCCCCCGGTTAGTGTAGAAAGATTATTTATTAACACTTATTTTAAATGCAATCTTTCTTTTTTTTTTTTTAAAAAAAAAATTTTTCTTTTGATTTGAAACCACTTGGGTGTACGTAATTAAGGAACACACACACGCAATTTAATATTAGTATTTAGTGTTTTCCTGAAAGTTTGTGATGATGGTATTTTAGTTGTACTGTTTTCATCATCTAATATAAGTGTTGAATGTCTAGAAAAATTAAACTTTATTTAAATAATCCAAGTACTATACATTATATTTAAATAAAGTTTAATTTTTCTAAAGACATTCAACACTTATATGTATACAGTATTATAGATTCAGTAATTATATATATTTTAAGTTCATGAGTTCTATATTCAACATTGTGTTTTATGAATAAAATATTGTATGTGCTATATAATTACAGTAATGTACTTTTAATGAATTTAAAATATCTATTCTCTGATGTCATCAGTGACGCAAAATTCAAGATGGCTGCCAAAATGTTTTTTTTCCCGATCACTATAGTGAAGTAGTGGGTACAAATTGATGATGATCGCTATTGTGAAATATCGCTAAGTAGCCAATCACTAAGCGGAGTAAAGGTGTATAGTATTCTGGACTCGATACAGATATATAAAACTAAACAAGTAGATAGCTTGGGTTCAAAATTTCAATGTTTATAAAATTTTCAGGTCATTATCTTAAATAGCATAATAAATATGAGTCACTTTTTTTAGAATTTGACTTCTTATATGGAGTCAGGATCTCTCAGCAACTATGCCTAGAGAAACCTGATAGCCACTTTGACTTCCCTTTCCATTCCTCACCCTAAGTTTTCCCATACCGTGCTCCATCCCATTTCCACAACATAATCTTTGTCTCCATGGCCTTTATATCTAAATCCTCTTTGACTTTTCCCAAACCCAGCATAAAAACCAATAAACCACTTTCTGTACAATCACTTTGTTTATATTTATTCTTCCGCAACTTCATTATTTGTACCCTTTCTGCTTTCAAGCATTTACATTCAATTACCAGATGCCTAATATTTTCTATGCCTTCCTTACACAACTTGCAGATTAAATCACCCATATTTTTCCATTTATGTGTATATTCCCTTGTTGTTAAAGATCCCACTCGAACCTTATACTGTAAACTACTTTCCTTGCTATTATCATAAATTAACTCTCCAATATTCTGTTTACTTCTATAAATATTTAAACTCTTTTTACTCTCCATACTAGTTTTCCATCTCTCCAACTCCCTATTCTTTATTAATGCATCTATTCTTCTATCCCATTCCTTAACACTATAACATTCAACAATTCTCCTAACACAATCATCCCACCTTTTGTATAAGTATACTAACATAAAGTCTTTATCCAAATCTTCTGCATATCTCATTATCTTTCTCACCCATCTTGTTGCCTGTCCTTTATTCATAACCCAATTAAATACTATTTTGGCTATTCTTTTATTATCCATAAACTGCAATCTACCAAATATTTTCATTTTGCTTTTTGCATCTCTCATATAAAAACTTGACCATTACATTTCTTCTTGAATTGCCTCCTTTGCCATCCACACTTCTGCATCTAATGCATGTCTTCATACTTCTCTGTATTTTTTTAAATAATCAAATACCTCTTTACTAACCCATAACACATCGTTACCATATGTTAACGCTGCTATTGCCACTCCTTTCCATACAATCCTAGCTACATCATGTTTATTATATGAGAATACTGTTAATTTCTTTATCAATCCCTTTCTTTTCTTTGCTTCATTTAAATAATGGTAAAAATTGATTGCACTGCCACCTGATGTCCACTGGGTTAATGTTTTTGATAAACAAACTGAAAAATAAAAGGATATATTAATGTTTAAGTTGTAGAAAAAAAAAGTATTTATAAAAATTGTAAAGAGTCTTAAAAAGTAAAGGAATGCTCAAGAACTACAGTGTCTTTATCTATGTTGAGAAACTATATTTCCATTAGTTCAAATGGTACTGTAATTGCAGTATATACAATATATAGAAAATTCTATAAACAGATGTATGTATTGTTAATTTTTGATTTCTTGATAGCAGCATAATACTGCATACTAACGAACACTACTTACTGTTAAATGCACTTATTATTTAACATTACATACATAAATTGGCTGTAAAATATAGTTCATCATTAGAAATTAGATGAAAGAGTTACATAAACTATATAAGATTTTTAAATATACGAGTTGGAAAAACAAAGATAATGTTTTCTTTTTACCATCTTTTATGCTCACTATCTGGCTGATTAAAATTAAAAACTAATTATTTCTAATTTGAAAATTAATAAGCAGTTATAACATGTTTTGTTTGGATTGATTGTATTTTATACAATTCATTAAATTATTCTCTCTATCCATGTCTCCATAAGCTATTAAGAATCTTTGGGCACTAGGTGGCAGTGCAAACATTCTCATAATCTTTATGTCCAATGATTATCAAGTGCTAGCAAATAATTTGTTCTAGAATCCAAAAGAGTAAGATTTCTGCAATATAAAACATTATAAGCCAAGAGGAATCAATATTTATGAAATAATAAATCCACACCAATTAAAAATTATATATACTTAGCATCATATAGCAGTAATTTCTGGAAATGAAATTGTATTTTGAAATAATGCTGCATAAAAACCATTGTACTCTATAATTACAAAAAAATTTTTTTTTACTTACTTTAATCTGTTTTTAAGAACTTCATTTTCATATTGCAATGCAGAAATTTCTTCTTTAAGCATATCTACTTCCTGTTCCTTTTCTTCTAGTCTTCTTTCAAATTCTTGCTTAGGCTAGAAATAGATAATAGTGAAAACAATCAAGGCTTGAACTGGAATAATGTTTTATCATACACATTGATAATGCTGTTCTAAATTTATTAAAAAAAATATTGTTATAATTTATTGTAAAATTTTAAAAATGTGTAAAAATATTTTTAATTAGTTCTATGCATTTAATTTTATTACCTTTTTGATTAAAGTTTAAAAGATTTCAAGGAAATATTGTAATTGAATCAGCCAATGATATCACAGTAAATAACTGCCTTCTCAAATAGTTTTTCTGCACATAAAAATATTTAATGATTTAATTAAAAGTAAATACATATACACTTATGAAAATTACTATAATTATATCCATTTTATGTAAATCAAATTTTGATGTACAAATTTTAATTCCTTTTTGATTATTGCTGCAAACATTTAATATTAACCACAAAATATGTAAGAACATATTTATGAATTCAAAGAATTTCTTGCCAAGTCACTGAAATCAAGCTATAAAATATATGGATTATCTGCACCATTAGTTTATAGGGTCTTAACAAAAACATTAGTAACACTCAAAGAGATGATCCTAATATTTATTTAAAAAAAATGGCTAACTGGATATTAAAACTATATAAATGTGAATGTTTGTTTGTTTGTTACTTTATAACTCAACAAATACTACAACAATCTTGATGAATCTTATATGATTTTCTTTATTTTTTCTGGAGAATTTAAAGGCTATGAATTTTTGCTTTATGGTATACAACTGTTTTAAAAATTTTGCTAATTTCAATATAAAAATGTGTCAGAATTTATAATGATATCATATCCCCCCCCCCTTCCAAAAAAGAGAGCATTGATTATTAATTATTGTAGCCTGCAGCCATGTATTTAATTTCTTACTTGCAAGTTGAGCATGAAAAAATACTACCATAGTAAAAAATTATATTTTTCGCAATACAGCTGTTGATAACTCATGTATTATTATTTGCAATATAAAGTGCATAGAAATCCTCATCATTTTCAGGATCATTTTTGAATTAGATGCACTTTTAGGATTTCATTTTAATTAATAATACGCTGCTGCGTTGCAGTGAAACTTTTATATAATAATTTGTAGGCTTTTTTATATTATAATTTCTGCAGACTAAGTGCTTTCAGAGCCTTTGTTGCTCCATAATCATAGTCTCTATATTGTTAATGTTATTATATGCAAATGTATGCAAAATTATTTCCTATACTATTCATTTTCAGGAAATGGCAAAACAAGTGTCTTTTCTATTAATTGATTTGATATCACTGATGATAAAACAAGCTTCCTTAA
The DNA here is from genome assembly GCA_028023455.1 of Epiperipatus broadwayi. NCBI lineage: Eukaryota > Metazoa > Onychophora > Udeonychophora > Euonychophora > Peripatidae > Epiperipatus > Epiperipatus broadwayi. The sequence goes on along the minus strand of JAQFVV010012395.1, from coordinate 5,272,007 downwards.
TTTTTCTCTTGATGTCATTCCTTTCTGTGCATAATATATCAGTCTTGGAGGGTTCAAATCTGTGGTTGAGCTCTTGCTGATGGTCAGCAAATACAGAACTGCCTTCTTTTTTGGTTGTTGCTCTTGTATTTGTGTTGAGCCAATCTACTGCCAATTGTGGCACGAGTTTCTCCATAATAAACAGCATCACACCCCATTTGAGGGCACACAATTCTATATACCACCTGGGGGGGGGAGTTCTTCAATGTTTCTTTTATCTTTTGTATTATTAATGAGCCTATTGGTGTTTGGAGGGGTTCTAAATCCTAGTTTAAATTCTTTCTGTAAAATTTTACTGTGTTTTTTACTACTGCAGGTATATATGGTACAGTCAGATGTTGTCTGTCTTAGTGATAAACGTAAGTTTTAAGTTTAATTCTAAACTCCTTTTGTGCCTCTTTTCAGAAATTTAGATTTTAAATTGAGCTTGCACGGAATCGATATGTCTTACACTTACGGGTCTCAGACTATTCGATCCACCATTTTGTTATGTTTAAAATGATAAATAAATTTTTTTTCCAGGATCAAATTTACATTTTTTATGATTTTTTTTTTCTCCTTTTTTAAAATTAGCATTCGTAAAATGTTTTTACCACTGAAATGGACTCTCTCGCTGCCTGCTGAGATTATTCAATTGCCAATGTATGTATTTGTGAGCCTTCTCTTTGTTCAAAAAGATGTATGTATTTTTTTTTTTTTGAAATGCAATTTTTAATTATTTTTTTTTCACTTTTTTTTTAGATTTAGCATTCATAAAATATATGGACTCTCTCGCGGCTTGCTCCGATATATGTATTTCTAAGTCTTCTCTTTGTAGAAACTAATTTTTGTGATAATTCAGATCTAGAAACTGCATTGATTAAAAAAAAAAAAAGTTAGTGAAGTCATTTTACTTGCAGGACAAGCATGGGAATTGCATCTAGGGCTTCTTCACGACTGGAGTTTGAACTTGGAATCATAACGTTTATGAGTCGTGCCACCAGGAATCAATTTTCCCATCAGTGAATAGTGTTTTTTATTACTTATATTTTTATAAAATGAAATATGACTAGAAAAACAATAAATATGCTGTAGAATTTTAGGCAATTTACATTTCAATGACAATAAAAACATGCACATCCACAATCAGAGAATATACCTACATGGTTAGTGCAATAGGCAAGATATATGATGATTTTATTTATATGATAATTCATTTATTGCATGATTACAGTGGCATTGTATTCATTTGTTACAATTTTGTAATACTTTCTTAAATACAGATTTTCAAGCACCCTCAGCTATCCACTATCATATATCATTTCCCACACATATGTATAATCAGTGCCACAATAAATGTTTATTTTGATGTTTATTGATTTAGTTACAATTTTTATTCATTTTATCTTAAATAAATTTTTGTTTGACTTTTTTTTTTAGTATACTTTTTACTTGAAAAGAATACATATTTTAGGTCACACCCCTTTTTTCAATAATGTAATAATTAATATATATTAATATAATAATACATTACAATTGACTAAAGTTCTCTTTGCATAATATCTCGTAAATTATTCTTATTGTTTGATATTTATTTTTTTGAGTACACTTTTTACTTGAAAAGAATACACATTTTAAGTCACACTCCATTTTTTAATAATATAATAATTAATATATAATAATACATTACAATTTACTAAAGTTCTTTTTGAATAATATCTCGTAAACTATTTCTACTGTTTGATATTTATTTTTTTGGAATACACTTTTTACTTGAAAACAATACACATTTTAGATCACACCCCATTTTTCAATAAGTTCTCTTTACATAATATCTCATAAAATATTCCTACTGTTATTTTTCCCCCCGCTAAAAAACCAAACATATTTCTAACAGATATCCTGCATGGAAGGATAACCAAACATTTCTAGCAGATGCCCTGATATGGAAGGACAGGATCTGGGTCAGATAGTAAAAATGGAAGTTACCAATCGCATTGTTTTTGCAATTTTTACACTGAAAAATTACCTCAGGTAAGTCATATTATATATCTTTTTTTTCAGTATTTTATGACAAATGTTATGAAGCTGTCTATGAAATTGTCATTTTAACATATAACTTACAAAATTTAGAATTTGGGAACCAATGTAAAAATAAACATGTTTAAAAGTGTTAAAAATCATTTTTAAATTTTTTTTTTTTTTTGAGGTAATGACTATTTTATCAGTTTTATTATTCTTTCATATTTGCTCTTTCTAATAATGTAAATTGTATTCAAACAGAAGATGTGTTATAAATTATATTTGTTATAACTTTTTTTTTTTTTAATTCAAGATGGCGACTTGGCAATGTAAGTTTTAAAATGGCTTGAATATTTTAACATGCAGACATGGTTTAAATGAAATTTAATTAATTTATCTATTTCCAGAGAAACAGAAATGGAAGTAAAATTTTACTGAATAAATATATTTTAATTTGATTAAATTTCATTTGGATCATGTATTTAATTTTTCACTTGTAAATGGACCATGAAAAAAATACCACCATATTCAAATTTCATAGCAAAAAGTTATATTTTGTGATACTTCTATTGAAAACTCACGTATTATTATTTGCAATGTAAAAATGCTTCAAAATCCTAATCATTTGCAGGAAATATTAAGTAAATATATATGTCACAAGGACAGCATTGCAATTTACAATCAGACTACTGAAAATGATCAACTTTTAGATTTCATTTTAAATAGATTTCTCATGTGATAAACTAAGCTTTATAATGGTATGGAGATTTTAACATGCAGGTGTGATACAAATAAAATTTCACTATTTTTTCTATTTCATACAGAGTTAAAATTTAAATCATTCAAATTAAGAGCATTTTATTTGACACAACAACATTATTTATAAAAAACGCATTACAATAATCATTTTTAATTGTTGATAATTTATATTATTGCATTTAAATATGACTTAAATATATTTTAATTATCAACTACATTATATTCTTTTAAACTTGCAATCAATAACCCCAGGAATATTATGTCTTTATCATTTATCCTTGATCTGGAATATATATTTGTATGTTGGTTTGTTATTTAAGATATTGCATTAAACTTGATAAATCTTGCACAATTTCCTTGGGGGGGGGGGGGAGTGCTTTATGGTACTTAATTATTATTAATGCAAGTAAAGCCATGGAAACAGCTAGTATATATATAATTTCTTGCTCTTATTGTGTCAAATTTGTTTTGCTTAAACTAATTCACTTCATGAATATAAAGACAGTTTTGATCAAGTTTTAAATTTAATTTATGTTATACATAAACAATATTTTTAATCATGCTTTATGGAAAATTTATTTATGGAATCCAGAAAATGGCTAAATGCTTACGCAGCTGTGGTAAAAGTTTTATATTCATACAGTGAATTTCAGTGAAAAGGTAATTGGTTCTCTCTTTAAGTTGCCAGGGCCATCTCTGAATCAATGCATGTGTTATACAATAACATAGTTTAGTTATTTATAATAAAAATTTTATGGCATTAGCATGTCTGGATCATGACTTAAACATGAAAAGTGACTGTGCGTTTATATCTTTCAATGCTTTCTCTGCCATTACTAAATCTTACAAAGTACTTGAAAATTTTATTGTGACCGTCATACATAGTTTAAATCATTTCAACTGCTTCAGTTGCAGTAGTGTCAAATCTAAACCAAATTTAATATTAGTGCATTGCTCCATGGTTAAAGTATGAAACACAATCACATTACAATTCATGATCCAAACATGCTAGCATTTTAAAATATTTTGGTGAATAGCTAAGTTGTGCAGTATATAATGCATATGTTGATTCAGATAGGTCTGCAGGCAACTTAGAAAGAGAACTAGTCATCTTTTCATTGGGCATATCTGAGTGATTGTAAGTGAAAATTTTATCTATAAATTTTGCAAACCAATTATACTTTTAATACCATGGATTTATACTAGCAATAATTCAGTTTTGCAATGAAATGATACAAAGATGTTATTTACTGACATTTAATAGGTAAGAAAAGTGATATTTTTAATAAAGTAAATATTCAACTAAACTTCAAGTGAAATTCTTATTATATAATAACTTTCTAAAATCTGAAAAATCTACTGTGTGAATTGAAGTCAAAGTGAATAATAAAACTAAGTTGTACTGGACTAAAATGATAAAAGTGACATTAGATATTATGACTTAATCAGTAGAGTAGTTTTCATTTTTCACATTAGAGTGTTTCCATAAAAATCATGATTTAAATGGAATAATGTTAACAGCATCTAATTGATACTATGACACAATTAAACTAATATAATTACAATCTATATATGTAGCAATATAAAATACATGTAATCACTGTATGAGTATTGATATTATAATTGTTCTGTATATATTTATTTAAAAATATAAATAAAGACATAAAATAAGAAAAGTATAAAAGTTCAAGATTATGTAAAAAATAAGTTATAAATTAAAAAATACAATGTCAATATTTATTTATCTCTTTCACAATTACTTTAACAAGAAAAATACTATTTAAATGTTATCTTTTTTGTCCATAATCATTATAATTTTTCTTCAAATTAATCCCCACTTCCTTAGCAAAATGATTATCTCCTTTTTTTATATTAATTTCTAAATAACTGATAATGTATTTTGATAATACTTTTTAGTATTTCCACATTATAAATTAAAACACCTATTTTTTTATTATCATAGTGTGTATAATAATTGAACTTTTAGTGCTTTTTAACTAGGAAAAAATATTTTCCGATTTCTCATGATCAATATAAAAATTTATTTAGGAATTTAATCCCCTAAGTAACCAGAAGTTTATTTCCAAGCATTATTATTATTATTATTTTGGCACTACACTTTTATTTACAAATTTAATTCTAGCCATTTGTACTTAGATATTTACAAAGTACTTTTTTACCATAAGTTCTGATGATAGATAATGTTTACATTTCATTCTAATTTGACATTTAAGCTGCAAATACCATATTTCCTTTTACATCTAGAAGTATTAATGTCTTATTCTATTTACTGAAAAGCATTTCCATAAACTATATATGTAATATGTTAATATTGACAATGACCATCATTATGGCTTCCATATTATGAAAAAGTATTAATCAGTTTCAAATCTATGAATACAGTTTTGCCATGTTCTAAAATTATTCAATCATAATTGTGCAAAATTGCGTGTAATGGGGAAGAATCCTGACAGCTGTGATCTTAAGTTATTCTCAACCAATAAGGTTTTCTTTCTGAAATTAATCTCTCAAATAAAAGTAAAAGTAATGAAAGAAAAAAATATCAAATTCACTTTACGTGATAATAGTATTTCTTTTAATAGCTTTTGGCAACTTAAAAATGATCAAAAGTAATATAATCTAAATAAAGAGGAAACTAAATGATGGTAATACTAACTGTATAACAACTATTATCAAGCAATATAATAACTAAAACATATTAATAATACTTCTAAAGCTAGGATTCAAAATCATAATCTTAATCTAAGAAAATTTGAAAATGCATTTATTGTTGGAATACAACTGAGACATAAATCAGACGAGTTTAAAAACTTTTCAAAAAAATTTTTGCAGCTAATATAGACATGTCAACAAATGCTGGGTGTGTGTGAAGTTATTTAAAGGCTGCGACGAAGGTTTCATTTGTTTGTCATAAAGTAAGTAATGGAATTTTCACATATCTGTCTCATTCTCACCCTATACTTCATTTTTATCATCAGATCGTTAACTTCAGGCTTGTTTGTTTTTGTTTTTTCCAAGGCAGCATTGCTAGCTTTTGGCAGATAGGTTTATTGATACAAAGAAAAGTGAGGTGATGGCCAAAGTGAATCACTTGTGATCAAATATGCATAAGTAAAAATATAGATTCCAATAATAATACTATTCAATACTGAGTCATCTCATGACTCTCAATCTAATCCTCACAAGTAGTCATTTAAGATACTTTATACCACATATCACTTTAAAGGATAATCTGCATTTTTACTTGTGTTAATATTTATTAATTGTTATAAATTTCGTATTTTTAAAGATAATATTTTATTTAATCTACATTGACCCCATCATATTTATATATTAATATTTTGAATCAGCCTAAATATCAATTTATCTGGAATCAGAATACAGCATGATTAACTTTACTTTTAGATCATAGACTTTCCCAAATACTAGTAATTGCTCAATAGGCTAAATAACAAGATGAAGAGATATGTTATCACTGTTTCATTAAGTGGAGCCTGGAAAAATCATGTATTTATTTTAAAAGCTAAAAAACATCTTATGATCCCAGCTAATAAATGCTGGGTACCACTTATTGTAAGCTTAAGCAGCAATCGATTGATGCTACTATCTATTAAATTCCTTATTCAATGTTATCTTAATCATATCCTCAGACTAGTTTCTGGTTCATGACTTTTAACAATGAAGATTTTTGAACCAAAAATTCAGATATACTAGATCCAAATAAAATCTCTTCATTAAAGAAAATCATAAACTAGAAATTAATCTGGATATTTATATAAGTCCTGAATAGGGATTTAAGAAGAACAAGCATTTGATTACTCCAACTTTCTATAGATGACAGAATTGGAATAATATAGTATTTATTTTGCATTTAGAAACTTATATGTGAATAATACGTACCTGAGAACTGTTGAAACTCATGTTATCATCTTCAAAGTTCATAAAACCTTCTGAACAATCATCCATGCAAAAAAACTCGGTCACAAATTTACTAGAGGGGGGAAAAAACAATATTATGTTGTAAAAATAAACTTGAGAAATTACTAATACAATCATTATATAAAATATAAATCATAGTATTCTTGAAAAAAAATTGAAAATTTATGATAAATATAATACTCAAAGTAAAATATAATAAATGACCTGCTAGAAAGCAGATTTGTTAACTCTGAAGAGTTTTTTTTTTTGGCAAAGAAACTTGATAAATTTAACTAAACCTATTACTGCCTATACTTTGCTGAAATATTTTATATAAATACAATTTGTCAACTTCACTTTAAACACTTTTTGGCAAAAATTTTTTTATTGTATATATATATATGCACACACAGAATATGTTTTGACTGTCCGCAGTCTTCCCAAGAATCATTCCTATTTCAATTTTTTAAAAATTTCCTAACAGTTTGTGTATGTATAAGAATGGCTCTGAGAAAGACTGCAGGACAGTGGGAACATCAGATTGTGTGTGTATGTATATATATAATAAAAAAGTGTTTGAAGTAAGATGGATAAATTGTATTTATATAAACATTTGATATCTCTTTCACTTTCTTTGCATATCTTCATATAATCATATATATATTTCTTATAACACTTCTTTCATATACACATCAATGCAAACAAATTTTCTTAATTTTCTTCATTTTTCTTACAGTTTCGACTGTCCAGCAGTCTGGACAGTCAAAACTGTAAGGAAAATAAAGAAGGTTAAGAAAATTTGTTTGCATTGATGTGTATATGAAAGAAGTGTTATAAGAAACATTTGATATCAGAATTTGTTATTGTTTTCCAGCATTTAATAAAAAATATTGAATTCAAGTAATTACACTGATATTTATTTATAACATTAATAATAATAGCATAGTTGGATGCTTCAAAATCAAATATTACTTGAAACAAAAGTGATGGGTTGAGCATAATAGTTCTATTCGCAAGAACAAAGTAAAAAAAACAACAACTAATAAAATGACTTTAATTAGACTAAAAAATCAATAAATAAATAACTAGAGAAATTTGAGATTAACTGATAAAACTAGAATAGTGCATAAATACTGAAATATAATGCATAAAGCAAGCTAAAATAAACATTTCCATATTCATGATTGCAAGTATCTACACATGAAATTACACTGCTACCTGATATTATTCAACACAACCTATTAATATAGTGAAATTAGATACAACTGTTGTACAGTGCATTAGTAGAATGAGAGAATTATGAGATAGTGAAATTGACATTTAACTATTATAGTGTAGTTATTATTTAAATATGTAAAAATTACTAATAAAATTAATATCAGAATCATACTTTGGATAGGGGAATATACAAGTTAAGTATTCTTCAACAAACCAGTCAATCAATTCACTAATAATACCTTCTTATCAACTTTGATATTATGCTAAAATAATCAGCCAATCAGCACTTCCAGGAGAATTGTTTCATGGTATCAACTCTGCTATTCAGCTAACAGCAGACCTATAGCTAATATTCCAGCATAATGTGTAAAGCTATTTTCACATAAATACCAAACTCAAGGGTGACCCAGAGTTTTTAAAATATTAAGTATTTAAACATTATGGTATTTCATGCTTATGTGATTTTGATACTTATTGTATGTTATGTTGGAATACATCAGTGAACTTGGTGACAGCTGAAGACTGCCATGAAAGAAAGAGCTGACTGGGTGTGATGTCAAGGTTGATAAGAGTATGTTATTAGTGAATTGATTAACTAATTTGTTTAAATTTTATTAAAAAATAGACATTATATTATTATCAGTTTAGGAATTAAAAAAAAGTAAACAACAATAATAATGTTAACAAATCTTTTATTCAGAATATTTCTCTAAGGATTTCATAAAAATTACAGTATGAAAACAAGATTAAGTTATTGAAAGTTGTTCAGCATAAAATACTAAAAACTTTTATTCTTAAGCTTTTCTTACTTAATGTTCCTAGCGCTGCTAATTTAATTAAAAACAATAATCTTATAAAATGACTTGGAAAAAAGAAACCCGATTTTTCTTTTTCTTCACATTAAAAAAAAGTTGAATTCCAATTTATTCATGATCTATTTACTTTTATTATTCAAATATGTTTTTAATTTTACTGGAAAATATCCTTTCAAACAAGATTAACTCGATGAAGCATTTTAAATATATTTATAAAGTGAATTCAACAACAATAACAAAATTAATATAGTTTAAGTCAGATGTTAATCAATAACCAAATATTTCTTCCAATATCAAAACCAAGAAAAAATATATATACTGTCACAAAAAGTTCAATTAACCTTGCAAAATTTCAGAATTTTTGTAAAACATATATAGATTGTAACTAGTTGGGTTAGATGGCACACAGCAACACAGTTGTGTGTGTGCACATATGATATATATGAAGTAAAGGAAAAAGTAGAAATAAACACAGACAAAAAATTTAATAGATTTTTTTCTACACTTCCTGGAATAATAACAAATAAGTAAAAGGTTAAATAATTCTGAATGTAAAATAAAATTTCATTATGAAATAAACAGTTATAAAGGTCTAATAAATTAATATTGTATTCTGATTTTGAATTTAAAAATAAGTCTTTTAATTAATATTCTATCAAATAAAAACATAGATCACACCTTTGGTAAAATTTCAAAGTTGCTTCCAAAAGTAGCTTGAAATTAAAGTGATTTGAAAATAATAAAATTGTTTTTAATCTAAATAAGGATTAGGCAGAAAAAACTTGTTTTCAATTAAGATGTTTTTATCACCTCAGATGACTCTTATAAAAAGAGCTGATAAAAATATCAGTTCAGTTGGCTTTAATATTTTAAGAAGCAATTAGTAGAGTAGCATCTTGCTAATAGTTTGCTGTAAATAGCTGGCCCGAAAGAGTTGGTTAGCAGAGATAGTTTCCAGAGCTATACAGATAGCTCCCATGAAGATGTAGCTGAAGTCAAGACAGGAGGCAGCTGCTGCTGATTCACTATACTGGAGTTGGAAACTTAAAAGAAAGACCCACCTCTCTATCTCTAGTCTTAAATGTGAACAAAACAGTTTTCTGGCCTGAAGCTCATCAAATCCTATACAGTAAGGAACTGATTGAATGCCAACATACCTGATTATGCCTTTCCCAATGCTGACAATTGCCTGAAACTATGCCTGTCCTGATGATGATACTTACGTCAGGTTTCCAAAGAATTGGTAGACGTATGCTGCTGTGTATATATGCAAGGAACCACAGACAAATGCCTCATGTTACATATATATAATGTGAGTTGTTTCAAATAGTTAATTTTTGAAATGACATTTTAACAGATATATAAAATGATTTTATTTTTCGTTTATTAAAAAAATAAAGAGACATTCTGAAAGTTAAACAAACACAAATAATTGTACTTGGATTAAAAATTAAGACTCAAGAATAATTTATTGACCTTCCTATTTTAAAAAGAAAGGAAAAGATTTTTTTTTTTTAAAAAAGAAATCTTTTAGACTAATCAACAAAGAGAAACTTGCTCTTAGCATAATGTATGATTTTTATATACTTTCAATATTGAATCAATTATGAAAATATAATATTGTAACAAATTAAAATATGTGATATATAGACGTCAGTGTGCATCTGCAATTCAACATGCATACACATATATGTGAAATTTTAATTATTTATAGTATTTTTTATACAACTGGAAACTTTAATCATTTATTGTATTTTGTATGACAATGGATACATATTCATGTACTGCACATCTATGCACACTTATATATCAATGAGTGTCAAATAGCCACTTATATGTAAATTTTAATCTTTTTTTTTGACAATTCATATGTATTCATTGTAAATTAATATATTGCATGTCTGTGCAGATTATATATACGTTTTGAGTAAACCTAGTATAAGTTATTCATATTATTAAAATGTAATAAATGAAAATTTTAATCAGTGCACATACATTTCTATGCGCACACATATTTATATCATTAAAAGATTTTAACCATTCTTTTATTATTAAATGTTAATTCAAACATGTTCATTTTATGTTTCATCACACATCTGTGTGCTGATTGTGTTTAAATAATCATATATTGGGACATATATGTAAAGCATAATAGTACTGGATTTTGTATAGTAATCATTGTAAATCACATATACGTATAGCCATATTCTCAAGACCTTAATATTTTTTTATTGTTGTTAATAAACATGTATTCAATTGTTAAAATTATTTCAGTGACCTAATTCCAAATGGCTTTTAGATTATATTATATATTGGATAATCATCTTGATCACTGTAACAGTAATAGAGCTTAAGTTCTCTGAGCTAGATTCATGCATAATGGTCTGATATATAAATGAATATGTATTTAGTACTTAAGGGGCATCCAGTATGATTGATATCCTGGTTGGCGCTTAAAATTATATTCTTTAAATCCCCTGCAATACATTTTATTTTATTTTAGTCTCAGAAATGAAGTTTATATTTGTCTAGTGAATTAATAGTACTAAGTGGCCAGAGCATTGATGATGATCAGCACGTTTTATTATCCCAGCATTATTATTTATTCGTTTATATTTTTATGGATTAGCACTTAGTTGGTACATCCAAGTTGTTTAAATAATTGCCCAAGCTTGCAAAGGCTCAATAGTTAGCCTGGTCTACAAGAGACCCATTTCAAATCTAGTCAAAGATTGACTATTGATTCATATTTCAAATCCAGCCACAAGATGGACTGTTGATTTATTTTATTGTTGATCATTCATGATGATGAATGGTTATTTTGGGTATTACTCATAATTATGATTACTTATTATAATGCTGGTGAATTTGTAATTGGCTTAAGATAGCTAAATTGCTGATCTCTCATGCTCTCTTTAATATATAAAATTACTCATATATTTTTTTTGATATTAAACATTACTTTAATATTTCTTATAATAACTTATACCTTAAATATTGTCATAACATATACTTGAATATCTTACTTAAATCTTATAACTTAAATATATTTGTTTATAAATTGGGGCTGATGGTGATTTTTCCATCACCCCAGGTACAACTTCTTAATATCCCCATCCCATTACAATATATAATTATAAACACATACATGAATATCTCATACAAATATTTAAAAGATTAACAAAACATTTTTATATATTAATTAATTAAAAAATAAATAAACAATTACCTCTGGCAAAGTTCTTCATTACTGATTATACTATTTACAAAGAACTGCAATCCAGTTAATCTTTCATTCAAAAAATTAACATCAAAATTATCTCGTAACCAGCGTTTAGGTGGTATATGTAAAGAATGGTTCGGAAAATAAAATAATAACTAAAAGGACATATATACATATAATTATTATTAAAAATTTGTAAAAATAAAAAATAAAATAAACAGTTACTTAAATGATTTTTAAAAAATTTGTTTTGAAAAGCTTTTTTTTTTTTTTTTTTTAAAAAAATTTAAATTGATGATATTTTTGGCAATAAAAAAATCAGATTATAATTCATTTGACAATAAAATGCCTAATTATTTAATGATAAAAAGGCTTATTAGTGGGCATAAATTCTTAATGAATTCCAGGAAGAGGAAAAAATATTTTGACTAATCAGCAGTCCTTTTCATGGTATAATTTTATTTATTTGAAAAGGATTGAAGATGACTGCTGGCCAGTTGAAATGGTGGTGATAAGGTAGAAAATTATAATTTTAAAGCAATATCATTGTACTCATTGTGAATAGAAAAAAAAAATCAATTACAAGAAAAAAACTGATTCTGGCAATGCAACTAGGTCCAATTGGTATCTTTGGTCAATATAATGTGCAAATGTTATTTGATCTCACAAATACTTTAGCATAAGCTAATGTAATGTGTGAAGCCCCTATTTTGATGTTTAGATTTTATTACTCTTCTCGAGTACAACCAGTAATGGACAATTAGTCGCCAATGAACATATATGTTACCAGAATACGGTTACATACCAGTAGAAACGAATTTAATATCGTTTCATTTCCTTATTTAAATTGCTAATGGAAGAGTCAATATCAGTGATGGACATTTAGTCGCCATCAAACGCATATGTAACTATCATATGAATACATACCAGTAGAAACAAATTTAATATCGTTTCATTCCCTTATTTAACTTGCTAAGGATAGAGTCATTTCCAATGAGAGAATCTATATATATAACGCTTTACTATGTGTTATATTCACGAATCAGAACAGATAGATGAGCATCACTCACTAAAATCACAGCAGTTATCTATTCGCTATATTTCTCCGATAAGATTTAACTCCCTTAAAGTCTGCTTAGTTTCCCAGTGTATTTATGAACATTGACTTATCGACCTCAAGTGTCAATCTACTGATTACAGTTAGAATTACAATGGTTAACCTTCATAGATTGCTTTCCTTTCTTTTCTTTGGAGGGAAATGCCTGAACCATTTTAACTCGGTATCTCAGGGAGAGTGATGGTTGCACTGTTGGAGAAAATGGACATATTACGAGCATGAAGATATAGTGTTTATCTTGACTCGTTTCAATACCCACATATCTCTGAACCGGATATTTAAGTGATGGAGGTCAGTAAAATCTAATTCTAACATTTATTACACTCTTTTATTTCTGCAACCCCCAAAAAGAAAAAGAAAACAACTTAACTAGCACCCTCTTGATTTCTGGCCATCTGGATTTAGCCTACATTTGCACATATATGTATTGTTTAAATAAGTGCTTAATAACTAGAAAATAATTACTTTGTAAATATTATGAGAAGATATATACATAGATTTCTTTTATTCAAAGACATTTAATAAAGTTGACAAATATAAGATAATAATATAAATTAATGTTATAATTATACATAGATTCTCTCTTTCTTATACTAGAAGTTTAATAAATAGAAACATAAGTGATAATTATGAAAAAGAAATGATGGAAGACCTGTAAACTTGTGTGTGTGTAGAATTTGATTTAGGGTGTGTGAAGCCTCCAACTTCCAAAGGTTTAATACATATAGTGTAATTTAGTTGACTTGCACCTCATTATATGCGGATGTCCAAATATTTAAGTTCATTGTGCGAGTCTTCCCAAGCAATAGTGAACAATAGAGGAATGCACATGGAGATTCAATTGAATATTAATGATGAATGATTCAGGTCCGGCAACAAATACATCATCAACGTACCAGGTATAAATAAGGTTGGAAGTGTTACTGAAGTATTTAGAAAGGAGTTTATCTTTGAAGTGATTTAAGTATATGCTAGAAAGGATTCCGCTGAGCAGTAATCCCATGGGCCAACCATCTGTCATACGAAAATATTGTCCATTGAATGTGCCAATAATACTGTCATCAAGCCAAGTAAGAAAATAAGAGATAAAGATGATGCGTGTCTGGGGTTAATTTTTTAAGAATTCAGCTTTGTCTAAATAAGCAATTTGTATCCTGGTTTTAGCTTGCAGTGTTTAATGTGAGCAATGAGGTTGAAAGAAGACTTAATGATATAAGACCCATATTCAATTAGGTCCGTTAACCACTGATTGACCACTTTTGTGGTATTGAAATGATGCATGCCTATATTTCTTAATATTGTTAATTCTGAGAGCCTCACCAGTATAGTCACAAAATTCCAATTGTAGTTTTTTTTAAAGCTAAACATTTCAAATTCTTCAAAATATATCTTTCATTTTTGCATTAATTGTCTGAGATCATTTTGGACTACATCAGAAATCATTAGTACTCATACTATTCCTTTTTTATTTATTTATTAGGATATTTATATTACTGATAAAAATTATACTGTTAGACAAAATTCATATGCATATAACATAGAAATAAAAAGTGACTTTAAATATTCTGAGTTTAGCAGAAGAATAAAAATATAGATAAAAATAGTTTTATTAAGAAATAACCCATTGCAAAACCAAATTTTCCATATCTCAAACAGGAGCAGCGAATAAGATCATACAAGTGGTAAGAGTTCAAGAAATTTCCCATTCTTGTTTTATCCTCTACCTAAGAATAGATATCCATTTACTGATCAATGTTGGGTGGTCAGCTATGAGAAAGCTACCTGAGAAAAAAATCCGAAACCTCTTGAAAAGAATTTCATTTGGCCCAAAATCAAATCTCAAATTATAAGCATGGAAGGCAGACTTCGCTACATCTGTACTACGAGAAGATAAATATTTATATTGATAACCATATCATATAAAAAAAAAAAACAACTGCCTGGTCCCCACACTTGAGAACAGTTGTCCAGTCCACAGCATCTATGCAGGTGAAAAGTCAGATAATTGAATGCAAAAAAAACTATATTAAAATCCAGAAGTACTCTGCACTGAAATGATATTGTTGAAAATGTATATAGTGGGCATAATCCTTGAGTAGGTGATAGCAGATATGGTCAAATGCCTATGATCTTTTTTTCATGGTATTTTTCTATAAATGAATGCACTGTCATGATGATATAAAATGTTAAGGGGCCAGAGACATAGAATATATTGTTCATTTAACTCTATAAATATGTTGAAGAATACTGTAAGCCTAACTGCTTCCATGTAGTCTTTCATATCACAGTTGACAGGTATGGAAGTTCAAATTAATTGCAGGTTTCACAGCACTCAATTACTTTAATCTTTATAAGTGATGACATGTCATAGAAATGTATGAATAATTAGCATGCTTGGAAAATCAAAGGTTTTTATTCAAACCATCTAACTTGATTAAGTGAGTACGCCTTTGTCAGGAAACTCTAACCTTAATATTTAACAGATAAGTCTTTATGCTATTGCAAGATGTTCTGTTATTGTAAAAAAAAGCTTAGAACTTCCAATATGTGAAACATTTAATAATACTAATGGTCACGATGTAGATTGCCCATTTTAGTGATATTAATTTAATAGCAAATCAAATATTACCCAGACACATATCCCATCACTGGTACTTTTAAAAAATCTTAAAAAACTTCTAATATCCCATAATATTAAAAATATTCTTGATTAACAGATTTCACTTACTCAGTACTCCTACTATAATTTTTCACCTGAAGTTGGTAATATCTGCTTTAAGCTATCTCTAGATCAACATGTCGTTTAATTGTACACAATCTTAATGTAAATCCCTCCATTCAAATTAATGTATGTAAAGACAATCACAAAAGCACTCTACATTATCTCATTCTTAAAAATAATTGCCTCACATTTGAGATAAAATTTTATGGAAAACAAGATATTCGACTTTCTAGATGAAGGTGAAAGTTGAAATATCTGATTAAATTTTTTTTTTTTACATTTAAATCTTTATAAATAAATAAATAAAAAAAACTAAATGAGTTAATTGTTCACAGCTCTTGAGTCCACCCTTCCATTATTGGGCTATATCACATGAGACACTGTAAATAAGTGACCCATGAGAGTTAAGTACATAAAAAAATAATAAATTTTAGTGGTAAGTTACTGTATCAGTTTTCCTGATGGTGAAATAATTTAAATGTAAAAATCATAACAAAAAGCCGTAAAATTCTAATAGACCACTAACAAGATGTACAAATCTGTGTTTTCATAGATATGCTAAATTCATAGATAATAGGATGTAAAAACCACATACGAATTAATATGAGAAAGAATGACTTTTGTTAAATCATATGGTTTTAAATAGCTTTTGTAAATACCATGTAAAAATATATCATACTTGCAAAATAAATTCTGCAACTTAATTTAATTATTTCAAATTAGAATCAATTTCAGATTTATGCCAAACAAGTAATTACATAATTACTAAACAGTTTTGACACATTCAGCCAATCATAAAATGGCTATGCCAAAAGGTTTCCAAAACTGCATTTTTGAGCTATTGGTCTGCATTAAAATGAGATGAACAGTGAAACAGCATTCATGCAATGATTATTTTATCCACATTATGCCTATTATAAAGTCTAAATCTAAGTTTTAAAACCCAAACCAATTTTCTGATCCAACTATACAACTTTAAAATCAATTCGGCAATTATAAATTTTTGTAATCTTAATTATAAATCAACTGAAATTATTTGTGCTAGAAGAATTATATACACCAAACAAGATTTCATTAACTATTTGCTAATAACACATAGTGTTAATCTCCAGCCTCACTACCAGCTAATTACATAGACATAGAGTTAGACAATCGACATAAAATGGATACAATGGAAGTTTTTTTTTGCTTGAATAAAAGCCCATAAACCAAAACTAATTATGAGATGTGACGTAAAATGCTCAGAGACTCAATCAGCTGAATCAAACATTATTTCTTTCTATGAAACTATTATATACCATAGAAAAAAACATAGTTTAGCTTTATTATTATTTTCCAATTTATAATCATCAAATCATTTTTCTATTATTGATACATGTCTTGTTCTTCCCCTATCCAATTTAAAATAAACAGCTTTATTTGTTCTAATACTTTACTTTCATAAAGACCTAACAAAAAAGCAAAAAAATTATTTTCATGACCTTTACTTTTATGTTTTTCCCATAATCTATATGATTTTTCTGATTTTCTTTCAACATATTTCCAAAAATAAAATTCAATAGTCTGCCATCTTCTCATAAACCCTATTATAATCTCAATTCTTATTACATTTTTTGGCTTTTTTTCTTGACATCTAAAATTCTTATCCTTGCATCAAATAAGAATAAGCTCTCTACACTTCTTCAAATTTTTTTAAAATTCTTATACAACTCAATTATCATTTTTAATTTACATTCATTTTCCATAACTACTTTTTTCTAACTAACCAACTTTATATCCACTTTTAAGGCATCTAATATGGGCTTCAAATATTTCATAGATTCAATCTGAGGACTTCACAATTTAGAGATACAAAACCATGCAGTTCTATGCAATTATTTCATCTTTTTTTATAAATACATTCCCTAGATTGCTTGCTAGCATTCACTGATCATGTCTACATGTACATAAAAGTTATGAGTAATTACAGAACTTGCAGGTGAGAATAGTATTCACATAGCACAATTTAATTTTAGAGTAAGATTTCTCCAGTAAATTTGAGCAGAGTACTATAGTAATTCACTGACTGATAGAATCTTTTTTTTTTTTCTTCTTTATCTAGAGCAGAGCTTAAAACTTCTTATTCTATCTGAGCATTTTCAGGAACCTAAAGATAATTTACCTGAGCAACCAATATTGGATGATAAATCAATATCTAAATTATTCTTAACTGAACAGTAAAACAAGTCCCAGTAGAATCTAGATCACTGAGGTAAGAGCCAATGCAATGAACCTTCATTCTTTGATATGAGATCATAATGCTAGGCAAAAGAATACTACAATCAACCACTTATATTAATAATATTTTGACATTAGTTATATCCCATAATGCAATTTATTAAAACAGGCAAAACTTTCCACACAGTAGTGCCACTCAGTGCAAGCCAGAGTAATCAATGGATGCCAGAAGGCTTGTGCACAAAATCTCTATCTAGTGCTTACTCATCCAATATCCACAGAGTAGCTTCTAGCTTGTAGCTTTCATCAGTAAGGAGCCTTGGATCTGAGAGCACTGTACCTAGATCTTAGGATCTAGGTGCACTGAGTGGCACTACCATATGGACAGTTTTGCCTGTTTTAATAATAGATATGAACAAGCATAAGAAATGGTGATCATGTGACGTTTACTGGTTTAATGCAATTTATTTTAGGATCTCAATATCTAGGCTTACACTGTAAACTTTAATGATCCCTTTACATCATTGTAGTGCATTAAAAATAAATATGATGCAGCTTTCACCTTTGTGAGACAATGAATGGTTTACTTTAACCTTTGGACTGTATAATTCTATTGACTGTGTGTTAAGCAAGCTACATTTTTTGGTATGTAAAATACTGAGGCAAATATATAACTAAATGAGCTATGTCTAGCATTAAAAAATGCTAAACTAAAAACTGTATATTATCTCAGTATTTTATATTCAGTTTTTAAAAAGGTTACCATGAATTACTTCATTTGCCTTAGTGTTTTAGATCAGAAATACTGGTTATATGTAGGCAGTATGCTCAGATATATCTTCTTTAGTGACTATTCCATAATATAGCTGATGGTAAAGAGAAACACCATCTCATCTGGACTTTAATTGTTACATTTGATACAAGTAGGCCCAACCAAGTCTGTTACATTTTAACTTGATATCTGAACAGATTTATTGAAATCATTTTTAGAAAAGAATACTCCTAATGTAATTTCCATTTTTATCTTTAAGCTATTAGTTGATCTTTTCTTTAACTTCATGTTGGTTTTATACTAATTATTTGTTTCATTTAATTATTAATATGATTGTTTTCAATTCTTGTCTGTACTTGTAATTATTATTTTTTCAGTTCTATTAATAACTAAGTTCAATATTGGCTATAAATAAAAAATTTCTACTGAGCATACATGATATACAATAGCAGCAAATATATATCAGTTTACTGTTAAAATTTAAACCATTTAAAATTTATCCTAGAAAATCAAAAAATACAAACTCAGACAAATTAAAATCTACATGTTTCCATCAGTCTTATTTATTTTGAGAATATTCATTGCATCATTGTTGAACACATCATACAGATTTCTTCAAATAGACTTCAAATGATCAGATATTTACAAATCAAGATCAGCATAGTACGAAATAGAAAAATTTGTAAATACGGCAAAAAAAAAAAAAATGAGGGTAGAAAAAACTTAGTGCATATGTGACTAAAGTAAGAATTAAAATTCCTGTGAATTGACATGACAGGAATATAAACTTGTTGAAGACTACATTAAAAAATATTGACAAATTGAGCTAAGTTACTTTTTTCTTTAAATAAAATAAAATAGACTGCTTCACACAATATAGACTACATACTGTATTTTAATAGTTAAATTAACAAATAGATAGTTCATAAAAATAAAATTAATGTTGACTACTTAGAACAATAAACTCTAAGAATATTAATCTCTATACAATAAATTCTACTTACTTTTTTATATAATCTCATAAAGTCTGTATACCTTCTATAAACAAAATATCCTATTTGATCTGAAGGCATGACATGACATTTGAATACCTGAAAAGAACAAATATCATTGAAATATTATTACAGCAAGTGAATTACAATTTTCATCTTATATATTCGACACTATCTATGAATCACAATTCCTCCCTTTCTTTATTCTGCTATGATTATGATGCTTGGTTGTATCGAAAGTACTTAGTGTCAATAAATCTTTCTTTTTGTAATAGTAACCTGTTTTGTTGTTGAATGTTGTAACATTTACCTTTCATTATATAATCATAAAAGTAAATAATTGCTTATCTATACAGCTAGTAAAAACATTTTAAAAGACATTGTTTAAACAATATGCTTTGCTAAGCCTTGTGAAAACATTAAAAATACTTACTGTTTATAAGTATTCATATTCATAAGTCATTAAATTTACTTTTAATTCATAATAAAAATTGTAAATTTTATTACTTTGCAACATCTGGAGAATAGGAAAATTGAGTCAAAGCAGTTAATATATAATCAGAAATTACTGAAAATGTATTCGAATTCTACTTGTTTATATAAAAAAAAATTAAGTATTTTAAATACAAACAAAATATGCTTTAAAAATTATAAATTATCAAATACAATAAATTTTTCCGGCTGCAACTTCAAATACCTTTTACATTAACACGTATACATACATATATAAATGGTAATATATTTATTAAATATAAACCTCAAAGTTTTTCTTCCTTTTATGACTACCATATCTACAATCAAGCTTTGAAAACCATAAAGACAAGAAAACAAGACAAATTGTTTACATGCAATTGATTTTAATATTTGAAATATTTTTCTCTTTTTTTTTAATATATTTTATGGCCAGATTTAAATAAATTCAAAATATGAGATAAATATATCCAAAATTTTGAGCAAAATAATAAGGATTTTTCATTATCTTAACGTAATATAAAATTTCAAATTGGAATCTCACTAAGAATCACGATCTATTTGCTCAATTATCTTTTATTTTAAAAAAAAACCCATAATATTATGACATTGTAAATACAAAGTCTAAAACATCCAATCCTTATTCATTTCAATTCAATATTTTTTATTATATTACAGCTTCATTTGCATAGTTTCAACTGATCTATAGTCTCCAGAACCAGAAATAACAATTTAATATACATTTTAAAATTTAATATATTTTAATATACAGTATTTAAACTGAAAATAATTTAATAAATTTTAAAAACTGTACACAATACATAATTAATCATGAAGTAATGCAAAAATATTAAAACTGTCAGCGAAATATATGTAAACTGTCAGTAAACGTAAAATATAGAATGAGCCACCTACACTTGAGATTATTCCACATTTTATGTTTACTGGCAATTTACATATAGCTCATGAGGTTTTTCAGTGTTTCTACATCATTTCATCTGTACTCGAGCTGGTAAAAGGTTATATTTAAATATATAATTATATATAAAATAAAATTCATAATAATATATTTTAATACTTAAATTGATATTTCTAGTTCCGATAAAGGCAGCTAATCAGTTGAAATTGTATGCAAATAAACTATAGCAAAAAGTTTTGATTAAAAGTGTATAAGAATTGGACAATTTAAATTATGAATTCGTATTAAAAACAGTGCAAAAAGATTAGAAAATTTTAAAAAACAGGACATCATGCATCCAATAAATAATTCAATGATGTTACTGAAAGTGAAAGAATTTTTGCATTTTTCTAAACCTCTTAAATAAATTTTCTCCAATTTAATAAATAAAATTCATCTTTTCATTTCATAAATTATATAAAACTAACAAAAGATTAAAAAAATTATATCACACTTTTAATCTTATTCTTGGGCTAAGATTTTTTTAAATATAATTTTGGCTTCTTTTATCAAAAAGAAAAAAAAAGATTGCAACAATATATTTATATATTGAACTATATCATCAGTACAGCTTTCCAGAGCTATATCACATCCAATGAATTCTAATATCTACAAAGCCTAAACTTGAAATGCTGAAAAGCAAGAACAGCATATATGAAATATCATATGAATGTGGAAGAATGTATATTGTTGAGACTAGTCACCCCATTGAAAAGCAAGAGCACAAATTGATGATAAGGAGAAAACAGGTGTCTAAGATAGCAGACCATGTATGTAACAATAAACATATGCTCAAATGGGAAAATACAAAAATATTGAACAGGGGAAAAAAAAGAACAAAGAAAATTCAAAGAAGCTGCTCACATGACAATGGCGAATAACTCCATAAGTCAACCTAATGTAACTATACATAATGTATGGAAACTACTAATCATCTTTGCTTTTAGAAAAAAGTGGAGAAATCAGGAGGAACCTCATAGATAAATATATGAAATTTCTACTGACTGTTGCCTTTGGTAAAATAACTCGGTTGGTTAGAGCATTACTTCAAAATTCAATATTCAAGAATCTAAGGGTTCAGGTTCGATTCCCATCTTAGTACTGTCACTGATCAGCTAGCAACACCTGAAGAAGGAGAATAATCTCTCGAAACATTGTGCATATATCTAATCTGCGGGCTATTACTAACAGCTGAATGTAGTTTGATAATTTAAATAAAGTTAAATTTTTCTAAAGACATTCAATACTTTATATTGGATGATGGAAATAGTCCAATATATAAATACAACTAAAATACCATCATTACAAAAACTTTAGGTAAACATTCAACAATATATATTTATGTGCAATTTTTGAACTTTTTTTGCCACAACTTAAAATGGGATTTTCCATATTTGCAGGCTACTTATTAAAAAAAAAGTTTTTTATATTTGCCATTCTTATGTAAATATCTGACTTCAATTTTCCTGTTTTATTTAAAATAATAATTATTAATTCATATATTAAATAAAGGAGCAAATAATTAAAATTTCACACAGGCAAAACTCTCCATACAGTAGTGCCACTCAATTATGTGGAAGCATAAAAAATGGTGATCATGTGATGTTTAACGGTATAATTAAAATTTCAATTATTTTGAATCGAAAAACATGAAACAAAAAATCATTTACTTTGCATTATGCAATCTTTAAATTTTTAAGATTTTTCTTTTCTACATTTTCTAAAATATGACTATAAAAATTTAAACCAAGAATTTATTATTTTGGAATATTCCCTTTAGACATCATTATCAACTTTCATCAATCCATTGTGGGTGAAGGATCTACCCAAGTTTAATATAGTATCTCTGCCCCAAAGATTTTCTTCTACTCATCTACTTTAGTAAACTTCTTTAACTAATTTATCCATCAATTTACACATGGTCTCTTTCAAGATCTTTTGTAATCTCTTAGAATCCAATTTAAGACATCAATTATCAATGTAATTTTCAATCTTTCTTTCTTACTTCTAAGATGCATCTCTCCTTACTTTGTTGTATGCTATGAAATCTTTGTATTGCTCTTCCATTAAACATCCAATTCTCAGATCCATATTTAAGTATTGATAAAATACATCTACTAAAAAACACTTTCTCTCACAAAATGTTTCCTGTAAAACTGCAATAAAAATATTGGATATCCTCTATCATACACCTTTATCAACATTAATCATTGTAGTACCTCTATGTAATATAATCATTATCGTTGCATTTTGATAAATATTCTTCAGAATTTGACAATATTCTGGGTCTATATTTTCATGTTCAAAAATGTAATTATTTCAGAAATGCTTATAATCTTCAAACCTGAAACATAATGGAAACTCATACTCATTGGTCCTTTATATAATTTCTCCCAATATTTGATATGATCTATTGTCCTAAAAACACTTTCAAATCCAACTTATTCTTTGGTTGGTTGGAGTCTGTAGTTCTCTGTAGATGAATTGTAATGATCTTATTAAAGATCCTAAATAGAACTGAAAGAAATTCTGTAATTTCTCTCTTTTTTTTTTTTTCACTTTTCTTAAATTTACTTCACTGTTGCATTATTCCAATGACCTGGTTTATCTTTTAAACATTTATTATATAGCTGCAAACAATTTCTCTATTTTCCTTTAAGATATTGATTTTAATTCCATCTTTCCTGGAGCTTTTATATTCTTCATAGATTTAATTGTACGACTCACATCTTCATTTGAAATATTAAAAAATTTCAATGATATTGTAATTATAGGAACTATTTGCCTTACTTGTTTTACTTCTATAGAATTCTTTATACAATTTTTCCACATATTTTATAATATTATGCCTCTTTTAAGTAACTATGTCATTCTTCCTTCTCATTGCTGAAATAAATTTTCTTCTAATATCAAACTATGGTGTTATACTTTTGAGATTTCTGTTGCCATCTAAGCTTTTCTTATCAAATCAATTACATTTCCTTATATCATTGTTCTTTTTTGTAACAGTTTATAGTATTTAGTAGAAGTTACACTTCATCCCACTTAGTGAAAATCATAAAGTTATTGAGGATAGTCCTAATAATTTTACATCCTTGATCAAAAAAAAAAAAAAAAGGGGGGAAACGTCATTCAGGAGCTAACTTGGTAAAAAAAAAAAAAAAAAATACCATAAATTTTCAATGATCACCAATTTTTGGTATTTTATTTTCTATTTTACAATTTTTTAGGTAAAAGAGAGCAAACATACCTGATGGTGTTATGTAAGTAAATTGTGAAAGTGTGGTAGCAAAATTATTAATTGTATTGCTTATGGTTATCTCCCAATGAATGAAAGCTGATAAAGATCAGGATAAAGAAACTGTTACTGTATATTTTTATAAGGCAAATAATAATATAGCCATGTTCTGGAGAACAAGTACAATTATTAAATGTATCTCATCTTACTCCAGCAAAAGAGAAAGTTTTTGTAGGAAGCTTTCAAAAATGAGCACTTCTGACCATACGATGGGTCTTTCATCATTAATTAATGAAATAGGGGCTCATCAACCTACTCATTCTCTTAAAATATGAAGTATTCCAGAATTTTGCCATGTCTTTGATCTTGATATTTTATCAGACATGTTCAGTCAATATCCAGAATTCTAGATATTTGATTTATCTAGATGGATCATTTGATATTCTTCATACATTATTATGTTTCAAATAAAAAATTAGTGAATTGCTGCTTTATTATACCAATTGTGAGTACAATTTTTAGTAGAATATTAGTTATCTTGAAAAAGGTCTTTACCAATGCAAAAAGATTAAAAATATTCTGAACATCTTGGATTTATCAATTATCTTTTTTTATTGATTCAAGTCTACATGTAATCAAAGGCTGTTCATATTTTAAAAGTATATTTTTAAAGCAGTGGTTTATATCTGTTACTACACATTTTTTAAAAATTATTTTTAAAAATAGTAAAAAAAAAAGCTACTATGTAAGTAAAGAGATTTGAACTCAGGATTTTTCAGTCTATTTGTCCTCCATTCCATCTCAAGCACATGCAAAAAAATATGATCCCCAATATAAGTATTTAATACAGAACCAGCAGTTGGGCCACATCATAATCTCCCACACATATATATATACAATCAGTGCTTGGTTTATACTAAGTAATTCCTCAAACTTTGTTTTTATTGGTTCATAACATTTTTTAATAATCTATATAGGCTTCAAATAATATGATTATAACTAAAAAAGACATTAGACTTTTTTTTTTTGCCAGTTATCATCACATGATAGTTAAGATGATCAGATGGACAGTAGGTTATTATTGGACTTTGCTGAACTAATAGACATAACTCTGTAATACTGAATTGAACATATCTTCATTAACTTTTCATTGATTGACAGCTGATGGAAAAGGCCTAAAGATTGGCTAATTATTCCATGCACCTATATAACAAACATGTTTGGCATGCTATGCATTTTGAATTTAAAACCTAAGTTATGAGTTTGGTAGATAATATCATAAGCTATTACTAATCTTAAGTGCTGAATTTTTTAAAAACCGAAAAATATGCAGTTACTTAGTTAATGACTATAACACTATGGTACCAAGGCTAACCTATTATCATAAAATCAAAATGTGCTCTAGAAATATAAAAAAAAACTAGCTAACCTGCAAACTAGAATATTTGATTCATCATAGACAATAATAATTACTGCATGGTTCATTTAAAAAATTGAAAACATTATAATAAATTGTATGATAAAAAAAATGTGTAAAATACATTAAAAAAATATAATCATTAAGTTTTGCCATCTTTCTAATTTCAATATTACTATTTTTTAAATGGACTAGAATTACCCAATGATATAAATGAAATGAATGTCTTTCTGACTTATAAAAAATAAAAATGTTATGATGCAATCAGTTATTATTAAAGTTGCTAAACATACACAATACTTGAGATTTATGTACCCCCCCCCCTCCTTATTATTTCTATATGTTGTGCCAATTTGTAAATTTTAAACTTCAAATACTGCTTTTGAGCAAATCATATAATATAAAATAGTTTGTTATAGATCTAAATTAGCGAGGCTAGAATAAAGAATCAAACGGAAGCAAACCAGATAAGCTACCACCAACAATGATAATATATAATCGCTTATGTCCTTATTACCTTAACGTTCATACGTCATAAAAATTTCTATACTATAAATTGATGACGAAAATTATAACTTTTCTTTTAACAATTAATGCGTTGAATTTGGGAAAAATATAATTGCTATGCACAATGAAATATCACAATAATTAACGATAAAAACTGTATAGACAAGAAAAGAAAATATCTCAAAAGATGTTTTTAATGTTTATATTTATGTAATATTAACCCAGTAACTTGCTAAAATTAATCACACATACTTCTCCAAATGGCATCCAATCTACTTAAATATACTTCAAAGACTATATAAATATATGTATATTTATAATATTACAAGATTTATTTTTTTTACACGTATAGGATTTTTTCTTAAATAACACTTTAATTATATAGTCGATAAACGTAAGAAGACTACGTTCAGGAACTACATTAAATCAAGTTCAAGAGTGCATTTTTCACATTATAATAAACATAACAAGCTTACTGTAAAGCGGGCTCTTTCTTCCATTATTTCATAACCAACAATAGGAATTTTCAGGTTAGATGTTGAAAAAACACTGTCATGGTTTGCTGCAATTGTTTGATCAGAACCCGTGATAGTACTACCTAGAGACAAATCATCTGGCGAAATTTCACCGCAAGATGTAGAAGGCGTTGAAATATGTGAATCGGATAAATTTCTCTGATTACTACTATTCTCGTCACAAATGTTTTCCTCAGGTGAAGATGCAATTCCAGGTTCCATACGAGATTCAATCTTCGCAGCATGAGACATCACGTGATGATAGGGACTAAATGGAGTTGCCATTTATAGGCAAAGCTTTACGGAACTCTGAAAGCATAAATATTGCTTGAATAAAATATGCTATTATAAGCAACCCACTTAATGCATACTTGAAATCTATAATTGTCACAACTAGATAAGAGTTGTATAACTTTTTTTTACTTTCAGTTTTTGTTTTACTACGTACTGTTTCCCGCCATCTAGTGGTATGTTTATTAATGCATAAGAAAGAAGTAAATTTAATACCGGAAGTTCTATTATTTTAGATGGGGGTTAAAAATCATGTTTAAAATGTACAGCAGTATATGCAAGATATTTTGTAATTAAATTTTCATCGGACCAAATAACTAAAAATCAATTCGATAAAAATAAAACTTAGAAATATTGTTTTTAAGTTTCATCGGTCTAATGAGTCTTCGCAAATATACCGAACTAATCAGTTGAATTTTGACTTTGTTTAGATGTGATATGTTGGACTATTTCCATCATCTATGAATGAATGTTGGATGTACAGAAAATTTTAAACTTTTCAAATACAAACAACATGTTAGTAATAGCACACAATTAGACAACACAGGTTAGTAATTACAAAGTTTCGTGTAGTAATATTCTCCGCTCGTCAGGTGTTAGTGGCCTGATAGAGAAGAGTGGAGAATCTCGAAACGTTGTTTAATTAGTAACCTATGTTAGCTAATTATGTGTTATTACTAACAAGTTGTTTGTATTTGAAAAGTTTAAAATTTTCTGCCAACTCCAACATATCACATCTAACAATATATCATCACAAATTTTCATGCAAATATTGGCTTTGTTTATTTCTTTAAACAAAAATCCATTGTCCAAAATTAAGCA
Source organism: Epiperipatus broadwayi (assembly GCA_028023455.1). Taxonomy (NCBI): domain Eukaryota; kingdom Metazoa; phylum Onychophora; class Udeonychophora; order Euonychophora; family Peripatidae; genus Epiperipatus; species Epiperipatus broadwayi. The sequence goes on along the minus strand of JAQFVV010012395.1, from coordinate 5,243,974 downwards.
TTCAGGGCATCAGAATAGAAAATTTGCATGGAAAAGGATTTGCTAATAAAATTTTATATAGTTAAAAAAATCCATCACTATGAATGAGTATTAATTTTCACAAACTGAAATACCCATTATTAAGTATTGCAGTTATATTCGACTTATTCCCCACAATTACATTTGTAGAATTACTCCTGTAATAAAATATTCCCTTCTTCTGCATATACTTATTAATTTCTTTTTAAAAGATATTCAAATAATTTTAAATGGTAATCATTTAGTATGTGCTCTGGGAGGTTTTTTTTTTTATCTACCTCAGGGTGCCATTGAACAGTCTTGGAATACTACTGAAACTAATAAGTGACAAATTAATGTCTACTTTTGAATAAAGACGTTCTATTTCGATTAAAAACCACCAGAAATCAAATTTGATATGTACTTCTGAATGAAGATGTCGTTTTGAGGCTTTTTTTTTTATTCCTGCTACAATATAACAAAAAATATAGTTATTAATATCTGTTCATTGAAATAGTCTACAGTTTTTTTTAAGCCATCCATCTGATGTAGTATTATTTTGAGTGAACACACAGAAAGTTATTTTGACTTGATTTGTTTCAACAACAACAAAATATATCTACAGTCCCCCATGATTTTTTTTTTTTTTCTGTAAACAAAAAAAACATTTTTCACTTTTTAAAATGGTTAATAGTTGGTGGCCACTTTGCAGTTGTAGTATCATTTCAATATAAACACACAAACAGAGGAAAAAAGTAGTTTTCACTTCATTTGGATCAAACAATGGTCAGACCAAAATTCACTGTCTCGACCACCCACTAAAATGGCTCACAAAAGCATCAATTTTCAAGACTCATCACATGTTTTAGTGTGAAAAATCTATCAGATATTTGACATAATAGAAAGATAAATTCTCAAAAAAAAAAAAAAAAGACAATCTAGAGGATATAATTCTATGTATATGTTCAAAATACATATGTATTGGTGATTATTTATATTTTCTACATGTGTGTGGTTATGTATATCAGTTGTCTGAGATAGTGTGGATAGTTGGTGGGTGCTTGGAAGTCTGAGTTCAAATCCCCTATATTTACAATTAAGCTCCAAGGCTCCAGGTTTGTAAAGAGTGCCTGGTTTTCAAATATTTACATATCTATAAAAAGTAAATTATGATCAATAAAATATAGTTACTACAAAATGAATATTATCTTAAATAAAATACATTAATTAGTTTATTAATAATCAAGCACTGACTAATTAATTAAAATTCCTAAGTGTTTAAGGAACCAAAGAAAGTCGTTTAATTAAAAATAGAAGTCAAGCAACTTAAATCAGATATGTTATCTATGAAGTACATTAAAATTAGGAACTGATGTAAGGTTAGCTGTTGTATAATAATGACCAATGAAATGCCAGTAATTAAGCTAATATAAAAATTTAGAATGAGTTTAGAAATACAATCTGTACTCATGCTGAAAGAATTAATTTCAATGAGATATTAATTAGCAACAATGCTGGATGTCATTGTATGCTGGTGATACATACAATATTCTAGAGATGATTGGATAGATCTTTTTATTATTTTTTATATAAACCTTAAAACAAAGATAATAAACAATTGTTGTGTATATATTGAATTTAATATTTTTATGTTAAATAATTAATATTGTATGTCTAGATCTCTAATAATTATTTAAGGTGTAAATTTATTGTGGATTTGTCTTTAAAGGTAATAGCAGATGAATATAGCACCTAACAAAAAAAACCATAGTAGTCATCAACTCTAAAAAAGAACCAATGCTGCACATTAAGAAAATCTAGCAAATACTTGATACCCTCCAAATAAGTTCTACAACTAACAATCTTCAAAGTAGGAAAAAAAACTCTCACTAGATCATTAAGTGTGTTTTTGTTAACAACAAAAAGTAATTACTAATACTTGACCATTAAAATGGTCCAAAATATATTTTGACCCCCCCCCCACAAAATAATAATTATTTTTAATTTAATTACTATTATTTATTCATTAATATTGTTTACAGTTTTTTTCCCACCTTACCTATAGTATTATTTTGATCACACTCACAAAATAATTAGTATTTTGATTTCATTTGGTTTCCAAATAAGACATTATGTCCATTACATATTTTTCATTTATTGCTTTAAAAATATCTCACATTTTGCTGTCAAAAAAAATGCCAGTAACATTACTTTTTTTTCTTAACTGAATTAAACCACACAAAAAAAATCCACTTTAGTATTTTCAGTAAAGAAATTCCAGAGTGCATACTAAACGATTATTATGGTAAGATATCTCTTGGGTTCTCTCTTCATAATTCATTTCCAAAAGGATTTAGTTTGAATCTTTTGTATTTTACTACATATATTAATCATCTACTTGCAAACTGAAAGCAAACTATATCCCCTTCTCAATCAACCAATAAGGTACACAAATGACTTGGTTATTTTCTTTTCCTCAAAAAAATATTTTCCTTAGTTGTTTTCATTTTTAGAAAATTATAGTAGAGAATATTAAACCACTAAACATCACACAATCACTATAATTTCTTATGCTAGCACATAACTGTTATTAAAACAGGCAAAACTCTCCATACAGTAGTGCCAACCAGAGTACTCAATGGATGCCAGAAGGCTTGTGCATAAAATCCCCATCTAGTGCCTACTCATCCAATATCCCCAGACTAGTTTCTGGTTTGTGGCCTTTGTCAATGAGGAGCTTTGGATCTGAGAGCACTGCACCTAGATCTTAGAATCTAATGCAACCCTCCATCAGCCATCTTTTATCTCTGCTTAACTACAAAACTATGAGAAATAAAATTGAAAACAATAATATTTTCAATCTATGCTCAATAGCTTATATAGTCATATGGGTCTGAACCAAGTTCAGTACCCATACATTTTGGTGTCTTTGGCTCTTTAACAACCATAGACACCACTATCCTACTAGGCAGGATTGATGTAAAATCACTAAACATCACATAATTACTATTTCTTATGCTAGCATATAACTGTTATTAAAACAGGCAAAACTCTCCATACCGATATTGAATGAGTAGGCACTAGATGGGGATTTTATGCACAAGCTTTCTGGAATCCATTGATTACTCTGGTTGGCACTGAGTGGCACTACTGTATAGAGAGTTTTGCCTGTTTTAATAATAGTTATGTGCTAGCATAGAAAATAGTGATCATGTGATGTTTAGTGGTTTAACATCAATCCTGCCTAAAAGGATAATTAAAACAGGCAAAACTCTCCATACAGATATTGAATGAGTAGGCACTAGATGGGGATTTTATGCACAAGCTTTCTGGAATCCATTGATTACTCTGGTTGGCACTGTGTGACACTACTGTATTGGAGAGTTTTGCCTGTTTTAATAATTGTTATGTGCTACCATAAGAAATAGTGATCATGTGATGTTTAGTGGAATAACATCATTCCTGCTTAATAGGATAGTGGTGGCTATGGTTGTTAAAGAGCCAAAGACACCAAATGTATGGGTACTGAACTGGGTTCAGACCCATATGACTATATAAGCTATTGAGCTTAGATTGAAAATATTGTTTTCAATTTTATTCTCATAGTTTTGTAGTTAAGTAGAGATAAAAGGTGGCTGCTGGAAGGTTGCATTAGATCCTAAGATCTAGGTGCAGTGCTCTCAGATCCAAAGCTCCTCATTGATGAAGGCCACAAGCCAGAAACTAGTCTGGGGATATTGGATGAGTAGGCACTAGATGGGGATTTTATGCACAAGCCTTTGGCATCCATTGATTACTCTGGCTTGCACTGAGTGGCAATACGTATAGAGGATTTTGCCTCTTTTAATCTTTTTGAGTTTCTAATTAAAATTTAAGTTTATATATTCATGTACACTTAAATATTTTATCTCAGAAGAAAACTTCTAGGCAATCAAAATTGTAAGATCCATCAAGTAAAAATAACTATATAGCATTGTAAAAATGATTAAAGAAAGGAGAATTTATTTATTATTAAATCTAATATTAAAAAAAAGATTATTGAATAAAATTTTCACCAGCTGCCTTTGGTTTTCAGCTTTTTTGCTTTGAGTTCAAACAGAATAAACGTCTGTACTATTTTATCATTCTTTTGATAATTCTGCATGTCCAATTCAGTATTCGCAATGATGAGACAATTTTTTCCACTTCTTTGAACATATGTCTTTATTGGGGGGGGGGGTATTCTTTTTTAGAAATGAAAAGCTAATTCAAATTTTAGCTATTGTTTAAACTCTAATTATTCAACATAAAATTTAAATTCTTAAAGTCCTCTTCAAATTTTACTATTTTTAACATTCTCTGTTTACTTTACATAATTCCCAGTTCTATCCATGGTACCTGCTGCTGTTGATCTATAAATGAGAAAAAGCATTAAAAATGAAAGCCGATGATCCAGGCAGGCTCATGTTTCAAAAGATTTTCATTCAGACAAGTTTTAAGGCAAGTTTATGCCCTGGCAGATTGTCACAGCTGGTACACTTTTTAAAGCTTATTGCTAATGAATTTTTTCTATATCACTATAATTTTGTGGTCAATAATTGCTTTATACACTGATATTATTTATTATTCTTCTTTACTTCTACTTGCTTTGCTGAATATTTGTCATGGGTTTTCACTCGGGTGGATTTAGTTGGTAACTGCTTTTTTCCAAAGTTAATTTGATCTGATATTTTGAAATTATCCAAAGTTAATTTGATCTGATATTTTGAAATTATAGCTTAAATATTTTTCTCAGTCTATGATGCAATATGATCATCTATTTTTTTTTAAAAAAAGATAATTTTACTATTCCTGGCTGTTTTCAAAAGTTAATCATTTAATTACAACCCATATATGTAATTACAATTTATTAACTTAGGGTACAGTTTATTAACTTATAAATCTAAAAACATGAGTTTATAAACAAAATAACTACAGTATTTCAAAACAAAATGTAACTGAATTTTTTACATTTTTTTATTATTTTAATTTCTAAGTATTTATTTAATACTCATTTTATTTTAATATAGAAAATGCTTCTTTATGTGTAAAATTACACAAACTTATTAAATCTTTGATTTTAAATAATTTATAGTACTGTCAAACTATCAATTAATAACAATATTTCATCTTATATTTTTCAAATAATTGTTTACTGTATATGCTTTTGTGCTTGTTCATTTCTATTTTTCTTTCTTAATTTTTAAATATATAAATTTTACTACTCCTGGCTGTTTTCAAAAGTTAATCATTTAATTACAACCCATGTATGTAATTACAATTTATTAACTTAGGGTACAGTTTATTAACTTATAAATCTAAAAACATGAGTTTATAAACAAAATAACTACAGTATTTCAAAACAAAATGTAACTGAATTTTTTACATTTTTTTAATATTTTAATTTCTAAGTATTTATTTAATACTCATTTTATTTTAATATAGAAAATGCTTCTTTATGTGTAAAATTACACAAATTTATTAAATCTTTGATTTTAAATAATTTATAGTACTGTCAAACTATCAATTAATAACAATATTTCATCTTATATTTTTCAAATAATTGTTTACTGTATATGCTTTTGTGCTTGTTCATTTCTATTTTTCTTTCTTAATTTTTAAATATATATGTGCACACATATTCCATTGTATGTCATAAAATCAGTCCTCCTCTTGGAGAAAAGAAAAAAACACACTCCTAACAATTAATATTTTTCATAAATATATATTCCTACCTAAAATTAAGTTCATACATATCTGTACGTATTGCCACTCAGTGCAAGCCAGAGTAATCAATGGCTGCCAGAAGGCCTGTGCATAAATCCCCATCTAATGCCTACTCATCCAATATCCCCAGACTAGTTTCTGGCTTGTGGCCTTCATCAGCCTTGGATCTAGGTGCAGTGCTCTCAAATCCAAGACTCCTCACTGATGAAGGTCACAAGCTAGAAACTAATCTGGGGATATTGGATGAGTAGTCATTAGATGGGGATTTTATGCACAAATCTTCTGGAATCCATTGATTACTCTGGCTTGCATTGACTGGTAGTATGCATAGAAAGTTTTGCCTGTTTTAATGACAGTTAAGAGAAAGCATGGGAAATTTGTGATCATGTGATGTTCATTGGTTTAAAATCATTCCTGCCTAATAGGATAGTTGCGGCTATGGTTACTAAAGAACCAAAGACACCAAAATTTATAGGTACTGAACTGAGTTCAGACCTATATGACTATATAAGCTATTGAGCTTGTATTGAAAATATTATTGTGTTTTCAATTTAAGTGTCATAGTTTTATAGTTAAGTACAGATAAAATGTGGCTGCTAGAGTGTTGCATTAGATGCTAAGATCTAGGTGCAGTGCTCTCAGAGTCAAGGCTCATCACTGATGAAGGCCACAAGCCAGAAACTAGTCTGGGAATATTGGATGACTAGGCACTAGGTGGGGATTTTATGCACAAGCCTTCTGGCATCCATTGATTACTCTGGCTTGCACTGAGTGGCAATACATATAGAGAGTTTTGCCTGTTTTAATAATAGTTAAGAGCAAGCATGGGAAATTGTGATCATGTGAAGTTCACACATCTAACAATTTATTCAACTTTTACCCTCAGAAATGCAATTTTCTTTTTAATGATTAATAGAATGAATGAATAGTGACTTGCAATCTGGAAAATACATAAAGAATTGAACCGTCAACAATAAGCACATAACCAATGCTACCTTAATATAAATATTATAAATTACTTGAAACTACAAATACAAGATACTAGTGAAATCTTATGCCTTACTCATTGGATTAAAAGCTCATTTTAATAAACAGACATACATCGGTGATTCCTTGAAAGTTAAGTTTTGCTCCTTTAAGTCTTAGAGGCTGGTAAACATGAAAACTTGAAGTGGGTTGGTACAATTCCTGTGATATAAATACTCAGTGGTATCAAATCCTCCATCCATTAACAGTAACTAAAAGTACTGTACTCAAATTCCAACAATCAAAAGCGTCATCCAATCTCCAAGAATTTTTACCCCTTTATATCTTCTCTAGTTTAAATGTGAATTCTTATACTTCTTGGTTTCCATCATAATAACTCTCATCTAAAATATTACCTTTAACTAAATTATTATTTATTTTATATTCTTCTTGACTCAAAAATAAAAATACCATAAAAGAATTAGAGAAATTCATGTGCATTTACATCTCTTCAGAATTATTAATATACTCTTTACTGAACTATCCTGATCTGCCTCTTCCCAGCAACCTGAAATTGCCTCTACAGAAAGAGAAAGCTATCGCAGAATATTCATGTCATCATATATATGAAAGCCAGGATCATCATTTACTTAGTAAGCTGATAACTAATTCAGAAATTCCTCTACTGATAAAAACCCTGTATGCAAACTTCCTTATTATTAAATATTAATCTCAAACCAGGAGTTCCCATCTGATGCTACTCAAATTCATCAGTTTTTCTAGGTGCTATATAAATTTCCAATGGTCATATGAGCATATGGACATAAAACTAATGCTCAGACATCTGTAAAATGCATAGCATTCACACACACCAATTTTCTCAACTTTTTTTCAACTTGTTTCTGCTTATATAGCTTTAAAATTTGGACATTATATGAACCTTTAACAACATTTTCATCCTGTAACAAGAAAAACATTTTTACTATGTTTTTTTTATAATTTCATAAAGACCCTCCAAAATTTTTTAAACGTTTTAAAAGGTATGCTGATCAGGGAAACTAACATTCAATACTTTTACAAAAATCTTAATTGTCAATATTGAACACATAAGGATAATGTTGTTTCATTTTTTTTCTTAATTTGATTTCATGGCTGATGTCAGCCTTTTCTTGATCAGCATTTGCATTAATATCTTCCTGTATTATTGTCAATGGAATTTTTAAAATTAGACAAAGATATCCCAAAATGCAGATAAATAGAATCAAACCCTGGAAACTCATTCCATGTCCAATTGATATAGTTTTTACTTATTTAATCTGATTTACTCAAAAATGATAATTCTTATTAGCATCCACTTGGAATAACTTTCCTGGTTCCCTCAACCCACTCATAAAGATTGGACTAGGGGATATGAATCGAACTCAAAAATGATAATTCTTATTAGCAACCACTTGGAATAACTTTCCTGGTTCCCTCAACCCACTCATAAAGATTAGACTAGGGGATATGAATGGAAATCAGTAAATGAATTTTTCTTTGTGAAACCCAGCGTTACAATTCAGTTGATAACAGAGTGACATGATCTATATTAATAGATTTAAGCTTTTCTATAACTGTTGTATTGGTTTTCCAATTCTCTAATAATATTTCATGCACTGCCCTGCTACAAAGGATAGGCAACTACTTGTTTTGAGAAAATATAAGTAACAACCACATATTTCATTCTAAGTAACTCATGTTAATCAACTACCAATAATGCATTGGGTCTTTGAGGATATCATTGGTTGCATTTCCTCCACATATGACCTATTTGTGGGCTTGATTTTCAGGCACACTTCACAATTGCCTAACACTGAAATGATATTAGTATACATAATTTTTTTTTACCATCTGAGGATCCATAGTGCCCATAAAAACAATGTATACATATGATCAAAGTTTTCTGTGCTTCTGCATGTACTACTTTTCTGTATATATTTATTTTTGCTTTAACTTGATATTTCAACAATTCACTTCTAATCGTACATTAATAGGCCCATTTTTTAAATGTTGCCATAGGTCTCATGTCCCAATCTCCCAATAGTGTTTCATTTTAAGTAATCACATATTTCTTAATATGTTAAATCACTTTCTCTGGAGTTGTACCACCTTTTTAATTTATCATTCCCTGATTCATCTAACTGTCAAGTTCAAGGCTACAATATATATGTCATCAATAGATAAAAATTAATTAGCCAACGGAATTGGATTCAGCTGGGTATGTTGGCTATATTTTCAGAACCTGCACAATACTATCCCAAATACTTTAATTCTTATGAACCAATAAAACATCATGAGGAGAGGGGGGGTTACACTACTAGAATTAATGCTAAAACAAATTCTATCAAACTAACCAGCTGTTGATTAAATACCTATGATTTCAGGAATTGAAAGCTTTTAAGATAAACTTTAGAGTTTTGTCATAAGTATTATGAAAAATTTAAATAAGCATTGGGTATAGAGGCCTATCAGCTGCATCTTTTTCCTATGGGGCATTTCAGGCTCAATGCATTGTTCTTCATAGTCTTTCTTTTGCCTCCATCACTGGGTTATGATTAGATCCTTTTTTATATTTCTCTGGATTCTTTTAGAATCTTCTAGTAGGAGTGTCTTCTAAGAATGTTTTAACATTCTATTTTTAGAATAACTACTTAGTTTTATTAGGATTTTATATTTGCTTTTATCTAATCACTTAATCATTTATTCCTTGTATCCTTAATCTGACATTTTAATTGTTTACATTTGGTTTTCTAATTTTATCCATTAAATATTTCTTTACCATATAATTTTCAGCTACACTAATTATATAGGGTTTTTTTTTTTTTACTTATATGTTATTTTATACGTATATGGCTATCACATACCTACAACTTTATCTTTTATATTATGAGTGTGGGTGTCTATATATAACTCAATTAACAGCTAAATTACTGTTTTATTGCATTCATATATCCAATACACACTAAGCCATTGAATGGACTTTTTTTCTTTTGCATTAGCTTTGACTCCAAATTTTATAATGGTATTTAAAACTATAGAAGATATATCCACATAAATTCAATGAAGTAACTTATATGTTGAACATGTTACTATAGAAGATATATCCACATAAATTCAATGAAGTAACTTATATGTTGAACATATTTTCTAAAGAAAACAATATAAATCTTCACAGAGCAGTATTATAGCTCTGTGTGTAGAATATATAAACATACACATATTTTATTAAAAGGATAATAATATCAATGGCTTAGTGTGTATTGGATGTATACAAATTTATAATAGTATTTAAAACTATAGAAGATATATCCACATAAAATCAATAAAGTAACTTATATGTTGAACATATTTTCTAAAAAAACCAATATAAATCTTCACAGAGCAGTACTATGGTTCTGTGTGTAGAATATATAAACATACACATATTTTATTAAAATAATATCTATCATTCCAGTTGGTATTTCTTTAGCAGGACAAACTAGACTGCAGTTTAATGTAAGTATTAAAGGTTTATTTTTATTGTATCTCTGAAGCAGACATCTCTCCATTGATGACACTTTTAGAACAGTAGCTTATGTTGTTGGTGTTATAAGTGCCTATAGATTTTAAGTTTCATTCCATTGTCCTTTATCTATTGACAGAAACAAACTCTTAAAAGTCTGACTAAATTCAACTCTCACTTTTATAAACTTTTATGCGCTTACGAATTTGTTGTCTATCAAACATTTTCAAATAACAACATACTTTTATTTATTAAAACTCAAATTAACAGTCATTATTTTATAAAATATATCTTGATTAATACTACTAATTATTTTATACGAAAAAAAATGTTTTCCAATTTAAACCTAAAAACATATAATTAAAATATGTAATAAAGTTAAATTTACACAAAATAAATAAAGATAAAAGAATAAAAATACGACCCTAAAATAAATGTTATATACGCTTAAGAAAAATTAATTTAGAATATTTTTTAAAAATCCACGTACATCACTAAATCTATCATTTCCTTTATTTTTCTGTAATATTTATATAAATACAAATTTGTAAAATTAAGAGCGTGCTAATAGCTCTAAACAAGCTTTTTTTTATTTATTTATGATAAATGCTACTACAAGAGAAGACATTCAAATCATTTTTATCTTGGATTGTCCCCATCCCCAGACCGGTTTCGACCTATGGGTCTCTTCAGTGAGGAGTTGGGACATTAGATTTAAAAAACCAATCAAGCAAAGCATTTATCTAAAAGTTAATTGTTAGAAGAAGATCTGAAACTTTTAGACATCTAAATGTCTTTAAAGTCAGCTCTCCACTGAAAAAATCATATGGGCCTGAACTTAATTCAGATACTCCATATATTAGTAGGCTTAGCCATTTAATTTAGCCAAAGCCACAACAGCAAAATAATAATAGTAATAATAATAAGTCAGATGTTACATGACTTATATATAGCTTGCACTTACAAATATGTAAAATTAAGAGCGTGCTAATAGCTCTAAACAAGCTTTTTTTTTATTTATGATAAATGCTACTACAAGAGAAGACATTCAAATCATTTTTATCTTGGATTGTCCCCATCCCCAGACTGGTTTCGACCTATGGGTCTCTTCAGTGAGGAGTTGGGACATTAGATTTAAAAAACCAACTCAAGCAAAGCATTTATCTAAAAGTTAATTGTTAGAAGAAGATCTGAAACTTTTAGACATCTAAATGTCTTTAAAGTCAGCTCTCCAACTGAAAAAATCATATGGGCCTGAACTTAATTCAGATACTCCATATATTAGTAGGCTTAGCCATTTAATTTAGCCAAAGCCACAACAGCAAAATAATAATAGTAATAATAATAAGTCGGATGTCACATGACTTATATATAGCTTGCATTTACTGGCTTTGGCTAAATTAAATGGCTAAGCCTACTAATATATGGAGTATCTGAATTAAGTTCAGGCCCATATGATTTTTTCAGTTGGAGAGCTGACTTTAAAGACATTTAGATGTCTAAAAGTTTCAGATCTTCTTCTAACAATTAACATTTAGATAAATGCTTTGCTTGAGTTGGTTTTGTAAATCTAATGTCCCAACTCCTCACTGAAGAGACCCATAGGTCGAAACCGGTCTGGGGATGGGGACAATCCAAGATAAAAATGATTTGAATGTCTTCTCTTGTAGTAGCATTTATCATAAATAAAAAAAAAAGCTTGTTTAGAGCTATTAGCACACTCTTAATTTTACATATTTGTAAATGCAAGCTATATATAAGTCATGTGACATCTGACTTATTATTATTACTATAAATACAAATTGTACATCTTACTTCAAATACTTTATAATAAAATTTGTTTTATTATATATATGTACACACACACACAATCTGACATTTTGATTGTGTGTCAGTCTTTCTCAGAGTTATGATACAATGATAAAATAAATAAATATATAAACAAATGTAATCAATGAAATTTAAAAAATAAAGAAAAATAAATAACATAAAATATAATAAAATAAAACTAAAATAAATGGAACTAAAACCAAATAAAATAACCTGTATAATATAAAATAAATATAGATTATACATGTGTATTTCTGTCTGTATATTATAACAGTCAACATCCACTCTATCCCTATCTGCCTACCAGGGTTCCACTAGACTATTTGAACCTAGAAAAATTTATAAAGGAGGCACAGACACATAAGGAGAAGTTCAACTTTTATTTGACATGAAGCCCTAGTCACAAGCTCATGGAGGGACTGAACTTTATAGTATAACATTTCAAACTTTTTAATCATTGATTTAGAATTTAATAAAAATAATAAAATAAGTCACTGCCAGAACTAATGAGACAAAACATTTATTACGCATGTATAATATCAAAACAAATTTGAGGATTTAAATCTTTAACATTTATTATTGAATAGATTTAATTCATGTTATTTATCTAATATGCACAGAGGGATGAAATTTTATATACTTTAATCTTATTTTCATATTTTGTTACATGCAAATATACTGCATAGAACATGCATTTAAAAGACTCAAATCTTTTAACTCCAGGCCAAAAGTTCATGTCTAAAACAATACTGATGTGATCAATGCAAAATGAGAATGTTAGCATAACAAAAATCATGACTACAGGAATTTACATCTGCAACCTAATATTACTAAAGAAACAATGATCCTTGTTCATTACAAGAATGTGTGTTTGTCTGGTGAAGAAATCACCTGTATATATTTGGAAAAGAAATGCTCTATATCAAGGGAGGGAGTGGTCTTTGCTGACTTATAATCCCTATCTAGAGCATAAAAAAAACAATGGCATAGGAAATATGTCTACTACCATTTACAACATGATGGTAACCATTTTCAGGTCATGCATTCAATTGGGTGATATACCCTGTACACTAACATGGCACAAGGGAATGAGAATTCAATGTGCCTCCCCAGATTACACTGACATAAAACACCCATCCATCCATCCATCACCAGCATTGATTCAACTATGAAACAAATAACCCCAAATTAACCCCATTTAAACAAACAATCATAACGAGTCTATGAAGTTATCTACACCTAACTTTAAATTTATTAATTTAATTTAAACGAGAATGGAAATGAAAACGAGAAACATGTTATACATAAAATATTTAATAAATAATTTAGAACTTAATTTAAATGTCAGATAAGCAATTTTATTTACGAAAAATAAATAACATTCTGGTTTAGTTATTATTCAAATGGAAAGTTCATATTTTTTTTTAGATTAAATAGTTCACAGTTCAAATTTCGTTTAAAAGTTCATATTTCTCTTTTATTTTGGGGGATCCACTGAAGTGTGGCAGGTTTGTTGAAAGTCACCTCTATGGTATTTGATGCACTACACATCCAGTTCAAAGCTTTGTCCATCATCATTGATTAGCAGATCTTTCCTATTAGAGATGAATCAGTTATCATTCTTTAGGAACTGCTATTCTGGAGGCCATCTCAGTCAGCACAACTGAAAAAATGAAGTCTATTGTGTGACCCCTATATATTGTAGAGGTCTGCAATACAGGTCCAAAAATATTTTTAATCAATATCAATCCTAATAAAAATTCCTTTAAAGTAATCTATTTCTTCCTTTTATATTCTTTAGTTTTCAGGATTGATCTCTCATGGCTTAGCATGGTTCTTATTGGTGATAAGTTTTCTTTCTGGACTGTGTGTTCATATACATCTTTATTGGTTAGTTTATTTTTAGAGAGGGAACCAATATTTCCTTATCACTAGTAATTTTAATTTTACTTATCTGACTTACAATCAGTTAAATGCTCCAACGGTCTGTTTGCCATTACATTTCAACAGAAATTCATTTCCATCCTACTATAGTTTAAAAATAACTTAAAAAAAAAAAAGTTTTCATTATTTTTTTACCTTCCTTAAAATAATCTTTTGATTTTAGATTAACTTTTTCTTATTACTTTAAACTTTAAATAATTACTTAATCAGTTTACCATCTGTGTATTTTATCTATCTGTGCATTTTTTTATATATCAATTTAAATAAATTTTATTTATTGATCTTTTTTTAAATTTTCATTAAAGAGTGATGTAACAGCATACATGTATATTGTTACAATATATGTATATTCATGAACATACATTAATTTAAATATATTCTCTTTTATTATTTTTTTAATATCTTCTAATTATTATTACTCCATATAAATTTAATATCAATTTGTAATTTTATTATCACCAAATTAATAAAATACTTATGAGTAAAACAATATTGCTATTAATACCTAACCCACAAAACTGCTGTTTACTTTTTATTATTAATTTTTTCTGCTAAGCGCTTTTGAGAAGCATGCTCTCATATTCATAGTTCTGAGTGAAGTAACTTTGTAATTACATGCAAATTATACAAGGTTAAAGATCAATTGCTTCATTTCTTCAATATCGAAAAACATGTGTCTTTACGATTGATAGCGTTGCAATCCATAGTAATGAAGCAGGCCTCTTTCACTTTTCTTTTTACATCATGTCTCTCTTTGCAGACAAGGTTGATCTCTTGTGGTTCACACTGGTGTCCTGCCAGTTTCTGATGTAGTGCAAAGATGGAATAGTGTTATGGATCTGACTGTGCCTTGGTGTATGAATATATGTGTTGTAGTAATCTGGTTTCCAGTGCTGCCTTAGTTTCCCCATAATAATTTTATCTACATATATTTATTTGTTCAACATTTATCCACTTACTAAAAATATAATATCTATTAATTTCTTATACAATCTTTTATTAATAATTTTTGTTTTACATTTACATTTTTATTCTACAACTACATATCATAAATATAAGAAAAGAGCCTTCCTTATAAAAGTGCGAATGGTGCATAGCATAAGCTCCACACTTATCAAGGCCTACACTTGCATATTTTCTGGGAAAATAAAAAAATAAAATGTTTTATTACTTGTTAAATGTAACTATTTTTTGCCAAAATTCTGTAATTTGAAGGTTCTTCAATGATTATCATGTGCAAAGTGATATATTTGTAGAAGCGCTGATTGTGCAATGATATAGATTTTTCAGCTAGATACATGTAAAAATATTTAGCAATGTTCCGATCATGTTAATGTGAAATCAGCTTGCTCAAGAATGATTCTCTTCATTAATAATTTTATTTAGTGAATCATAATTTTCAAAAAGAAAAATAAATTCCAATATTAACATTAACTGATTCACAAACAAAATTTTTTGCACTACATGTATTTTATTTTGTTTTGTCGAACATTGATTTAACAAAATTGCTCAAAGTCATATTTATAATTTATAAATGACAATAAATAATTTGTTTAAACATTATGAGTATTAATTTGTGCACTTTTATCAAATCAATATTTGAGTAAACAAAATAAATTAAATTTAATACAAAAAATTCTATTTTATTTTTTTGATTGTCTTTTTTTGGTAAATTCTTATTCAAAATAAATAAATTTTTTATAATTAACTAAAAAGGTAAAAGATGGCTACTGGAGGGTTGCACTGGATTCTAAAATCTAAGTGCAGTGCTCTCAGATCCAAGGTTCCTCACTGGTGAAAGCTACAAGCTAAAAACGAGTCTGAGAATATTGGATGCATAGACACTTGATAAAATTTTTATGCACATACCTTCTTGCATCCATTGATTACTATGGCTTGCACTGGGTGACACTATTGTATAGAGTTTGCCACTGTTATAATGAAGAGAATTGTTCTTGATTTGATTTATACTAATTAAAAGCAATACAACTCTATCTACAAATAAGATAATTTTTTAAACATCTGTTTTTAATCATTTATGAAAATACCACCCTCCTCCCCCGCATAACATTGCTCTCACCCTACTCTTTCTCAGTCCAGTTCTGATTATATACCTTTTTAAATTTATCTACTACTAATTCAATTTCTTAAAAATTCCCACAAAAATGTTTTTTTTAATTTAATTATCTTATACCCTAGTTCTCTCTATTGTATATAATTTAAATTAACTATATCTATAATCACAACAATTCATTCTTTTTATTTATATATTTTGGCATATTTTAACTTATTTATCCCATATCATTAATAACTTTCTTAATTGATCTTTTATTATTTAATAAACTGCTAAATTATATCATTTTTTCTTATAAAATCATATTTCATATTACATTATTTTCATATATACATGTCATTTATAAATATATTCAAATTTGCATTCATATGTAAAAATTTATACAAACCCATATATGCATATATTTATTATTAAGTGTGGGAGATAATGATCTGGACCAATGATGAGTGCTGGTTCAGCATGAAACATGTATATTGAAAATCAGTTGTCTTTTTTGTATGTGGTCATGTGTATTGGTTGTATAAAATGGAATGGATGACTAAAGGGAGCTTGAAAGTCTGGGTTCAAATCCCTTCTAATTACATATAACTTAAAAATATATATACTATACTTGTATTTAAATATTATTATTTATATAAATAAAATCTTTACATATTTCCCTTTATATATATCTCTTTTTTAATAATTTTTATAATAATGTCAACCTATTTCCAGAATCTCTATTCAATTTTAGTTTTATATTTTTTATTAAAATTGCTTCTTTTATTTTTCTTTCTTTAATATTGTCAGTACATTACATCATTTTTATTGATTCTTTTGTATATTTGTGCTCTATTTCCTTCATATATTGATGATTTATTACCTAACATATGTTATTTGGATCTTTTTATAGAATTTGTAGTTTCTTCCATATTTGTTTTCAATCCCATTATCTAAACATTGTTTGCATTTTATTTGTTTAGATAATGGGATTGAAAACAAATATATGGCAAAAATTAAACATTTTATAAAAACAAGTTTAATTAAATCAACATGTTAGATCATAAATCACTAATATCTATACATAGGAAGGAAATAGAATACACATTTGCAGAAGCTTCAATAAAAATAATGTTACATACTGAAAATATTAAAAATAAATAAATAAAAGAACATCACATGATCACCACAAGGTGTTTATACAGAGGCAAAACTCTTCATGCAGTAGCACCACTCAGTGTAATCCAGAATAATCAATTGATGCAGGAAGGTTCATGCATAAAAAGCCTTACCTAGCGCTTATTTATACAATGTCCTCAGACTAGTTCTAGCTTATGACTTCCATCAGTTTTGGATCTGAGAACTGTAACTAGATTTTTGGATCTAATGTAACTCTCCAGCAGTTATCTTTCTCCTTTTTGGCTAACTATAAAGCTTTGAGTCCAAAATGAAAACACGATAATGTTTTCAATTCAAGCTCATTTTCTTATTTAGTCATATAGAACTGAACTCAGTTAAGCATCTATACATTTTGGTGTCTTTTGTTTTTTAATAATCACAGTCACCATAATCCTATTATACAAGATTAGTATTAAACCATTAAACATCACATGATCACAATTTTTTATGCTTACACAAGCTGTTAACACAGAATTACCAATAGGCTTACAGTGACTGGTTATTAACGAACCAAATACACCAAAAGGTATAAATAATGAACTGAATTCAGATCTACATGACTATACATGTAAAGGAGTTTGAAAACTAAATTATTGTGTTTTCATTTTACACTCAAAGTTTTATAGTTAACCAAAAATATAAAAGGTGGCTGCTGGAGGGTTGCATTAGATCCTAAGATCTAAGTGCAGTGCTTTCAGATCTAAAACTTCTCACTGATGAAAGTCATAATCCAGAAATTAGTCTGGGGATATTGAATGAGTAGACACTAGATAGGGATTTCATAAACAAACTTTTCTGCATTCACTGATTATGCTTGCTTGCACTGAGTGCACTAATATATGAAGAGTTTTGCCTCTGTATATAAATAGAGGAAGTAATATACTTATGTATTAGACCTGCTGTGATGAAAGTCAATGGCACAAATGACTAAACAAAGACCAAATTAAACACATTTACAATGTTATAAAAGGAAAACTAATTACTTTTTTATATGAATATTCGATAATATTCCAATCAAAAGCAAGTTGTTACTCAAAATGCCAGTTTTGCTGCTAAATTTATGATTTAAAGTATGCCGTGATGTCGTGAAAGAATGCTAGGATGATTAATCAAACATCCAGTGAAAGTAAAATGTACATGTGATTTACTATGCAGTTTTTATTCCTTCCAAGTGAATTTTATGAAGGACTTTTTTATCCAATGAAATGATTAAAACTGCCCACTAGATGGTGATGCTGTCTACTACTTTTAAAATGAAATCATAGGTGTGAATAACTATCTGCAAAAAGTTTATGCATGTAACATGTTTTCCTGAGAAAGACAGAAAATCCTATAAAAATGACAATTTGCAGTCTGCCGGAATATTAACATTTTCATGTAAATCATAACTAGGTTTTTGTTTGCATTTTGCAGGACCTAATAAACTTCAATCTGCCTCAGTGATTGTAATCTTTTGCTTTTCTTTTTTATTGGAATAAATATATATTGCTAAAAGGTTACTTGTTGCAACATCATGTCTTGCAAAAAAAAATGCAAATATGTGTTTACTGCCAACAAATAAAATTATAGGTCATCATTTTATATGACTTGTCATTTTTGCAAATAACTCGATTTGCTTCAAAATATAAATACATGTTTATTTATTGCCAATAAATAAAGAATATATCAAAATTGATAAATTAAGTTGGTCAGTACAAGGTTAGAAAGTTATAGCTGGACTAATACATATGTGATATTTCATAGCAGGTCTAATACATAAATGCCAGAAATATTAATAATAAAAAAATAAAACCAATTTTGAAATTGAGATTCTAGAATTAGGGTGACATTACCATAAATTTATTAAAAAAGAAATATTTAAAGACAAATAATAATATATGTATGTATGGGTTTGTAGAAATGTTTACATATGAATGTAAATATGAATATATTTATAGATATGTATTTATCAAATAAAATAGTACAATATGAAATATGATTTTATAAGAAAAAATTATATTATAATTTAGCAATTTATTACATAATAAAAGATCAATAGTAATGAGGTTACAAATGATATGGATAAATAAGGTAAACTATACAAAAATATATAAATAAAAAGAAAGAATTGCAGTGATTATAGATATAATTACTTTAAATAATATGCACCAGAGAAAGCAACAATATAAGACAACAAAATTTTAAAAACAACAACATTTGTTTGGAAATTTTTAAGAAACTTAAATAATAGTAGATAAATTTTAAAAAATTATAATATTTATGATTTATAGTTGTAAAATAAAAAGGTAAATATAAAAGAAAAATTATTAATAACAGAAGATTAAATAATAAAATAATAGATATTATATATAATTTAAAAATAAATATTTTTCATAAATGGGTCAATATTGAACAAATAAATATATAAAGATTAATAAATTTGGAGATAATAAAGTTACAGTTTTATATTGATTTAATTTATAAAGAATGGTAATAATTAGGGATATTAAAAAATAATAAAAGAAATAATGTATTTACATTAGTGATATTCATAATATGCAGACAGGAATACATCTGTATAATCTATATACTTCAATTTAATGTTGATATTTTATATTATTCAGATTATTTTATCTGGCGACAATTCCATTTTATATTTGTTTTAATTTAATTTTATTATACTTTGTTATTTTTTTTATTTTATTGATTTCATTTATTGATTATATTATTTTATGTTTTTATTTTAATTATCATTATATTATAGCTCTGAAGAAGACAGCAGGAGAGTCGAAATGTCATGATGTATATATATATATATAGTCAAAAATTGTTCATACAAAGTGTTTGAAGAAAGGTGTACAAATAGTATTTAGAAATATTTATATAATGAGCTTGAAAATAGTTCTTAACAAGCTTTTCAGATTATCCCCAACCTTAAGCACAAAAATAAATCAAAGTATCCATTTGAATAAAGACAAAATGTTAAGACGATAGTAGTGTTTCTACTCACGAAAAAAATATTTATTCATAGAATACTGAAATATCAATTTAGTGGAGATTTATTTTTTCACTTTATTCTGTTAATTAACTTTTCAATGTGTAAATTCATAAATAAATTTTATATTAAGCTAAATTTGAAACTCTGGACCCAGTCTATCATGTGAAATTATATAAAAAATTTGATCAAGTCATGATATCAAAGCTAATAAAATTTATAAACTTTATAACAAAAAGAAAATGAGTGTTCAGCAACTGCAGGCTAATGAAAATAGGACTACAAGTTATTCTAAGATATTGCTCACATTTCATTTGATAGCAGTGTCAAGAAAACCATTACCAAACTTAATGAATATCTTTACTGCTTCAAATTTTTAACAGAATGGAAAATTAACCTAAAAGATCATAACAAGTTAAAGAATAAACAAAAGTACTTTTTCTTTTTTATTATTTTAATGTCATCTACTAGAGGTTTGAGTAATTATTTTCCAGATGATCATACAATTTATTAACCCCCATTTCTATATGTTGCAAACCAACTTACAATAGATATTAGAGAAACAAAAAGTGCTCTTGTTTACACTATAGTAAGCTGAAAGAATTTCCGATATGTTCCTAGCAAAGAAAAAAAAGGCGCCTACAATTAGAATAAAATTGAGGATACTAACATTTTATAATTAATGACATGATGTAAGATCCATGTAGTTATTTAAGCAGGTTAGATTGAGTTCAAATTTTTATGATTTTATGAATTTCAAACCATTCGCTTGATCATAAAAAAGAAGATCCAGTTTTGAATCTTATTTCCTTTTTGATGTAGACAAAAACCAGAAACCAATTTGGGGGTGGTAAACATTTATTATTTAAGCTTAGAATAAATGGTATTTAAATAGTAGAAAAAGAAAAAAAAGTTATTGTGTGCATTTAGTAAACTAACACTCCAGTGATGTAGTATTAATTTACAAAATTAAATTGTTATATTTTGTAAAGATAGAGATAATCCTATATAAGTTTTCTAAATATTTCTATGATCTGTGCTTTTATTGTCATATAATATTAATCAATGTGGGTAAAAAATATATATATCTACAAAAAATAATTTCTTACTTAATGTTCACCAGGAGAAGTCTTGGAATGAATTTACGATATTGTAGGCACAAATTTTTATTATAAATATGATAATCATTGAACTTTAGTTATATTTCTGATCATTAGATTAATAAATATCTAATAAAGATGATTTACTATTAATTAATTGTTGTTTTAATTAATTATATGTCAAGCGTTGGTGGCCTAGCAATTAGCATAGCTGCCTTCCATGCAGCTGGCCCGGGTTCACTTCCCAGTCAATGCTTTGACATAGATATATATATATATTTTAAGACTCAAATTAATAGTATGAGAGTTCTCAAACATTAAATTTTTAAATAACAATATGATTTTAATATGTAAATATTTTAATAAGAGTTGTAAATGTTATAAGGGAGAGAAAATTATAAAAAAATGTAAACAAGTTTTTTATCTCTCCCTTCAGTAAGAATAATTAATTAGTAGTTTTAATTTAAACCATGAAAATGTACTAAGAGAAAAAATAATTTTAACTTTTTTTGTAAATTATTTTATAGATATTAATTGTAATCTTAAAAGAGAAAGTGTTATTTTTAATAGGTTTTTTTTAAAAAAAAAAAGATTTTAATACTTTTAGTAAATTTTATTTTTATAGGCCCTGATGTTCGAACTCTGCCAATGCTAACATTAGCCAATAATAAAAAGGCCCGACTAGAGACAAAATCAGTGTGAGTACAAGTAAGGGTAGTAAAGACAGATATCCAACATGTTTTGCTGATATTGAATGGACTCGTACATGATGCAATATTAGGATCAGACTTCATGTACAAAACAGGGTGTCTGATCAACTATAAAGAAAACAATACCACATGTGAAGAAGAAGTCATTGAGTTTAGATCAAAAGAAAGAACATTGCCAAGAGAAGTATGTAGTATTCAACATAACACAGAAAGGGCACAAGCAGAGATATGGAGCAAGGGGAAAACATATAAAGAGGAATGGGAAAAAGCATTGAAAGAATTATTAGAGAGATATAGTGCAAATGTTTTGAATAGGCCGGGGATAATTAAAGGGTATGAACACTGAATTAAGATTATTGATAGCATACCATACCAAACACAATCTTATCATGTACCTCATCAATATAGAACAGAGGTTGAAAAACAATTGTAACCCCCTCCCCATTCTTCCATTTTTGACAATTGTTTTTTAACCTGTTCTATATTGATGAGGTACATGATAAGATTATGTTTGGTATGGTATGCTATCAATAATCTTAATTCAGTGTTCATATTTCTCTTGGCAGTGTTCTATCTTTTGATCTAAACTCATGCTAAGACTGTACAAAGCCAAGCTACCAATCATCCCTGAATATATAAATAAAGAGACAAATCAGAGAAGGCAACATTGAGAATAAAGCATTCTGCTGACATAACAGATAGGAAGGACCCAAAAGCCACCAGTTTCAAAAAAGAGGACAAGGGATGGGTTAGAGTAAACCCAGTTAGCGAAACAGAGTATGAAGGACCATATCAAATAGTTGGGGAGAATGGCCCAAATGCATTTACTCTTATAAATGAAAGGGGAGAGAAGAAAACATAAATGCTAGGTGTTAATGTCGAATAGAGCAAATTATCTGAACAGATAGCCTTATAGAATAAACTGGACAGACTTAAATCCTAAAGACCTCAGATGTGCATTATTTGATAGATTGAGAAAGTTAAAAGTTATTGAGAATAAAAACAAAATTAAATACCCTATTTTATTCTTGTAGTCGACCACAGAGATATTGTACTATATTTGTTTTAGTAAACGTTTTGCATTGGCAGTTTAGAATTTTTAATTATTAAATTCCAAAAAGAAAGAATTTTTTTTATTTATAAAATACCATCTGATTTTATTTTTAGGCAGCATAGGTTATATATTTTTTTAAATTAAAAAAATTAAAAATATATAAAGAGAATAACAGTGTTATTTTGATTTTTGATAAGATAAAAAAATAAACTTTTGTCGCAAAACAATTAGTAATACTTAAAGTTAAAATTGCAGCATTCTTTTGCCATCATCAAAGATGGCCACCAATGGGGAAAAAGATGATTTTGTGGCCAAAATTACTTCAAATTTTGTCAAAATTAAACGATGTCAACAGGATGTGTGTGGATAATTAAAATCAGGGAGTATAAAAAGCAAGTACATCGTGCATCAGGAATCTTAGATCTTCAGCTTCTAAAGAAAAGTTTAATATAAAATTTATTTTCTATAAAGTTATAAAGATTATGCCAAGCCACTCTCACCAGCATATTGAATTGTCGTAATATGTGTGAATAGAGAAAGTTCATTTGTCAATGTTTCTTCCTTTCTGAAGTCTTAAAATGCTGAGAGTGAGTATGAAGTCATCACCTGCCTAAATCTTGAACTTCAGATTATCTACAAGCTGTGATAAGAGAGTATAATGGATCCCTCCCAGGGGAACAAAAAACATGCATGGTAGTGTTATAAATTAAACAATTCAACTTAACAGTAAGAAAGTTTATTTCATAATTTAAGTGATCACTTTCTTGAACTATAAAAAATAGCAAATGTGACGTTGCATCAGACTACATGAAAAAAAGAAGAAGCTGAATCTTAGAAAACAATAGTGTTCAATAATGATTTGAATTTATTTGTTTTTATACTGTTTTTCTCTATTTAGTTTTAAAATAATAATAATTATAATTTAATAAATCATAGGAATATAACTTGCATTGTTGTCTATTCAAGTTTGTTATTAATAGGAAGAATAAAATTATTTAAATTCAACAATTATTACTTTATCAAATAAATTGCCAATGCTATATTAAAAAATATAATTCACTGGGTGTAAAAAATAATTTTATAATAGTAACTAATAAAGATGGGGGGGGGGTAGGTCAGTGGATTCTTGTACAGAATTCTGGTGCCTTTCAAATAAATTAGAAGCTGGTTCTGTCTTCAACAATTATTCAAGTTTAGTTACGTTAAGCGGGTTGTGTAACTAGGAAAAATAATTGCACTTGATAAAATTACCTGACATAAATATTCAAATGAGGGAATTAGTAAATCAAACATAATTTGATCACTGAATACATAAATTATATAAAGCCTAGCATACCGATGGATGGTACAATACAGAGAAATCAGTTTATATAAATTTCTTGCTTTTTTTCTTTTTGTACATATGTATATCTATATATATTTGATATTTAAGTCCAATATCATCAAATGGTAGCCTGAGACCACAATTAGGGGATTCTTAGCACCCTCCACTTTTGGACATCAATCATTGCCTTAGTCGGCAACTTTATAGCCTCTAGGAAATAAGGGCTATAATTTATTGTCTGTCATGATTGTAAATATCTATTAAAAAGAAAAAAAAACTATATTTAAACATACTTTTATTATGACTTTAAACAAACTCAACTAAAAAGGCTACAATGTTTCTTGACTTTAAACTTGGAGATAAAAAGCCAATAAACTTATCATGCTTACTGAAGGTGTGAGTGAGCAGACCATCCACGTTCCTATATTATATGTTTCCTATAGTAATAAGAGCTGCAACAACAAGAATGCATGGTGGACATTACAAATTTTTCCTGTTTGGTTCCTTTAAGATTTCAAAGAGAAATCAAGAGGTCTCCTTTCCGTTAATAGCAAGGAGGCACTTAATTCATGATTAACATTTAGGTTTGGGTTAGTTTTTAAAAAAACCTGAATTAAGGGAAAAATAGAAACTATGATTTTCAATAACATTGTAAAATACAGAAGACAAAAATTGTATCTAGAGCAGTGGTCTTCAAACACAAGTCCACGGACTGGCACCGGGCCGCAGCTAGACTGGCAAAAAAGTTTGTAATAACAAAATAATAAAATTTTAAACTTTTAATTAATGTAAACAATTTTTATTTATTTTTTCATCACATTTTTACCCGATTAAAAAAAAGAAACAGAACAAAAACAAAATCTAATCAATCATATGTAAATTAATTTGATTTTCTATTTATCACAGATGTTTATGAGGGGGGGGGAGAATTAAATTTTTTATTATTTTTCTAAAAAAATTCAAAATTAAAAAAGTTTTTTATTATACAAACTTTGTCTTTTGATAGTCAATCACGGCCACTTAATGGCGTTGTTTATGTGTTAAACAATAAAATGTAATGTGACTTTTTTTGATCTCTTAAATTTTTTCTATTCCCTCTTTTAATACTTCATTTTTAGTGTTTTTGTGTTTTTTTTTGGCTATAGGGCAATGTTTTTTTTGGCTTTAACTTTTATTTTTGAAATCAATTTTTATCACCCTTTTTTATAAAGAAAAACAACCAAAAAATTTCTGTCTCTAACTTTTACAAAGTATTTCTCAATCCACCCCCCCCCCCTCAAATTAAAATAAGATCAAAACTTTTGACTTTTTAAAGTTTCGTTTTCTTTTTTTTTTGTTTAAAAATATGCACTTTTTTTTGGCATATAAGGTGATATTTTTTTGGCTTATTTGTATACTGCTAAAATACTAAAACTTTTATTTTTAAAACCAATTTCTGTTACCTTTTTTTAAAAATAAAAACAAACAAAAAATAACTTTGGCCTCTATCTTTTTTCTCAGTGAAGACAAAGTATTTCTCAATCCACTCCCCACCCCCCAAATTAAAATAAGATCAAAACTTTTGACTTTTTAAACTTTCATTGTCTTTTTTTTTAAAAAAGACGGCGACTATACGGTGATTTTTTTTTTTTTGGGGGGGGGGCTTTATTTCTATTACGCGATGTCTATTTTGCCATTTTTTAAAAAAAAACTTTTCCTATTAATTACATTTTTTGATCCTTTCAACATACCAGCACAAAAAATTATAATAACATCAAAACTTCAGACTTTTACACATTTCATTTTATTTTTTCAGATTTAAAATACGGCTACTTTTTTTTTGGCTGTATGGTGATTTTAATTATGCAATTTCTATTTTGCCCTTACTACTATCAAAAGACAACCTCCATATATATATAACTACATCTCTTCATCTTGTATAATTAACATTAAATACAGATATTGCATTTATCATAATCATTATCATGTAATTACACTAGCTGTGCTATTTCCCAACATTCAGCTGAATAACATTTTATTCTTGCATGTATTAACAATGAAATAATAAATGTAGAAATGCAAGTACATTAATGAAAATGATTGTTATTGTACTGTTTTCTGTAGCAGTATGACTGCACAACTTGAGAAAGAGTGTAAGCAGGTTACATCTTTAAGAAAATTTATCTGTAAACTTCTGCCGGTCTGTGAAATCTTATCCTTATTTTTGCCAGTCCACAGGTGTGAAAAGGTTGAAGACCACTTATCTAGAGTACAGAGAAATAATGCTATGTTTGAAGAAAAATAAAAAGATCAGTTTAAATTCATTTTGAAAAATAACTAAAAAATTAGTTTAATAAAAGATTCAAACTTAGCTAAATTAATAATAGAGTTACTGTCTTAATCTACTAAAAATAAATTTTGGATAGATTATAATCAGTAGATTAATTAAGAGAAAAAAAATTAATTATAAATGATAATTAAATTGAAAAATGAAAGTTAATCCATATGTAATATAAAAAAGAGAAGAGAAATTTTTAAGATTGATTGCTATAGATGAGGAGAAATATCCAATCCAGAAGTGTAAATCCATAGACAATAGGGACCTTTTTCAGGTCCAATTTGATCTTCATTATTATTTTATGTGCCATAAGTTTTTATATCCTACATATAGTAAATAACAGCCACCACGTTGCTGGTATGGTCAACAATTAACATCAGAGGATGCCCTTAGCCTAAAATGTCTTCTCAGAAGACATTATGTTAAAATTTTACTGGTGAGGATCTTAAACTGTAGACACTTACATAGTCACATACTATTATTAATTGTTAAGTCACAAAGAGCAGATATTCTTTAGAAGCATCAACCAGCAAGATTAGACGACTGTAAATAAATGCCAAAGAATGATCTATTAAGTAAAACAAATTTATTAACACTACAGTTATAATAATTATTTACATAAACTTAATTTTTTGTGTGTGTTAGTGTTATAGTCCTCCCTTCTCTCAGAAGTGGACTATTCCAGATGCCGCCTTATCTGATTGGATTAAGCATTGTTTGCCTCAGGCCAATAGGCTGATGTATAGATAAAAGCATAGCCAATGATTATTACAGGCCAATGAGCAACAATGCTTGCTGAATCTGAAGGTTTTCAATAAGGTCAGGGATCTGGGCATAAATAGTCAGCCTTTTGTGAGAATCAAGGAAGAACATGTCTAACCTAAACAGACGTTTGCGTTCTCCCATTGATAGCACTACGCTATTTAGATCTACGCAGCTAGGCAAGTCCCACAGAGACCGGACGCTGCTAAGATCACCCTCGGCTCGAGGCAGAGCTAACTACATAGCTGGAAGAGTCATAGACCTTACCCATGAGGCAAGCCATAAGGTGTGGCTTGAAGCAGCAGGCAAAACCCAGAGTTCACGTTAAACTCCAAGATTCAACTTATAAATAAGCATTTGTATACTGTATATTGTTTGTATATATTTGTACATAATAAATATATTAAATTATAATACTTATGTCAGTATTATTTTATATTATTTACTGTTAGTTGGGTCTGTAATCCAGACCAAACACAACAGTTAGCATATATTTCATTTGACATCAAGTAGTCCTTTGAATATTAACAACTAAATCATATACTATTAATTCAGTACCATTTCTGATTCTTTGATTATTACATTTGTGTTAGCCATGTCAAGTGTGCACATTTATATATTTCTTTCTTAACTTTAAAGAATGAGCAATAATAAAAGAAAAAATAAATCTAAATATTCACAAAGGGGAGGTAATCACAAAATCAGTTTTCTACAAAACACATTAAATTCTCTATCATGTTAAAAGCAGAACATAATAAACTTCTAAAAATGCAGACTATCAACAAAAATATCATGCGAGTGCTTATAAACAATCAAAAACTCAAACACAAGAAATATATGTTCACAGGAGATATGCCTCTAAAAACCCAAGAGTACAAATTAGAATCATCTTGTGAGTGCATATAAAATCAAAAACTCAAACATGGAAGTTATATGGTCATAGAGTAAATATATTGTAATCAGTTGGTTACATAGCTGCACTAGAAAAAATAAAAAATTAGATATTTGGCAGCATGTTTTTTAGATTTGAGAATGGGGGAAAATATTTAAATTTTTTTAGACCTATTTTTTAAAGGGACATTATTTAACTCAATATTTGTAAAATTCCCATATGATAGTATGAAAATTCTCAAACATTAAATATATTGCAACCATGCAAGGTATGCTAGCAGTTGAATTTGAAGATTTTGCTGAGAATATGTATAAAAAAAGAAAAATATATGTTAGGTGAATTTTGTATATATATAAAATAAATCTTTTATTTGAACAAAATTAGAAAATTTCTTTTCTTGAATTTTTTTTTTACTTTCAATAAAAAAAAAAGAAAAAAGAACAAATTTAAATAATAAAAGTGACTACTGATTTTAAATATTGATAAATGTTCTACAAAGCGTGATATTGGTAATTAAATATGGCCACCATAGTTACAAGAAAGAGAACTTTGGAAACAAAAATCTAATGAAAGATTAAAGTTTAAAGAAAAAATTCAGGAGGTGTTTAATGTACAGATGCATGTTGAGTCTTAAGGGGGATATAAAAGGGATGGACATGAATAAAGTTGTTGTTCTTTGCTTTTTTTTTTTTTTTGGATGTGCCACAGAACACAGAATTACTCGTGATAGTTGCCGATATGCAAAGGAGCAGTTAGAATGCCTGTGCATCATCAGTTTTCCTCTTGCTTGGATATCATTATAATTTAGAATAATGAAGTCATCATCTGCCTGAATTAAAAGCATCCCATCAAAACTGGAACTTAATATACAGATCGCAAAGTAAAAGCAGAGGATTATATTCATTACCAATGAACTATTTTTCTGGACAATCTTACCAGTAAAAAATTAAACTTTGAGCTCATAATATTTTTTGAAATAACTTTTGAAGATATTACGCCTATCACATAAACTATAAAAATGGAAGTGATTAATGGATTACAATGAATTATAAATATGGACCATGGATTTTTATAGTTATTGTATTACATTTTGTTTT
Organism: Epiperipatus broadwayi; assembly: GCA_028023455.1. Taxonomy (NCBI): domain Eukaryota; kingdom Metazoa; phylum Onychophora; class Udeonychophora; order Euonychophora; family Peripatidae; genus Epiperipatus; species Epiperipatus broadwayi. The sequence goes on along the minus strand of JAQFVV010012395.1, from coordinate 5,214,489 downwards.
GTTTTTATTCCTTAAAATGAAATAAATATGCTCTCAATAATAATAATAAAGAATTGCAATGTGTCATTTGTTTATACCTCATAAATATATTCTCTCAGTGATCTTTGAATACTCAACTGTTAATGACAACATACTTTATTGTATTTCAGGTTTATTATTCAGGGTATTAAGTTATATATATCATTTTCATTGTTGGCTTAATAGGAATGTCTAAATAGAATCCTGGCACCTAATAAAAAAATTAATTATTAAAGGCAACAATATGAACGAAGGTTAGCATCTATTTTAGTAAATCAAATTGCCCTTAAGTATGTTAAGCAATAGATAGCTAATGCTAACCACTGCATATAATTGTTGGTGGATTTTACAAGCATAGATGAATTAGTTCATTATAATTAGGACCGTATTACCTGGAAATATACAATGCTTATGCTAAATCTTAATTGGTTATATGCAATAACATAGATTAGGTATATATGTGGTAGTAATGGATATATTCTTAACAGATATACAAACCTAATCATGTGGCTATCCACATCTAATAAAATAGATTAGACAAAAAAAGTACAATGGCTGCCCAAATGATGGGTCTCGAAGAAACCGTGACCTGAGATGGAGTAATCAACAGGAAAAATAGGTTATAAATATATTTACAATTTGGATTGTGAACACATTATATTGTGATAACATATGAGTGACAAGTTTTTTTTCTCTCAAGTGGCAAACAAGAAAACTATGATGTGTTGATGTATTAAGTCAGTTGAAATAAAATAAAAGTTCTTTTGGATAAAAAGAAGGGGAGACAGGTATGAAATTTTTTACTTCTCTTTTCTATTATCATTTTATTAAGTAAGAATAGGGCAGGAATAATAGACCATCATAACTATAGAGAAATACAATGCAAGGTTTTTTTCTCTATTTATCTCTATTGGGGCAGATAGCAATGTAATATTCAGGTGACAATTAAAAGTGATGATGGGGGGAAGGGAGATCAGCATATGTAGGGAGTAAAATAAGATATATGATATAAAAAAATTTGTGTTAAAGAGGTTGTAAAACAAAACATATATATATATTGTAACAGTCAGATTCGTCTATCTCGCTGACACACTGCAGAATTCAAACCCCAAACATGAAACTGAACACTCTAGGAGGGGTTGCCTTCTAGATATATTAAGTTCAAATCTAAAGTCTAAGTATCCACAGCGCCACCTACATGATAACGCATCTGATGCTACTAATAATATAACCTTTTACCGGTGTCTGGTGGTCAGGTAGAAACAAAGAGACTCTATACTACACTATAAGCTTGGGTTTGCTAACTAATGTCTATGGATGGTATAAAAGAAATGTATAAAGATATAAACTGAGACAGTGATAGGGATCAATAAAATAAAGGATCAAAATTGGTTTTAAAAGATTTATTAACATGTCAAAATATATATATAACGCCCACTGTCTGAATATGTTAGACAGCGACGTTACCTAAAATGGTAATTAAAACAACATTCCAGACAATTTACATTTGGAGGTTGTTAATACATTGTCTATACCTCGGGCTAATATAATATTACAATAATGTGCCTAAACAAGCTTGTGAAGATGCGTGAGGCGCTTTGAATAAATTAGAAAAAGGTTTAATAAAATATTTTGCAACATTAAAGTTTAATATAGCATTTCTTGACTTCAAGAATAGCAAGAACTGATGCTTGTTAAGCTATAAGGTGGGACGTGACCAGGGCATTTATATTTATAAACTTAGTTAAATTATATTGGGAGGTCGGTGTTGCTAGTGAGGAATTTCTGTACAGGATGGAGGGTGTGATACTTTTAAATCACTGGAACTTTGCAAATAATAAATAAGTAAAATTTTATATAATGATATGTGAGATAAATACAGAGGGCATCTCGCCATTAATCCATAGGAATGTGATGTCACAAGCAGCCAAAGTCTGGACTCGTCCAAATCTTAGCGACTGGGTGACAGCTGCATCGCATTCCCAGGTGTGACATTTGAGGACACCCTCTGACTGGGAACCACAGAAAGTGAAAAGGAAAATGGTCTTAGTCATTCAAAGCCCTTTAGGAAAAGCAAAGCAGTCTCAAAACACCCAGCACACCTACTAGCAACATTCGAATAAAGTACATAAAGTATACTAAAGAGGGATTTATTTAGATTAAGAAAATGCCCAATCAATTCCCCAAATAATTATTTAAAAAAAGTCCATCCATTCTCGACCTCAAATTACAAGCTTTGAAATTAAAGCAAAACAATATACATTTTAAAATGGGAGAATGCATGTTTGCGGGGTTTTAAAAGACAGCATAAATTTATTTACACAATCGTACATTTGTTAAATATTTACTCATTGACCTCACACATATTCTCATATTAGGTTAAGATTGATAACATGTGGATTTTAAACTATAAAATTATTATATACATTGACTAAGAGTAGGATAATCCTTGAACGAGTGATTCATGAGATAACAAAATGGGAAACAATTTATAATTTTAAAATGCCTTAATGGTGGCATCTTGCTTTAAATAAAAGGGATTAATTCACACGGTCAAAGACTATTCTGGAACATTAATAAATATAAAATATTAACCCAAGGATAGAGAGCAAAATATTAATTACATTACAGCATTTTAAAGAAAGAAACAATTGGAAGGTAAAGCAAATGGAAACAATTTAAATAGCTTATTAATTAGAGGAAATAATCACAAGAGCTCTTGGGTTAAGTTTTGGGGTTACCTCGTTAGAAGCATTTGCAGATAGTTTCAGGTAGATTGATTGTCGGCAGCGTTCATACAACTTGGCAGCAAACTCTGGTTATCATTCATATTTCAGCAGCAGTAGGGTTTCCTATGTGACAGCATCAGATGGTATGGAGCAGCGGACGGTCATTTCCAAGGGGAAAATAGCCTTCTTGCCAGCTCTGCTCCATCATTTTGAAGATTACAATTTTAAAGGCTGGGTGCTCATAGATATTTAAAGCAATATTTTAGAACATGGTAAATCTATTTGAAGACAAAAACTCGGCTTCAAATATTTAAGTAGCAATTAAAATGTCAGAAAGTCTCAGAAAGCTCATCAACAATTAAAATCTCAGAATGTAGAATACTAGAATACTTGGAAGCTTAGAATAGCCGAATCTAAAATTCTTAGAAAATAATGCTAGGAAAATAGAATGCTAGCAAAATCTTAGAATGACAAACAAAAGAAAACCCTTCTATATATAGCAGAATTACACAATAAAACTGCCCTGGAGCATTACAAAAATATTCCAAAATTTGCTATCTTATCAGCTGCAACAAAATCCATCCGAATGTCCAAAGGAATTTAACAAAATTTTAATTAATTTCTATTATTAATTTCCTTGTCGACATTCGGATTAAAACTTTGATTTAAATAAAACTTTTTGCTAATTAAAAAGAAACGACTTTAAGTGGACATTTGTTGTATTTCTAGATAAGCTCCTAGAACATTAATTAATTAAAGCTATTGTTTCTTACCAGCCCTCATTTATTTTAAAACAGAAAATATGTGGCGTGATTTTAAAATCTAAAAGAAAATTATTTTACTTTTAATTTTCTATGTTTGAATCTATTTATGAGACGAATATAATTTTATTTTAAATTAAAAACAAATATTATGAATGTAATATCTTTTGTAAATAGATTTAAACAAAATAATTTTAAATAACAAATGATTATTATTTGAGGTTTTGAAAATTAATATATCACAATGTGTGTGCAATTACGACCTATATAACCTACTTTTAAATAAATCTCTTTTATGTGTACATACACATAATTTATAACATTTTATTTATACTGGGCATAAGTTATACAAATACATATAACACAAGCATTGTACTCGTGGTTTAAAACTGGGCAGGATTTTTAGCATATAAATGCGTTGCAGACACCCTATGATACACTGGGGTTTAAACTAAGGTATGAGGGTAGGAAAGAGGTGAGAAAAGGTAAAATGAAGATTTGCAAAGCCGATCTTACTGTTTCAATATGTGGGTTTTTTTGACATATCGAATATATTGAACTGATACTCTATCCACTTCAAAAGTTCCATTGTGAAATTTAAAATAGCTTTCGTATTTTTTTTAAGAAAGTTATATCAAAGTATTGTATTACTTTATGTATTAAGAGTACATAATATAACACACACCCTCATTTATTTCCCTTTTGTGATTTTTATTAAATTGTACTTTAAAATCTATTTTCTTGGATTTTGTTATGTAAAACATTCTAATTTAAAAATTCTAATCTTTTTGAAAAAGTTTTTAGTTTTACAAGAAAAGTTAATTGCATTCTTGTGCCTTTATTTTAATTGTAATTTATTTTAATGAGCTGAGATTTAATTTTGTATTAATTAATTTTTAAATAAGATAATAACCCTGGTCAGAATTATTAATTAAAATTGAGCAAATATAGAGATTTGCCCTAAGCTAAAATTTGTAATTAAAAAAACAAGAGAGATTACATGGGAGATAAGAGTGCATATAAATGGCCCAAAAGTTTTGAACTTATTATTCTTGGCTTGACCTAGATTATTCTTCTTAAAAAGGGTATTGATTCAGCTTCTTGTTTTTCTGCTGTTCATTTTTATTATGCAGTTATATTAGTCTATGGAGATTCTGCTGAAATAAAAGTACTGACTTCTAATTGCTAAGTAGCGATCATCTAGAATTCTAAAATTACAAGCTATGCAGAATATTATTATAATATGCCCTGTTAAACCCCCCTAAAGATGGACTCCTGATCCCAAGCTATTCCTTCCAGATCATGCCTTGAAAGCCTAACTTGAACTGATCCAAAGTATGCCTCTACAACTGCCACCATGAAAAGATAAAGCCACCTGAATATTGAACTCAAAATAACTATGTGCACTTATTGAAGGACCCACTGGACTCTGTTTCATCATAAGGTAAATATTTTGCATTCTTTCCAGGGTATGTCTCTAATTAAATTCTCCACTTAATCTGAAAGTAAATATATCATTTTCTTTAATATTAACTTTATTGTGTTTGCTTTTATTTCTTATTGCGTGTAACATCATTTCAGTTTTGAAACTACAATATTTGTGATTTTAAACTTTGTATCAGAGAACCTTTGCTAAATGCTTTAGCAGATCTTCATAATTTTATTCCCAATTCATCTGTCCTTGTTATTATAATTAGTTTAGCTAAACTGGGTTTGTATTTTTCTGCAGACCATAAATCTTTTGGATGGTGGTTTATCGAATTCTTTGTTCTGTTTTTCCTATTTCAGAGATTTAGTTTTTGTTTACGTAAGATCGTAATCTTTTCTTGTTATACTTTCTCATCTTGTATTGGAACTCTGATAATCTTAAAAGTTATTTTACCATGAGCTGTTCTGTGAACACATGACATCCTTGGTTCCAATGCTTTATTCCAGGTCAAGGAAAGCTCACACATGCTGTTTTGTTATGTTCTCTACAAGACCACCTTATTTTCAAAAATCTTTGATTGGGAAAATTGGAATTGTTTTTTTTTTTATAAATTGCTAGCAGGAAGATATTATCAATTCCCTTTTTAAATTATAGGTAAGAAAAAGAACTTTCCTGCCAGAGTGTTTAATATTTTCAACTCTTGTACACTCTGTGTTAAATACACCAATAAATCTAGGTCAAACTCTTATATTTTGTTTGCCAGAATTTTTTTGCTTGAATCTAATAAACTCTTTGAATTATTTAAAGTTAGGTTGGCTGATGTTTGTCTCTGTTCTATTTCTTGGTGGTCTGAATAATATTAAAGAGCTCTCGCTCTCCCTGGATTTAGCCAAAGTCAGTCATTAACATCTGATCACTGTAAATTAAATTTTCCAGGTATGCAGTGATCTGGTGGCACTCTTGATGATCAAAAGAAATGCCCAGTGCAATATATATATATATATATATATATATATATATATATATATATATATATATATATATATATATATATATATATATATATATATATATATATCAGTTTAAAGAAAATAATATTAAATGATTGTTTAATAAGTAGGCCTTCCTACTGGGGTTTTTTTTTTGAATTTTAAAACAATTATTTCTAGTAGAGAAGGACATGTGGTATCATAAATATTGTAACATACCCATCGATCAACAGCAAAACTGATTCTGTGCCAAAGATTACAATATTACAAATGATCCAATATCTGATCACTATTACGTCAATAATGTGCCAATGAACTATAACTTTCCAGCTTCATATACTACTGTCATTTACATGATAACTTGAAGAATAACAAATATAATAAAAAAAATTATAAAATGTTTTCATATTTATCTTTATATCTCAGGATATGATTCTGTTAATCTATCTCAATCCATGCACAGTTAAGTTAAGCAAGAAGGTTATTTTACTGCTACTTAATGTGCTTGTGCACCAGCATACAAGAAGACATTATGATTTAGATTATGGTTTGGCCATAATATGATATTAAGATGATATACTTTGTGAACAATATAACATCTCCAGTCATCTAACTGATATGAGACTCATTATATTTGTATTTTCTGTTAATTAATTGATACATAAACTCTAGTGCTTAAACTGAACAAATCACACATTGAATGTTAACAAAAGAGAGTAATGGACGTTATTTATCCTTCACCACATCATTTAAGTAATCCTATTCCTCAAATATCAAGGATTACAAGATAAATATACCTTATGATCTCAATAATAGAAATATCAAAATTCTAGCTTTTCAAACAAGACAAATCTTTATTAGACTGCAATGGATAGAAAAGAATTGAATTAGTGATCAATGATCTGGGATGAACCATGAATGTAAAAGCAATAACTAGTATACAACAAAATTACATTGATATTTATTTACATTACTATTTAAAATTTATTTACAGATTACATCAACACACACAAAAAAAATTAATACTAAATAATAATAGATTTTATAAATAATATATTGACAAAAATATTCCTTGTTTATGAATTTCCCAAAACTTTTCATCAGATGTTTAGTTATATTAATAAAATTTACTATATTAATAAAGAGTATGCACCCTTGAATCCAGTGAAATAAATTGATTACAGAATTGGCTTCGACAATTTTACCAACACACTACTCTAACTTGTGTTATATTGAAGACTATATGGATTGCCAATACTCAATCAACAGGTAAGAATATATATTATGTACCTTCCTTAAGCCATTCTTGATCAACAATGAATGCTTCCACAGCAATGATTCACCATCCGATATACCAAGGTAACATTAACATATATAAATGGAAGAGTCAAATCTTGTAATGACAATATCAATGTAAGTCTAGAATCACAATCAAATATGCCAAAACTAAATATCCAGGTGTCTATCAGAACTTATCTGGATATAAGAAAATCACACAATAAAAGGATTAACAACTTCCTTCATACATTATGCCATCTAAGCATACTTATTAAAGATCATGACCTCATTATATGACCTTATATAAGATATCTCTACTACAATGCATAATACTAATGACTCCCAAACATAATAATGCTAGCATAGAATGAAAGCCTGATACATCCAACATAGATCCACTGCTATAGAATGATCATCCCACCAATCATTGGTCAAAATAGATCTGAGCATGTACACATTGGATCTAATAACATCCCACACCAATCTTCATCAATTCATAAATTGATCTTATTCAAATAGCAAAATGTAAGTAATTACACAATCTTTAGGTTCAGATGATTTAAACCCCTTTTACTCTAAATTCTGAATAGGCTAACAATGTTGTTAAACAATTTTGGAATCACAATATAAAAATAATAAACCAAAATATAATATGATTTACAATATTTAAACTAAATACCAATAATGAGTTTTATCATCATGATGATTATAATATTAATACCTTTGAAAATTGGTACTGATAAATTTTGATGTAAATGATCTTTACCTACTCCTTTAAAGATCTTATATTAATATTATATTATCATTTTTTAATTCAATCAATCATTATCTACCATAAAATATTACAGAAAACGTATGTATAACTATTACATATATGATATATAAAAGAAATATATATATATAAAATAAATAAACACACACATCCAGTCATAACACCATCTTGTACAAGATACCACTAAACATCATATGATCAACATTTCTTATGCTAGCACATAACTGTTATTAAAACAGGCAAAACTCTCCATACAGTAGTGCCACTCAGTGCCAACCAGAATAATTAATGGATGCCAGAAGACTTGTGCACAAAATCCCCATCTAGTGCCTTCTCATCTAATATTCCCAGACTAGTTTCTGATTTGTGGCCTTTGTTAGTGTGGAGCTTTGGATCTGAGAGCACTGCACCTAGATCTTAGGATCTAATGCAACTCTCCAGCAGCTACCTTTTATCTCTACTTAACTATGAGAATAAATTTGAAAACAATAATATTCCCAATCTAAGCTCAATAGCCTATATAGTCATATGGGTCTGAACTCAGTTCAGTACCCATAGATTTTGGTGTCTTCAGCTATTTTAATAACAATTATGTGCTAGCATAAGAAATGGTGATCATGTGATGTTTAGTGATTTAACACCAATCCTGCCTATTAGGATAGTGGTGGCTATGGTTGCTAAAGAGCCAATCACACCAAAATGTATGGGTACTGAACTGAGTTCAGACCCATATGATTATATGAGCTATTGAGCTTAGATTGAAATATTGTGTTTTCAATTCTCATAGTTTTGTAGTTAAGTAGAGATAAAAGGTGGCTGCTGGAGGGTTGCATTAGATCCGAAGATCTAGGTGCAGTGCTGAGTAGGCACTAGATGGGGATTTTATGCACAAGCCTTCTGGCATCCATTGATTACTCTGGTTGGAAGTGAGTGGCACTATTGTATGGAAAGTTTGCCTGTTTTTGTACAAGATATCTAAATAATTATCAACGCTTAAAATATATTTAGCGTTCGATACTTAGCGTTCCCAGTTTGAATATTATTAGGCTCTGGCTATTCATTTCCATATTCAAATTGTGTTATCAAAATTCCTAGGAAAAGGTTAAATATTTAACAGTCTTCAGTTATCCATAAAATAATTTATTTAATAGAAAATTCCATCATGTAGTTCATATTTCACAATATCTTTTAATATAATATCCCAAAGATCAAGTATTCTTCTATAACAAATTATTTATTCTTAATTACTTTATCATCTAATATTACACCATTTTAAATAAAGATTTATGTTAAGATAACATATTAACTAACTTCGGGTTAATCATTTGTCTTTATTCAATATACAATTCAACAATTCAATTTGTAGATACAATTCTAGAATAAATTATAAACATTTCTTTTATAATTTATATATCCATGTAAATTTTAAATGTGCCATTTATCAGTTAATGAATGACTTCCTCCAAGCAACCCAAAATATTCAAAGCACAATATATAATTCTACAAATTATACCAATAACTAGATTGTAAGACAATCCATAAACTTTGTTAATATATCCAGGTAAGCTTTAACAACTTTAGCCACCAGTCAAAGAATGACTTTATACGAGCAGTACAATACCTAAAGCACAATTTATCAATTTCCAATTTCCATGATAATAGTAATTTATGATTAATTATAAGAGTTGTCCATATTCTAAGTAATTTCAGCAATTTTATTAATTAATGAATACGTAGGTTTATCCAAATAGTAAAGATGTCTAAACATAATGTAGATTAAATAGAACAGAACATTATTTAAGTAATAATAATTCTGATGACTTTTAACAGAGAACTGAAACTTTAATTTGCGTATTCTGTTCTCTTTTCTTTATATTGATTTACTTGGTACTTCTGACCATTCTAATAGATTCTTTAATAATGATGAATATTGCTTAACCCAGTTATAGTTCAATACAAGTCAAAGCCAATGTTTCTTTCAGGACAGAAATTTAAAACTTTTATGTATGCATAACAACTATTGATCACAATATAATGTTAACAATAATAAGTTTGATATCACAAATTCATTTTTGTTTTTAAAATTACTTTACAAAAAGTTTTTTCTTTGTTTTTCTTTTACTGTCCTTTCTCATTTCTCAATGTCTGCCCATGAACAGCTTCTTAAAAAAAACTTTTCTCATTTGCATATTAACATGAGACAATTTAAAGCAAAAATACAAAAAATACTTAGAAATTTATGATTTATCAGTTACACAAACCGAGTTAGCTCTAAACCATTTTAAAATTTCAGAAACCATATTTTATATTTTCCTTTTAATAACATCAATTTAAAATTACCAAATTTAAATTATACATTTAATTTAGTTAAATATCAGAAATTATAAAAACATAATTAAGGATGATTAATTTCAATTACACAAATTGATTATGCCTTTATTCATATCATACTGAAACATCAATCATTATAAAATAGTTACAATATCAAATAATAGATGATAAGCTAAATAAAATATAAACAACCCATTCTGAATAAACATATGTAGCAAAATAACAACAAAAAAAATATATCAGGTTTTCCTCACAATGGCATATTAATATCATTTAGTTTATATTTGTAAAAATTTAACATTTTTTAAAACATCACCATTGACCATTGATCTATTTTAATTAGAGCAGGGTAATAAGGTTACAATATATAGTACAAGAACATGAAGTAATGTCAAACCATGCATGAAAAAAATAGATAACCTCATCTGTGAACATGATGGGGGAACTATTAATTTCATATCACAGGAATGCCCTAAGATTGACATGCACATAAATGACATAAAAGTACAGGTGCTACTTGATTCTGGCAGTCAAATCAGAAAAGATATTGGAGATGATTCAGCAACAAACAAATGTCAAAACCTTGCCAGTAAAGGCAGCACATGTCATGGTGGCAAATGGGAAGAGAGCACAGTTGGAGTCTGAACAAATATGGGCACAGTTAAAAATATGGCAGAGATATATATATCATAACATATTGATTTTAAGAGTTAGTGCATGATGCTGCTTTGGATTCAGAATTCATGCACAAAATAGGGTGCTTAATAGATTATAAACCCAGGAAGGTTATATGTGATGGTGAAATAATACATTTTGGATTAAAAGATGAAAATCAAAAAAGGGGATATGTAATATACAATTAGAGAAAGAGAAGGACTCAATCATAAAATGAATAAAGAAGTTGAAACAGACAGGGGATTTCAAAGATCTTCTGGATACATATAATGATGTTTTCTCAGAAAAACCGGGGGTAATAAAAGGTTTTGAACACTGTATCAAAGAAATGGAAGGTACACCATATCAGACATGATCTTACCCAATGCCCCATCAATATAGGACTGAGGTAGAAAAACAACTTGCCCAAATGGAGGACTGGGAGGTTATATCAAAATCATCATCCCCATACAATAACTATTTGGTAATAGTAAAAAAAGGATAACTCAATAAGACTATGCTTAGATGCTAGGCAATTAAATAAAATCACATGGCCCTACAAAAATGTATCTCCACCAATTAGTGATATGTTAACAAAATTCCAAGGCAATAAAGTGTTCCCAACATTGGATCTGATTGCCAGCTATTGGCAGATAAAACTTTATCCTGCAGATCGTAAATACACAGCTTTTTGATCCAATGGAAACCCGTATCACTTTAATAGGATATCCTTTAGATTGAAGGTTATTAAAATGTTTGGACTATGTATTAAATAAAGGACTTGGTAACCATGTACACTTGAGTCTCTTTTTATGTGGTAGATAGGTTCCACAGAAAACCTGCATTAAAAAATCACACAAAAATAGACTTAACTTACCTTGAAAAATGTGGAATACATTCCATAATTTTCAAAAATCGCATAAATCCAAAGCAACAAGGTACCATTACTTTAAAATTTGCATTAAAAAAAAGGAAATAAAGTCTTGACTAATAAAAAATTTCAAATATTTGAAAAAAAATTGATACCAGACAAACTTTTTTTATTACTATTTAATTTTGTTCAAATTAATTGTTTATTTGTAATTTATTTTATATTTTTTTCATACATATTTTAATCATTATTGCTATTTGACAATATGCGATTTGTTTGTGAACTGGTAAGAAATCAGATTCATCGCAAGAGGAAATACAATTAGTGCCAACTTGCTATTTGACAATATGCGATTCATTTGTGAACTGGTAAGAAATCAGATTCATCACAAGAGGAAATACAATTAGTGCCAACTTTAGTCTCATGCTGTATTAATGGTTTTCTGTCAACAATGTAATCAGTAATTAAACTTTGAGATGATGATTTTACTAATTGTTTATGAAGCTTGCGATATCCAGACTGCTATGTCTAACTGTTAGAGAATGCACTTCCATGAGTGCAACTATATATATATTATAATGGATGGAATGATTACCACTTGGATATATAGATCAGATTCAACAATCAACTGATTCGTTCACAATGTATGACCAACTTACACAAAGTCTATATGTGATGGTATACCTATTTATCGAGTCCCAAAGTTGATGGCGCCAGAATTATTGGATGGAAAGATGACCACTAGCCCCAAACATTGTTAACACCAGTATAATGGGCAGTACTCTTCATCAACAGTCATAAACTACCCAAGCCCAATGATGGTGCACCAGATGTAATAGATGGTCAACTAACTTGCAGACTGTACTACTATGTAGATGTAGCAATCTGGTGTGGGATAAGCTAATATGCTCTAATTTATTGCCTCTAACAAAACAATCTGCAGAGACCTACCAGGTTTAGAAGGGAAAAAAATGCATCCTACTATGTTCAGACTGTGGGTCTTCTGATAGAATGCTAATGAGAATCTGATGAAATGCTTAACCAATGATTGCATACACTTTAATTGACTAACTCTATCCCTATTTAATAATATTAAATGCAATTTAGGTTAGTTCATCCACTTTCCCCCTTTTTTAATTCCATTATGCCATAATATTCAAATCCAGAGAGAAAATTGCTTTTGACTCCTTTAGCAGGTATGAACAGATACACACAGCAACTCCTGCACCTATATATAGGTTACAACCAGCATTTATTATATTTGTTTTATTTTCAAGCTTTTATATGATAAGAAAAATAGATGTGTGTGCATGCATAATTATTTATAAACTGTGGAATGTCAGGAAAACTCAATAAACCAGAGACCGGAATAATATAAAATCAAACATTTATTAACAATAATAAATATCATCAAGTATAACGACAATAATAATGATAAAAAAATCATATGTCACATGTGAACCCCTACCATTTTACTAATTAATGATTATTATAATCCAACCCTTATACCCCATGGTAAAAATCCACCTATGTCACTCATTCTCTACAAATCATAATTATATAGAAAAATAAACTTGTTATTTAAAATAATTGAGATGCTGGCTAGCTAAATTATATATTTGCAGATGTTAACAACCTATTTAACAAGTTCCCCCTATATATATATATATATATATATATATATATATATACTAGTATCTGTCTCTATCATATATATATATATATATATATATATATATATGATAGAGACAGATACTAGTTGATTAGTCAAACATACTGGAAAATATGTACAAGGTTAATCACAAAATAAAACATAATATGTATTCTGTATAAGTGTTGTAATTTAACCTATGAAACTAAATTTAGAGAATCTTACCTCAATATTTATGTGGATAACCTGATGTGAAGCAGGTAGGTTAACCTAAATTTTATTTACAATGAAAATATAAAAATATCAAAATGAATAATTCCCCCTTTTCTTCTTTTCTAATTCTGAAAAATGAGGCTTCAGCATCAGAGTGTGAAAATACAACAGATAACAAGACTTAAAATAAATAAAATAAATAAACAAAAATTTACAATATTGATTCTTGGATTTAAAAAAAATTGCAATTGGAACAAAGTTCATAAAAATCATCATAATAGAAGTAGTAGTAGTTGATAGTTAGGCAAGTTGTTCTTCAAAGCAGTTTGACTTAGTAAATCATTTTCTTTAGCAAGGATAGATAGGTACGATGGTGTCTCCTGTAGTTGTGTTTAATAGTAAACACCTTGATCCTCATTTGATTCACCATTAAGTATTCCAATCCTTGTTTACTTTGGACTGCAGACATCTTCTTGTTTGTTTACAATAAAGTAGAAAAAAATATATATAGAGAGGTTTAATACAGCTGGCAGGAAATACCATGATGCACAATAGCATGTTTTGCTCTAGCCCATATTCATATTAAAGTACAATTCAATAATTATTTATAATCATATATTTGTATGAATAGTATTGAAGCACTTTACATATATATTAAGAAAATTATTTCATTTTTTTTTTTTCCAATTTTCAGCAGACTTAATTCTCGTTATTCTTTTTGAAAAGATTTAAAATATTCAAATTTACTCCAACAACTTTTAAAACACGATTTAATTATTTAAGAATTTATCAATTATTCTTACTTCTTATTTCACGTTCTTTCCTCTGAATTTGGTAAACTTTTAGTTACAGCATTTGACTTTTAAAATGTTTATAATTTAACTAAAAGAAAAAGCAAACTCCATTTTAGCGTTCTAAATTTTAGTTTTTACTGCTGTCTTTTGTTACAGGTGCTATAACAATAAGAAGTACGATTTGTAAACTGTTTTTGTACATTTCATGCACGTAGATCTCCAGGAATGCTAAGATTTTTAACTGCCTATTGTTTAAATTCATTTAGATTTTTATATGTATTGTTTAAATACATTTCATTTATTACAAATAAAAAAAATAAAATAATAAAATCAGTTTTATTTTCACACATGTTCACCACAACTTAACTTCAGGCTATCCCAAAATCATTTAACTATAAATTAATATTCAATTTTAAATTAAAAAATATATATACATTACAGTTTATTTAATCAAATAGTTTATATATATACAATATTACTTTGTAAAATATTGATCGTATTTTATTTTATAATAAAATAATCTATTGTGCATTATATGTATATATATAATAAATAATAAACAAATAATCTTCCCATTATTAATATAAATTCCAAATGGATTGGGTTCAATAAATAGGCTTGATCTTTTTAGGAATGTGTGCATTGTAAGCTACCCTTTACAACATATATATATTGTAATGATCCGGAGAATGAGGTACTTAACGTAAACTGCACTACAGGGCGCCATCTAGGCATTTGAACCTAGAAAAATTTATAAAGTAGGCAGATACGTAAGTAAAAAAAAAAAAAAATTTTTTTTTTTTTTTTTAAATTTTGCATCCAGTCATTAGCCCATGTCACTAGCTCAGTGGAATAGCAGAGATTAAATAATATAATATCTTATCTAATTAGATTTCAATATTAAAAAAATAAATAAAATAAGCCACTGCCAGTAATTAACATACAAACATTTATTTATGCACATATATATAAGATTTAAAATTATTTTAGTATTAGTTTACATTTTAACATTTAACATTATTTTTAACTTTGATTTTTGACTTTAATTTACATTTAATTACTATTATATTCTAATTTTACATTTTAATTAAGTTCGCACAGATAAATTTAGGAAAGCTTGTTTATAATGTTGAATATAGATCGGTTACATAGATTTCACGGTCAAAAACATTTCAAAGTAAACATAAACGATCAAAATACAAAATTATTGATTACTGACAATTGCGGAGGGAAATTTATACATAACCCAATAGTATTCACCATAAGATACTTGCATTGTCACCAATAACTTAAAAGACATCTGAATAAATACATTTTAGATACTCACCATAAGGTATCATTATTTATCGAATGTCTATATATATTTTGATCAAATATGAAAACCCAAAACATACTTAACCGATAACCAATCCATGCAAGCGTCTATAAACAACTTAAATTTAATGCATTTTTATTTAGGATCGAGTATGAATAGACCACATAAATTTGCTTTTGAAAATAAACATTCTATCCCTATTTAACCTTAGGCTAAAATTCGTAGTCAAACTGGCATCAATTCATCTGATATATCGATGTATTCAATGTAATAAAATACGGCAGCACAAAAGGTTAAGAGAAGAAATTGCCTCTTATGAGATAGGAATATTACATCTATCTGCAAAGAAGAGCAATAAAACAAAAAACTCCATAGAAAGGAACTGCGGTATCCGACTTATAATTCCTTCCATAGGCAAACGGAAGTGTGCGGCGTATGAAGCGATTCTGCCCGTAGCAAATCAATATTACATCTACTAATCACACCAATATATCCAATCCATTGACCCAATTTAACCACAAAACAAATAACCTAAGATTACCCTCCCCTAATATAACTTTACAAATCTATACAGCCATTCACGCCTGACTTAAGTTTAACATTTATATAATTTAACTTAACGGAAAACAGAAATTATAAATAAACTTAAAGAACAAAATTAAATAAATGGAAATGATTTTAAACAAATAAATAAAAAATACATCAAATAACATTTTAACTACTTTAGTCAGATAGGAAACTAATGCAATTATTTTAAATACGAAAAGTTTTTAACTTAATGTTCATTAATTGTAAAGTTCGTACGGTTTTAAACAGTTCATCTTTATTCGTTGCTTGCCCTGAACGTAAATTCCCACGCCGTCCTAAAATTGGTATTCTGTTGGCGGATTTATTTATCCATCCGGAGGTTTTTTTGCTTTAACTGGTCCTCAATGTAGAAAAAGGATAGTTCATTTTTTTTCTTTCTTAGCAAAGCTGAAGGGATTGAATCGTGCGTCTTTTTTCAATCCCTTCTCCTTCACTTCCACACTAACACATCTCTCTCACATCGTAGTAATCATTCACTAGTCACTAATTAATAATTTCCAAATTTTCCTTTTATACGTATTCGAAGGATTGACTTAACATTACGTCATCGATGTGATGATCCTTTTCGTTGAGGTCCGATTTCCCAATGGATTTATTTCATTTGCTAAAAGTTTCTATTGTTTTCCTATCTGACCTATGTTTTTACATTTAAATGCCCAAGGTTGGTTTACATTTGACTAATTAAATTTATCATTTCCATTTCTGATTAATTAACCTGTTTTCCAAATCAAAGATATATTTAAAGATAAATTTAAAGATATAATTTTATTTCCAAATCTTTTTAAAATTTAGTTTTAAAATACTTTTTCTTTAATAAAGTTTTATTTTAATAATTTTTCATTATCTGTGCGATTTAATATATAAGAGTTTAAGATGATATTTAATTTCAATTTTTAATTCTTAAAGAAAATTTTTAAATGCGAACTTTTTAATTTACTTTCATGTTTAATAAAAAAAAAACAATGTAACGAACGTCTGTGCTCGTTACAATATATATATATATATATATTGTACCTATATTGATATAGGCACATAATTTTATCTAAAATTATATTATTAAAATAATCGTTCATAAAAGAAAAACATAAAACTAAACGTTGAAGAGTTTATTGCAGTTTGTTTTAGAAAAGGATAAGAATCAAATAGTTTTCTAGCGTTAGTTTTGAAATAAAAAAGCTACAATTAATTAATCAGAAGGGGAGAGGGGTGTTTCATTAGAGAAATTAAACTAAGGGTTATAAAAGGAAGTAAAGAGTTTTTATTAGTATTCGTAAAAATATAATTTAAAAAGTTAAAACATACAAATCTCTTTTCATTCAAGTTTAATTAAAGAAAAAATAATGTTAAAACTAAATAGTAAATTGTATTAAAAATATATGTGCGAGTGTCAACAATAGAATGTTATTATAAATAAATGAAAGTTAAAGGAGATTATCATTAAAAAACATGGCAATGGTTATTAATTAATATCAAACAACATTTTTACATGGCTATTACTAATTAAGCAATCTTTCAAAAACACGTTTATCAAATGATTATCACTGAATTTGACAACAGATATTTGCTGGAGGATATTGAAAAGAAAACACTTCATTGGTATAAATACTGAATATTTTATCGGACAATCAGTTGAGACAATCAGTTCACAAAGTAATTGAGTAGTGCAGTTCAGAAATTAATTGAGCAGTTAACAAACAAAATGCAGTGTTGAGAAGATCTTGGGAATGCACATTTATCTCCAGCCCAGATGTCCGAGAAAACAGCAGATCTGCCCGTGAAATAATGTCAGCTTAACATCTTAGAAAATCTCCATCAGTATCTATTTGTCTCCGATAGTAATAATCGTGAAAATCAGGAAACTCAGCAAGGAAACATCCCAGCTGGCTGGTAAGCATTCATAATGGAAATATCCTCACAGAAAACAGCCACCAAAGAGAACAAAATTCTACATCTACATTCAAAAGCCTAGGTAAAACATTTGCTTATTTCGTTTATACTGTAATAGCCAGTGCATTGCATTAATTCGTACGAATCTTTCAACAGTCTAATTATATGAACTCTATATCATACATAAATGAACTATTGATGTGTGTGATTAAATTTCAAATACTATGTAGTTTTTTATTATCATTATGTGTGTGCATGAGTTAATATGTGTGTGATCCTTATATCAATATTATTAGTCAAAGTAGATAAATTCCCAGTGTTCTGTTATGAAAATATTCAAGAATATTTAAACTATTTAGAATGTTAATTTAAAAATATGCGTGTGTTTTTATTAGAATTATAAAATGTTTAAATTTAGTAAATAAATGTTAGTTAATAAATTTTCTTTAAAATTAAACTTTATTTGTCGGTCAATTCTTTTTAACAAATTCTTTATCAAGTCTTTTAACCACTAATTATGTATAATCTATTAGTGATTACAAACAGCTGAGCTAGTCATGGATTTAGGTGTTGAGTTAGTGGCCATTGATCAAAGTGCGTTATTTATTCATCCTTGAATAGATAGCTGGCGCCCGTGTTTATACACAAACAAAAAAAGTGCTTTGAACTTGGTGTTGAACTCAACAGCTGAGAAGAAGTTATGTCCTGGAAATGTAACGCTAGTTATATATTTTATAGCTATCGTTTGGGCATATGTTCTTCTCTGCCTAAGAGGCCGGTGTTTCGAATGCACATATTCGAAGACAGTTCAAATGGTGCCCAACATGGGGCGAACTTGTCATAAAGGACAGTTAATTAAATACTTTGTTCTTGTTGAAAATAAAAATCTAAAAAGTTAAATTACGTATGTAAAAGTGTTTTAATTTAAAAAAAAAAGAATTGACCGAAAACTTTTTTTTTTGAAATGAAAAGAGATTTTGACATGTTTGCTATCAAATCAGAGACAGCTGATATTTGGGCGGAGTTAAAGCATTAGATCGGGTAGAGAAAAGGACTAAAAGGGTGGAGTTAGCGTGAGTTTCCATCTTAGTAAGAAAAATAAATAAATAAGTTGTATTTAAATTTAGTTTAACATAAGCACTAGTACTTTGAAATTGAAATTTTCGAAAATGGATCCGAAAGAAAGCCCAATATATTTTAAAAATCCCCAGTCAGTGGAAAAAGAGAAAGAAGAAGTATCTGAGATGCGAATGATGATGAAAATGATGATGAATATGATGCAAGAGTTTAAAGAAGAATTGTGTCAGAAATTTGAACAAAGCCAACAGGAGCTTAAAGCTGAATTCAAAGCAGAATTGATAAAAGAAATGCATCAAGAAATTAAACAAAGTCAACAAGAATTGTGTCAGAAATTTGAGCAAAGCCAACAAGAGCTCAAAGAAGAATTGAAGGCAGAAATTAGTCAGGTTAAAACAGAAATTAAAGAACTCAGAGCAGAAGTAAAAGAAATAAGATGTGAGATAACGGTAAAGGTAGAGAAGAACCAAGAAGTTATAGAGTTAGATTTAATTAAAGAAAATCAGGAAGCTGAGATCATGAAAAACATAGAAATTGAATTAGAATCAGATGGCGTTGTGATAAATAAAGTAGACAAACATAAGTTCAAGGTAGTAGATAGTGTAGAAAAGTTTTTACAAAAAATTAAAAAGGTTAATGTAAATGTTCGCATTTGCTGTAGACGTAGATTTAAAACAAAGAAAAAGCGTAGAAAAAAATATTACCAGATTGAAGTAATTCAGAGTTTGTCTAGGTATAAAGGTTTTCTGAGTTACAAAGTCAAAAACAAAACGGAAAGAGAAAGAGATAAAATAGATTTTAATCAAAAAATAAAAGTGAGAATATGGAGTATGATTTATATTATAAAATTAGTAGAAAGAAAGAAGGAACCGCCTGACATAGTTTAAAAGTTAGTAATCGGGCGGAATAGTAAAGGAAATAAACAAAAAAGACCGGAAATGGACTATGAGTCTAATATAATTATTTTGACGTAGATGAAAAGCCTGAATTAGAATTTCGCTATTTAAAATAATGGATTGATTTGTCAAATAATAATAATGGAGGCTTCGCAAAATAAAAGATTTTTTTCTCCACGCACATATTAATTAAGGAAATGTTCGTAAATAAACAGTTCAAATAAATAAAAATCAATAAAATCAAGTTAAATAAATGGGTCAAATTAAGGATTTAGAAATAATGTTTGTAGAATTAAATAAATGAATAAAATAACGGAAATACATAAAATAAAAACAAGTTAAATAAATAAGTATAATATATCTGTAGAAAATAAATACAATATTCGTAGTAAAATAAAATAGTTTTATGAATATACGCATGTTAAAATAAAAGTTTGTTTTGAATACCATAAGTTAAGAAAAGGATGTAAATAAATTGTTTAAAATAATCAAGATAAAAAAAAAAAATCTCTAGTAAAATAATAATGAATGAATCATAATAAAGCAAAATAGTTTTTTTCTGAGTACATGCATGTTAATATATAAGTTAAAGTAATGGGTTAAAGTAATATTGTAATATAAATAAATATGTAAATTGATGTCCGTGATAGTTTAAAGATAATATTATAAGTATCGTAAAACTAAATATTTAAATAATATTCATTAAGTTGTATAAGGAGCGTATAAGGGTTCGAATCTAAAGGGATGAGGGTAGTATTGAAATAAGTTAGATAAGGATTACGTTTAAAACTCTCGACTGGATAAATTCTAGTACCCACAATGGATTGGCCGGGATCATTCCTCTTTTAAAAAGCACACTGGCAACAACCAGAGTAAGTCGTAAGTCACTTTTCAGGGGAGAATCCCCATATCTTGTACCTCGGTTTCCAAAGTGTAAGTCGGAAATGGACAGTTGAAAATTCCTGCCATTGCAGCTGCTTAGTCAAAGTCCGTTCAAGAGAATCGGCAATCGTTTTCCAGGGCGTAAGTCAGAAATGGACAGTTGAAATTCCTGCAATTTGCAGCCACCTTTTCTTAGTCAAAGTCCGATCAAGAGAATCAGCAGCCGAAGCTTCGTCTATAAAGATCCCTGTGCCACAAAATTAGTTTGTCCTCGTGGTCACTATCCAGGACGAACATTGTAAGCAATGTTACCAGCATAGAAAGAAGAAAAGCATAATTGGAGATTGCCCTTAGCATGGAAAGGAAAAGATACCAAAAAGCAATCTTAGAAAGAATAATAAATTAAGATTTAATGTTGTCAGAGATAAAATGGTCAAAAATGACGCATTTTACTCTCAAAAGGAAGGGTGGTGTAATGTACCTATATTGATATAGGCACATATAATTTTATCTAAAATTATATTATTAAAATAATCGTTCATAAAAGAAAAACATAAAATTAAACGTTGAAGAGTTTATTGCAGTTTGTTTTAGAAAAGGATAAGAATCAAATAGTTTTCTAGCGTTAGTTTTGAAATAAAAAAGCTACAATTAATTAATCAGAAGGGGAGAGGGGAGTTTCGTTAGAGAAATTAAACTAAGGGTTATAAAAGGAAGTAAAGAGTTTTTATTAGTATTCGTAAAAATATAATTTAAAAAGTTAAAACATACAAATCTCTTTTCATTCAAGTTTAATTAAAGAAAAAATAATGTTAAAACTAAATAGTAAATTGTATTAAAAATATATGTGCATATATATGTGCGAGTGTCAACAATAGAATAAATGTTATTATAAATAAATGAAAGTTAAAGGAGATTATCATTAAAAACATGGCAATGGTTATTAATTAATATCAAACAACATTTTTGCATGGCTATTACTAATTAAGCAATCTTTCAAAAACACATTTATCAAATGATTATCACTGAATTTGACAACAGATATTTGCCGGAGGATATTGAAAAGAAAACACTTCATTGGTATAAATACTGAATATTTTATCGGACAATCAGTTGAGACAATCAGTTCACAAAGTAATTGAGTAGTGCAGTTCAGAAATTAATTGATCAGTTAACAAACAAAATGCAGTGTTGCGAAGATCTTGGGAATGCATGTTTATCTCCAGCCCAGATGTCCAAGAAAACAGCAGATCTGCCCGTGAAATAATGTCAGCTTAACATCTTAGAAAATCTCCATCAGTATCTATTTGTCTCTGATAGTAATAATCGTGAAAATCAGGAGACTCAGCAAGGAAATGTCCCAGCCGGCTGGTAAGCATTCATAATGAAAATATCCTCACCGAAAGCAGCCACCAAAGAGAACAAAATTCTATGTCTACATTCAAAAGCCTAGGTAAAACATTTGCTTATTTCATTTATACTGTAATAGCCATTGCATTGCATTAATTCGTATGAATCTTTCAAGAGTCTAATTATATGAACTCTATATCATACATAAATGAACTATTGATGTGTGTGATTAAATTTCAAATACTATGTAGTCCTTTATTATCATTATTATGTGTGTGCATGAGTTAATATGTGCGTGATCCTTATATCAATATTATTAGTCAAAGTAGATAAATTCCCAGTGTTCTGTTATGAAAATATTCAAGAATATTTAAACTATTTAGAATGTTAATTTAAAAATATGCATGTGTTTTTATTAGAATTATAAAATGTTTAAATTTAGTAAATAAATGTTAGTTAATAAATTGTCTTTAAAATTAAACTTTATTTGTCGGTCAATTCTTTTTAACAAATTCTTTATCAAGTCTTTTAACCACTAATTATGTATAATCTATTAGTGATTACAAACAGCTGAGCTAGTCGTGGATTTAGGCGTTGAGTTAGTGGCCATTGCTCAAAGTGCGTTACTTATTCATCCTTGAATAGATAGCTGGCGCCCGTGTTTATACACAAACAAAAAAAAGTGCTTTGAACTTGGTGTTGAACTCAACAGCCGAGAAGAAGTTATGTCCTGGAAATGTAATGCTAGTTATATATTTTATAGCTATCGTTTGGGCATACATACTCTCCGATTATGTTCTTCTCTGCCTAAGAGGCCGGTGTTTCGAATGCACATATTCGAAGATGGTTCAATATATATATATAAAACACACTTCCACGAGTGTGTTAATAATGACTAATGGTTAAATTTTCTTTTATACACATATATACATGGAGAAACTTTTAGACAAAAAGTTATTAAAAGTTCTAAAATATTTTTACTTGTAACTTTTTTCTGTCTAAAAGTTTCTCCATGTATATATGTGTATAAAAGAAAATATAAGCATACACATATATAACACCGACATACACTATTTATCTCATTGGAATTTAAGAGCTCATTCTTAATTTGTCATTAAAAAAGAAAATGCTTTTGTAATTGATTAGAAAGTTGAAGACTTTCTCGAATCATTTTTGCCATGAAATGAACAGGTTTCACTTCTATTTTATTATCTTTTTCTACATCTTCTACGATATCTAAATGTATGTAAAATTTAATGCATGTATATGAAACAGGGAAATCCCAATTTTAAGTGAAATATGAATTTCTTTATCACATAAAAGAAAACCATATAAAAATATATTAAGAAGAAACATGAATCCCATAACTTCAAAATCGCATTTAAAAAATCCTCACATTCAGAGACCCAGGTATATATGGATGATATTGTAATTGCATCAATAAAAATGGAAGAACATATACAGCATCTGAAATTATTCCTGCAGTAATGTTAAAAGAAAAACCATTCGGATTAATCTGCAGAAAAGCCAGATAGCAGCAACAGAAGTGAATTTTTAGGGCACTTGGTTAGTGATAAAGACATTAAGCTACACCCAGGGAAAATCTAAGTCATTAGGGACTTTTCCACCCCTAGTGGATCTATGCAAATTTTATATTAAATTATGAGAATTTTGCCACAGACATGGAACCACTGATGCAGTTATCACAGAAAGATATGCTATGGAAATGGGAACATAAGCAAGAAATAGGTTTTATGAGGGTCAAAGAGATTTTTTTTAAAAGTGAAATCATGCTTGTATACCCAGATTTCTGTAAACTATTCATCATATAGGCAGATAGTAGTGGATATGGGCTGGGAGCCACTTTAATGCAGAAGCAAGATGATAAACATGAGGTATTGTATTTTAGCAGCTGTCTACTACGAGATCTAGAAAAAAAATTTCAGTAATGGAGAAAGCTGCTCTTGCTGTGGTTTGGACAATCCAGAAATTTAGGCAATTTCTTGTTAGGTCAGAGGTGATTGTGAGACCAGATCATAAGAGTCTGGAATTCTTGAATCATAATTACCTCTCAAATAGTTGGTCAATCTGATGGAGCTTCTTACTCCAAGAGTTTAATTACTCCATTCAATATTGTAGAAGGGCAGAAAATGTGGTAGCAGATGTATTGAGTCAGAACCCAGGCTTTGCATTATCAAAGCATTTATAGAAAGATGACATCAGTATAGCAACAATGCAGATAATAGAAGATAAGTCTGTAGAAGAAGACTTAAAGCATTTAGGGGATCAACAGAGACAGGATGCAATGTGTAGACGCATTTTGGATAGACTACAGAAAAAGAAACACAACAATGGTGGAACAGGGAAAATGAAAGAAGAAACAGAATATGAGATATCACTTGAGAAAAGGAATATTATGGTACTTGAGAGATGTAAAAGAAGACACATGGAGAATAGCACCCAAGGAGTCACAAGAAAGATTAATTAGACATACTCATTGCAAATATAGGCACTTTGGGGTAGACAAGATGGAACATTTATTAAAGACATGGTTCTACTAGGTGAGGTTGAGACCACAGGTAATAAAGGGGTATGAAATCTGTGAGAAGACAAAACCACCAAACAGATCTTATGAAGGTCCATGACAATCTATTGTTCTTCAGAGGCCAAATGACCTGGTGGTGGTGGATTTCTATGGTCCATTATCCAGGTTTCAAAGAATGAGATATTGATATCTTATGATGTATTCTCAAAGTGAGTAACTGCATACACAAAATCCTAAGCCGATACTAAGAGTGCCATTAGAGTATTCAAAATCCAATACTTTAATATGGTAGGAAAACCCCAAGGCCATTTTGTCCGATCATGGAACACTCTTTATATCTGCAGAATGGAAAGATTGGTCAGAAAAGCATTGGAGTATGATGTCTTATCATTCATCAGAAACCCTGTCTAACCCATGTGAGTGGGTTATGAGGGAATTGGGGCAGCTTTTCAGAGTTTGTACCTCAACAGACCATAAAGAGTGGGTGAGGCAACTTTTACAAATTGTAAATTATATGAATTGGACAAACAGTGATTTAATGGGCTTGGCTCCAATTCAGCTTCATTTTGGTCAATCTGTGCCAGTATTATACAAGTTGAGATTGCCAATTGTTCCAGAGCAAATCAATCAGGAGGCAGACTGAAAAGAGCACAAAAATGACTTGCCATTGTGAAGAGATAAAGGCACAAAGATAGGACATAGGGACAACTAGATTTAAAGTAGGGGATCAAGTATGGCTCAGGAGTAACTCAGTCAGTATGCAGACATGTGCTCAAGAAGTTCCAAAATAATTATGAGGGCTCATGTCACAAAGTAAAATAAAACAAGCCAAATGCTTTTACACTAGCCAACGATAAAGGGGGAAAAGGCATATATAATGCAAGAGCTTTAAAGTCATGTCATCCAAGACAGTAAATCATGATTGAGGGAGGGGGTAATTAATCAACAGAAGTATACTATAAATAAAAAAATAGAATAAACTAGCCAAAACACCTAGTTTATTCTCATGATTAACCGTGGAAGGTAGTGCAACCATGAAAGGTGTGTTGGCAAGTGAAATTGAAGATTTTGCTGAGAATAGAATATATATAAAGAAAAATATATGTTAGTTGAATTTTGTATATATATTGTAACAGAATATAATATGCCGTCACATTATTTTACAATTAAAATGAAAGATCACAAATAAAAATTGATTTATTAAAAAGAAAGAAAACTTAACTTAAAAACTGAAATTTAAAAACTGTTTAACGTATATATAGATCGCATGATGGACAACTTTAAAAATTATTTTAAAAAATAGTTTTATTTGAAAGTAATTTTTTTTGTAAAAAAGTAAAAGATATAAAGATTTGATATTTTTGGAAATAGAAATAATGTTGATTTCTATAATCTTAGAAAATGGAAATGATTGTTTTATTAATTAAATGATTGTTCAAAAACAAGCTAGCCCTTGAGGCATTTAAAATAAATTAAAGGGTCAGATAAGAGAGTACAAAGAAATTAAATGACCAATGCAAACACCAGAAATTCAGCACGGACCGTAACTGAAACACCAGAGGATTAGTGACGTAATGCCGATTGAATCCTAAGATCAAATGATAAGAGGCTAAGAAAAATATAAAAGCCAAATGATTATTATAATTGTTATCTGAGAGCTGACTATGAATATGTCGTTATAACTAGCTATATTGCAGATTTTCACGATGTGGAAGTCTGCAATAAAATTAGATTTTCCGGACAACCAGCTGAGACCTCCCTATGCCAGTTAGGGACCAAAAAGGAATGGCAAGTGGCGGCTTCGTTTTTAAAAAGGAAGAACAAACAATCTATATAAGTGATCACGAAGATGGACCTCAGAATCTGTAAAGTATAAACTTTTGCCAATTGAACTTTCTTTTAAATAATTACCGTATAACATCAATAAGAAATCAATCCAAAAAAAAAAAAAAAGTAATATAAATGAATGTACTCTTATCTGACCAAGAATAGAACTCTAAATCAATTATAAATATTTGTTTTTATATACGTTTGCTATTTCAATCATTTCCATTTTTTTTTATTTAATTATTTATGTTTGTGTTTAACTAGGTTATTTATTTCTATCTGTTAAATAAAATGTATTAAATTAAAGTTGGGTGTAGATAGCTGCATGGATAAAGAGTAATAACTGTTTAAATTCGTTTATGTTTAATTTAAAGGATTTTAGTGTCAGGCTATTTGTTTCGTAGTTAGGGCAATGCTTGTGGAAGGATATATGGGTGTTTATATTAATGTAATGTGAAGCGTGTTTAGCATACAGGGCAACGTGCCCAACTGAATGCATGACCCCAAAGAGGCAGTCATATCGTTGAAATGGTGGCAGATATATTTCCTGCGCCATTGACCCCTTCTAGCTCTATGGACAGGGATTTATAAGACGGCAGAAAGACCGCTTTCCCCCATACGTAGCACTCTTTAAAATAAAAAATAATTATATACATGATTCCTTAGTCTAACAGATGCCCTTTCCTGATCTAGACACGGATCATTTCCTTCAAATAATATCACACCATCAGATGCCCATTCCTGTCGGCGTGGTTTTATGCTAGCATCTTCATATTGCATTAGTTGAAAATATATATCTGGAAGCTGACATTGGGTTGGCTGCGAACTTTTAGTCTGAGACTGAATGAATGTTTTGATAAGTTTTAAGTGAAAAAAAATCTATGTAGACTATCTATGCTCGTCATGCTAAAGTAAAATATAATTTAAATATCCATCTGTGCGATCTATTGAAAATAGTAATTTAAATTTAAAAAAAAAATATTAATGGTAAAACCTAAAATAAATTTATTCCTCAATTTTAAATGTGCGTTAATAAAAATCTGTTTGTATGTTAATTACTGGCAGTGGCTTATTTTGTTCCTCTTATATATATATTCTTATATTATTTTTTAAATCTCTGCTATTCCACTGAGCTAGTGACATGGGCTGACGGCCGTGAACTTAACAGCACATATCTGTCGACTTTATAAATTTTCTAGGTTCAAAGTAGCCTAGTGGCGCTCTGTCGGCAGATGCGGTAAGACTGGAAACGTCATCATCATCCCCGACCGTTAAAGTGGCTGCCCAGCGTGTGGCCTGATGTTTAATAAACCACGAGTACCAATCGGAATGAAAGTGAAGATCGAATCTAACCGCAAAAACAATATCTGCACTACAAGGGCGCCATCTAGGCATTTGAGCCTAGAAAAATTTATAAAGTAGGCAGATACACGCTGTTAAGATTCCACTTTATTTAAATATTCCGATCGTTAGCCCAAGTCACTAGCTCAGTGGAGACGCAGAGATAAAAATCTATATCTTAATTTATATCTTAAATATCAAAGAGTAAAAGCCACTGCCAGAAATTAACATATAAAAATATTTATTTACGCACATATAAAATAATATTTAAATTTTGAGGAATAAGTTTAACATTTTAGATTTTTATATTAACTTTTAATTTTACATTTAACTAAGTTTCAATGAGTTTAATTATTATTTAGATAGTCAAGTATGAATAGACTACATAGATCTGCATTTGAAAAGAAAATATTCTTCCCTGATTTAACCTTAGGCAACAAATTTAGCAACCAAATTGGCGCCAATCCATCTGATACATTCATGTATTCAATGTAGCATGATACGACAACACAAAATACTATATTGTCAGGAATGTACATCTGAACAATAAGTAGAAATAGAGAAGACATTGACTCTCCACCAACAGGAATGTAACATCTGTTGGCAAGTAGAACAATAAACAAAAAACTCCATAGGAATGGACTGCGGTCTTCTGCCGACTTACAAACCCATCCATAGGCAAACAGAGGGTGTGTGGCGTATATCTATAATCCTGCCCATAGAGAACCTCATACTACATCTACTAATTACACAAATATATCCAATCCATTGAACCAATTCAACTACGAAATGAATAACCTAAGATTACCCTCCCTTAATACAACTTTACAAAACTATATAGCCATTCACGCCCGACTTAATTTTAACATTTAAATTATGTTCGCACAGATTTGTTTAAAAATGTTGGGTATAGATCGATTACATAGATTCCACGGTCAAAAACATTTCAAAATAAACATAAACGATCAAAATACAAAATTATTGATACCGACAATCGCAGAGGGAAACTTATAAGTAACCCAATAGTATTCACCATAAGATACTTGCGTTGTCACCAATAACTTAAAAGACATCCGAATAAATACATTTTAGATACTCACCGTAAGGTATCATTATTTATCGAATGTCTATATATTTTGATCAAATATGAAAACCAAAATATAATTAACCGCAAACGAATCCATGCAAGCGTCTATAAACAACTTAAATTTCATACATTTAAATAATCTTTACAATAAGAAAAAAAAAATGGAAATGATTTTTATCAATCGGAAAACATATAAAATTAAACATTATTAATTTGATTTTAAACTTAAAAGTCAGATAGAAGTTCATAAACTTGAACGAAAGTTCTTAGTTATTTTTAAATTTAGAGTTCATGTCAATATAGCTTACAGTAGAAGAGTCCAGGTTCCCGTTGGCAATTCCCACGGCGTCTCCATTGGAAGAAAATGTTCTGGAGGTAGCATTAGCTGGTTCCATTCTGGTATCACAGTCTTTTCATTTTTTTTTTTTTTAAAACAAACAAAAAAAATGAGAGAGAATGGCAAGTGCGTCTTACCGTTGTCATCAAATCAAGTTGGAAAAAACTGACTGGAACTTAATATTTTTTCTTTTTATAGTCCTCCTATGGATTCTATGAACAAAAACGTCACTGTTCTGTTTTTTCGTTATGGTCCGGGCCTTTATTTGCTTCCATTGGTCAAGCTAAAATCTCTTTCTTCTCTTATCTAACCTTTCATCTGACTTTTTAATTAAACAGCTTTTAGATAATTAATAAACAATCATTTCCATTTACAGATTACAGGAATTAATTAATACCTGTTTTTATTTTAACTTACGTTATTTTTTTATTAAAATATTTTTATATTTCAATCTTGTATTTTTTTATTAAAAAAAATACGTTCAAATACTTTTTTTTTTTTGTTTATGAAAAAAATATTTTATAGTTTAGCATCTGTGCGAATATATATATATGTTTAACAAACATTTTAATTTTAGCATTTAGTTTTTTCCTTTTATTTGCGAACTTTTAAGTTTTTATTTTAAATTAATGTAACGACATATTTATATATCGTTACAATATAAAAAATAAATATTTTATTTGAATAAAAAAATTTATTTTCCTTGAGGCAATATACATTGTATTATTTTTTTTCTTTAAATAAAAAAAAAGAAAAAGAGCAAATTTAAATAATAAAAGTGACTACTGATTTTAAGTATTGATAAAAGTTCTACAAAGATGATATTGGTAATTAAATATGGCCACAATAATTACAAGAAAGAGAACTTTGGGAACAAAAATCTAATGAAGGATAAAAGTTTGAAGAAGAAATTCGGGAGGTGCTCAACGTACATATGCATGATGTTTTCAAGGGGATATAAAAGTAATGGACAAGAATAAAGGAGTTGTTGTTCTTTGCTTTTTTTTTTTGGATATTACTCCATGAAAGTTGCCAATATGCACAGGGGCAACTAGAATGCCTGTGCATTGCTGGTTTTCCTCTCCTTGAACATCATTATTATAATTTAGAAGAATGAAGTCATCACTTGCCTGAAATAGAAGCATCGTATTAAAATTGGAATTTAATATATGGATTGCAGAGTAAAAGGCAAGGATTATATCCACTATCAAGGAACTATTTTCCTGGACAATCTTACTGGTAAGAAATTAAAGTTTGAGCCCATAATATTCATTGAAATAACTTTTGAAAATATTACCCGTCACGTAAATCATAAAAATGAAGTGATTAATGGATTACAGTAAACTATAAATATGGTCCATGGATCATTATAGTTATTATATTACATTTTGTTTTTTTTTATTCCTTAAATTGAAATAAATATGCTCTCAATAATAATAATAAAGATTGCAATGTGTCATTTGATTATGCCTCCTAAATATATTTCTCCCAGTGATCTTCTTTGAAAATTCAACTGTTGATGACAACACCCTTTATTGTATTTCAGGTTTATATATATCACTTCCATTATTGGTTTAATAGAAATGTTGAAATAGAATGCTGGTGCCTAACAAAAAAATATATAAATTTAAACTATTAAAGGCAACAATGTGAATGAAAGTTAGCATCTATTTTAGTAAGTCAAATTGCCCTTACATATGTTAAGCCATAAATATCTAATGCTAACCACCACATATAATTGCTGGTGGGTTTTACAAGCATATGAGTTAGTTCATTATAATTAGGACCATATTTCCTGGAAATATACAACACTTACATTAAATCTTAATTGGTTATATGTAATAAGGTAGATTAGGTATGTGTGTGGTAGGTAACAGATATATTCTTAACAGATATATAAACCTAAGGTCTAATAAAACAGATTAGGCAAAAAATGGTACAATATTTAAGAGGGTTCTTGTCTTATAGCTAAAGATGCTGTTGGATGGAATCGTTTTCACGCTAAAACTATAAAATATGAACATTCATGGGCCGTTGATTTTAATAATTTTTCTGTGCTTTTTTGTAATGCGAAAATAAAAACAAAACAAAATCGTCTTTTTTAAATATTATTTTTTATTAACGTATACAATTTAAATGATAATCATAAATGTAAAATAAAATCAACAAATTATAATTTGATTTGTTTTTTTTATATCGTATACTTTTTAAATTGTGTTACGGCTTTTTTATATCAATTTTCTATGGGATAGTTTTTTACTTGTGTTACGGCTTTTTTTTTAATCAATTTTTTATCGGATATTTTTTTACTTGTGTTATGACTTTTTTTGTTGTTGTTTAACTAAAAAATAATAATCGTAATAAAAGTTGTTACGGTTAGATTTAGGGTTAGTTTTAGGGTTAGTTTAGGGTTAGTTTTAGGGTTAGTTTTAGGGTTAGTTTAGGGCTAGGTTTAGGGTTAGGGTTAGTTTTAGGGTTAGTGTTCTGTTGTTTGTAATACTAAAATAAAAAAATTCAAAATCGTAACCGTACTCGGACAAAAGAAACTGAAACTTTTTTAAACAACAATAAACACATACAAATGTCTTCTTTACTTATTAAACATGTTTATAATATTTTCTTTTTATGAAATTTACAAAAAAACCTGTATATTTGGACTTTTCTTACTGGATATTTTTTTTGTACCACTCTTTTTTACTTAAAAAAAATACAGATGGTAGAATCTTCTTTGTCTCGTGGAATGTTACTAACAGTACGTTACTTGACACGTTACCTAATTTCAACTCAATAAAAACATAGATATTTAACATTTTCCCAAATAAAAGTTCAATACAGTATGTTGTAAAAAGTCTTATAATTATTGCTTTAAAAAATCTGAACATTTCAATAGTTTAAAATAAACAAAAATACAATGAAAACAACATTTCAATACAATTCAAATACAAACTCTCTCATCAAGCCGTAATTATTTTATAAATTGTGTGAATTCGGAAAATATATTTGCTGCTATGTGACATACATGCTGTACTGTGATGCGACATAGCGACCTGCATTCTGTAGCACAACAAAAAAGTTGTATTATAGAAAACGCGGGTTCGACCGTGTCGACCGCGGAAACAGCATTTTTATGTGTTTTGGTGCGAAAAACGTGCCATAGAGAGGCATCTTTAGCTAAAAGATGTGTACCTTTAAGAGTATTTTTTTTAAAAAAATTAAAAAATAAGAGAGGGAAAAACAAAATAAGATTATAATAATTTTGTAAATTTTATTTTTAATTAATCAGAGTTGTTTTTTTCTTTATTTAATATAAAAGAAAAATCAAATCAGTGCAATTAACTATTTTGTAGTTGTTTTTTGGAAGATTGGTTTTTAACTAGAAAGGAATGTTAAGAATTTTATGTTAATTTTTAAGTTCTTGATTTGTTTTTAATATCTATGATTAAGAAGGAAATTATCTGAACAATTGTATTTATAAAATTTTATCTAATTAGTTGTCATGAAGATTTATCATGTAAGAGACAGATTGCAATTGACTTGTGGGCAAGACTGTTCTAGAAAAAAATGTAGGGATGTGAATTAGTGATAATACCCAAGAATCTGGAGAGGTTATTGCTAACTTAACTGTTGAAGAGAGCAGTCAAATCTTAATCATGTTGCTGAAAAAATAGTATTCCTTAGCTATTGAAGAGAAAGCAGTGAAGTTTTAATCCAGCTGCTAAAGAGAAAAGAAGCAGCAAATCGTTACCAAGCTATTGAATAAAATAGGGTTTTTTTTGTATCAACCTTTTAACATACTGAATTTAGCACTAAAAATGGGTTGTACAATAAAAAGCATGTGCTAGATTCAGCTAAAAGGTAAGCATCACCCTCCAGGTAACCTATCTTCACTGGAATAAAAAATGCAGAGAAGTCTGCAACCCTGTCTTCAACCAAGAGCAATGAATCTCTATCTCTGTCATCTGGAAATTCAAGAAAACCAAATGGACAAATTTTGCTATTTTTTAATTACCTGAAATTGCTACAGACCAAGAGGACACTTTAACCATGCCAAGTCTAAGAAGCATTCAAGAAGCTCCTCAATTGAATAGAAAACTGCAAATTGCAACTGAAAAGGACTCCATTGAACACTAAAGTCATGGCAAAAGGTAGTATTTTTTGTGTGCACACTCTATTTTTTTTATTAATAGAAAATGTGTTTTTTTTTTGTTTCATAAATGTAATAAGTTTTTTTGTGTATGTTATATAAAATTGATAACAGTAAATATTTCACTAAGTTAAAATATTGCAAGTTATTAGGCATGTTTTTTTTTTGTAAAACACAGTCGATTTTTTCTTAAAAATGATAAAATAGCTTTTAAAAATATATATATATGTGTAATCTGCTATAAATCTTAAGGTTTTTTTCCTCTCTCAATTTGTCTTCTGGGTAAAATCAAAGATGGTTATCTTTAAATGTTTTTGAAAATGTTTAACAATGTCATTTTTGTTTTTGTTGTTATTATTCAAATATTAAATAATTGTTTTAAAAAATATTCTTTCTAGTCTTAATTACTTTATTCTATCCAATTCCTGTTTCATGAAGAGTAGTGTGTATATGATGTTATATCATGAGCTTATATGCTAGGATTTAGTTTCTTTTTGACAATCCCAATAAAGCTAGTTATTTATAAGTAGTGGAAGCCCTTGATTTGCTTAAGGTTATTTATAATAAGCTAATTTGTTTATTAATCTCTTGCTCACAGTAATAAATTAGTTCTTGCTTCCTGAGCTAGATTCATGCATAACAGCTATATAGAATAAGAGGCATATATATTTAGTGCATGGCCATTCACTTGCTAATGGTGATGATGATCATCATCATTCTGGTTAGCGCAAACAGAATATTCTTTAAAGTCCATGCACTATATTTTATTTTAATTTGGTCTCCATGAGAATTTAAATTTATAGTTGGCCAGTACACTAATGATATTAAATAGCCAGAGCATTGATGATGATCAGCATGTTTTAATATCCCAGCATTATTGTTTTTGATTATTATGTATTCTGATGGATAAACACTTAGTTTGTGTATCAAAATTATGTTTAAATAAATGCCCCAAGCTAGCAAAGGCTCAATAGTTAGCCTGATCTACAATAGAACCATTTCAAAACCAGTCACAAGATTGACTGTTGATTTATTTTTGATTGCTAATCATTCATGATGATGAATGGTTATTTCTTTTGAGTGTTACTTATAATTTTGGGTAGTGCTGGTGAACTTATAGTTAGCTATGCTGATGATCTATCATGCTCATCCCTTTGATATTAAATTTTATTTTATTTTTTTCTTGAGGATAAACAAACAATTCCTCAGATCCCTGATGGTTTAAACCACGGTTTTCTGTAGTTAAAAATGCCTACCCAACTTGGGCTGTGGATGTTCATGTACTAATCCTGTCACATCAGATATGTTCCCCTCTTTTCCTGTAGTGTTACAATATACAGAATTCAAGTGTAGTGGATACAGCATCTCAATGTAAATGCCTACATATCTACTCTAATTTCTAACTTCACATGCATAAGTGATACAAATATATAGCAACCTGCTTAAATGTTCTGAATAAAATAAAATTAGCTTTATTAAACTATATATGTATATGCACACATTAGCATCAGCCCACATATAACTTTATTTTCATTAATCTATAAATACATTATTCAAATGATTTTTAAATAGCTTCAAAGAGATAAATTTTGTAAAAACTAAACCATGACTATATTAATAATAAATAAATAGACTGATTTAACATTTACCTTTTATCTAGTTAACTCTTAAGAAAAAAACTTAATTAGCTATATATACTTGCTACTTTTAAATATTCAGAGGGCACATCTCACATGTTGAATTCTATTTATTAAGTTAGATCCTATAAAGCATAACTAAAATTCAAAAGTTAGCATTGAAAAATAAAATA
Source organism: Epiperipatus broadwayi (assembly GCA_028023455.1). NCBI lineage: Eukaryota > Metazoa > Onychophora > Udeonychophora > Euonychophora > Peripatidae > Epiperipatus > Epiperipatus broadwayi. Next base: position 5,178,913 of record JAQFVV010012395.1, on the reverse strand, counting down.
AAATATACAAAATTATAAATTGATAATTAAAATTACCACAAATCCAAAACTCAATCAGATTAGCCAAAAATATAAATAAATCCAAAACACAACCAATGGTTTCACTGCTACAAGCAGACTTCTAAAGTGTAAAGAACTACAAAACAACATCATATTTATATTAAACATTACCCACAATTCCATTTGCTTTCCATTCACCCTTAATATTAAAATAACTTTTAAATAAGTTAATTGCTTCAGAATAATAAATTTTTAATAATAAAGATTTTTTAATTCTTCTTTTTATTTCATTTCTCTCAAAGAAGGCAAAACCTTAGCTTCATCAAAATTAATAGTGCGGCCTGTATCTTTTTCATAGTCATCCAAAGCAGAACTAAGATATTTATTTCTAGCTCTACTTTTATGTACCTTTATTCTTTCATTTAAACTCAAACTACTCTGACCTACATAAACCTTGTAATGTTTAAATTGATATATATAAATATGGCACCTAAGTTTATTAAATCATTTTTGTTCATAAACTAAATAAAATTGTTACCCCAAGTCCATATATAGCTGAGAAGAGGTTGTTTCTGTATGAAACTAGAATTAAATTTATGCATGTTTTAAATTTTGGACATGATGATTAGCTCTTTTGTAGTTTAGCAGTGAAATATGTTGTTGACAGTTTTCCAAATATTTAGTCACAATAGAGTTTTCACATTTCAATGTAGTTTATATTAAACTAATTAACTTTCACTGTTGAGAAGTGCAACTATTGTAGCCATGATGTGGCTGGCTGACACAAAATTGAAATTAGTTCCACTAATAGAGTTAGAATCCTGGTTGTGGGATTTGTACTCAGGAATTCTTTAACAGCTTTAGCAATCCATGATAACTGCTTCAATTGCTTGATGAAATTTCTTGATGAAATTTCTTGAAATATATAGTAATAACAAAGACAATCCTGGTGAACAGCAAGCAGAGACAGAACAGATAAAATGATTTTTGAGTTTGGCTATTTATACAATTACATTTTTTTATAGTAAAGACAAGCCAGTAATTAATTTTAATTAAATCCATGTTTGTACATAATTCCTTAGATAAAAACAAAACAAAAACATTGAATGCCATTTCAGCCAATTGTCTTAATCTCTAAAAAATATTTTTCAAGAAAATTTTAAAATGTTTACAAAACACTGAAAAAAGTTTAATCTTAATAAAAGATTAATTTTTAAGAAATTTACTCATTACTATTTTATAACAAAATTTTTCTTAATTAATCTGATCTTTTTAGTTATAATTAAAGTTTATCTAAAATAATTTTCTTTCATTTCATGTCTGTGACATTAACTGTTTTAACAAATTTATTTAACTTAAGACTCTTTTTAAACTAAATCAAACCCCCTCCCTACTTAATTTACTAAGGTTAATTATCAAAAGTTACTATAATGAAAATTTTAGATCTAAGATCTCATATAAAATTTAAATTTCTAAGCGAAATACATCTAACATTTTTAGCTGGAGACAAAAGAATAGGAATTTTAGTATTAAGTTATTGATACCCTTCATTATTGATTCATTCTATTATGCTTGTATTTATTTCAACAAGATTCTTTATTTTCAAATGTCTAAATAATTAAGATTTTACGCCACAATATATTCTGCACTATATTTTTCTTATGTTAAATGTGGCCACTATCTTATTATAAAAACTACAAAATTATTACAATTTCCAGTTTTCTATTTACAATATCATTCGATTCATTTAGCATAGTAATAACTTGCAACCCTTCTACATCACTATTAAAAGTTTACTGATAACTTTTGATAATTTCTGAATGCTTACTATGGCGCATTATTATTGCTTTCATTTACCTTATTTTTAGAGATCAAACAGATGATCCGTAATTTATAAAAGATGTACGCAAACTTAATTTATAATAAGAGCAACAAAAAAAAAAAGATTTGTATTCTACTGCAAACATAAGATTAATATATCAATATTGTAACATTTAAATAAATGAATCCACTAAAAATTCGGCAGAAATCAAATATTAGCCAAGTTTCTAACTATCCGCTATATGAATTTTTTTATTAGCGAGATTCAATAAAACTCGATAGAACTAGCTGAATATTTATTACAAATCTACCTTTTCTATGAATGTGTTCATTAACAGTCGTTTATTACGTTAGCGCAGAAAAGGAACTAATTTATGGTTGAATTACAATACAATATAAATAATACAAACATCACATGTACTGCCCTATTCTGAATATACATCTGGACATAAACAGAAATATTTAGGAAGATGAAAATAAAATTAAGCTATGAAATTATAGTATACAAGTTAATTGAATGTTCCTCCAATCAGAATTAAGATATTTTCTTTTATTTTCATTAAGTTAATATAGCCCCCTTCACACTTTGTTGCAGAATGTGTTACAATGCATGTATAATATTAATGATGTCAATATTTTTATTTTGTTTTGTCAAGAGTCTTTCCGCAGGCACTTAAGTAAGTCCGCGGTTTTTAAAAATATGACGTAATAAACTAATAACTTACAAACTCTTTAAAGCGAGTTAAATAAATTGAAAAACTATATATTTTTTTTTATTTCTAATTGTTTAGTTTGCTTGGAATTCCATTCCGAAATTAAAATAAACAATTACTTTAAATAACATTATTTATATCCGGGTCTGTATAGAAAATACAGTAGCAACGGACCAAACGGAAAGTAACCGAATCCTCTAAAAGAAATTTCTAAGCAATGTACAGACATAGTCATTAAACAAAATAAACGGCCCGGATATTACGCAGTTAACATTTTACGCATATTCCGTAATAAGTTCATTCCAGTGATGCTTATTTTAATCTCATAGAGAGTTATTCATCGCGCACTAATAGAACGCAGACATCGGCTGATTTTCCAACATGGCTGCCTGCAAGGACGAAAAGCACATCTTACAAAATTCTATGAACGAAGCCGATCCTAATCAAAACAACGCTGTGGATACTGCAGAAATAAAACCTCGATGGGGTCCACAGCATGCAGGAGCCAAAGAATTAGCAAAATTATATACTCCAGGTAAATAAATTAGTCAATACTATTTAAGAAATTGCTTGTTGGATTCCGATCTTAACTTAATTTTACTTTATCCACCTATCTTAATGAAATTTCTTAGTTTGTAGGTATATGTAACCTTTCTCAAAAATATTTGTGTAAGTATTTTTATGAAGAAAAAAAGTAACATTTTGAGTTTTTTTTTTTTGCGAAAAAGTAAAATCTACAAATATATTTCGCTTTTTCTATTGTCAGTTCATGGACAAACACGTGAAACGTTTTAAATGTAAACGATGGTTTGAAAAGCTGTAGGTTTATTTGACCTTTGACCGCAATAGTCGTATTTAAAAATCATAAAATGTGCTTTAAAAATTTCTGGCGCTATAAGTCAATGATGTATGTTTACAGAAAAAAGTGTCCCGAGATTATTGTTAATTTATATTTCTAATATTTGATATTAAAGCCAACTATTAATGTTTGCTACTGATATAAAAGATAAAGAAAATATTTCAACTTGTTTGCAGTTGTGCTCGTATAAGCTTGGCTTCTTAAAACTCGGTGGTGGTTCTTTTGTATAGATAATTGCACATTTTTTTGTAGATTGGTCTTTTTGGTTGACGATTCTTGAGCAATGAAATTATCCTAGCTATGTGAGTCAAGTTTAACTGAGGTCTATTAATGCGCATGTTTATATGAGTATAAATATACGGACATATATAAATAATAGTTATGTGCACATTTGGCTGCCAAAATACGCCGGAGAAAACAACGGTAACTATTATTGGTTAGGTTGTCCTTTAGGAGAATCAACTATCTATTGCAAAACAATAGTAGGCTTAATTTAGATGCACAGTATTAAATTTTTTTCACATCCTATGTAAATATCGAAACATTTGCTTGGCTGTTCAGTTCGTTTATAATTATTCCGTTTTATTTTCTAATTTATTGGGTTTTTTTTTTTATCTGGGATGAGGGATTCAAAGTATGGCTGATCATTAATAGTGATATAAGTATTTCTTATTACAGAATTTGATTGCAGTATCTTTTATGAAAAGTATGTATATAGAATATTTAAATCTTTTGCATTCTTTTTTTAAACATTTCCTTTTCCAGAGATATTGATCTATTATTTGTCTTCTATCCATATTTCTTGCTAGTGTTAACTAGTCTTTTATAATTAATTTATTTGTCCAAAACAGATAACTGCCGCTTTTCTCAGTCAATATTTCTTTTTATTTCATTATTAATAGCCTTTTTGTACTTGCAATATTTTACAATTTCTTTTAAAATCTACTCCTTTGACTCTGTTCCTTAAAATAACATGTTCTATTATTGCATGTAGTTATTTTGAAAAGACTCAAATATGTTCACTTGAAGATCGATTCACAATTTTATGAAACATTTCTCTTTATTTCATCTTTCCTCATTAAATCAATGTATTTTTTTATATCCTATTTCTTTATATCTCCCAATTAAATAATCTATTGAATCCAGTTTTATTTTCTTCACAATTATGTTTTTTTTTTTTTCAGTTATTTTAATACTTGTTCTACATATATCCTAAAAATATTCAATGTGGGTTTTGAATATTCCATAATCAGATTTTTCATGAAATGGATGGCTGAAGAGTTGTGGGTTGGAGTAGTTTGAAGCCTGTCCATTAAAGTATGTAGATTGGCTATCTTAATATAAAGCTGAGCACTGATTGTATATATGTGTGAAGATAGTAATCTGGACCAACTGATGATTGATGGTTTAGCATGAAATAGGATATTGGTGATTATTTATCTTTTCAACATGTGTGTGATCAGGTGGGTTAGCAATACGAGATGATATGGAGAGTTGAAGGTCGTGTGAAAGTCTGAGTTCGAATCCCTTATATATTACAATATTTTATTTTGTGGGTTTTTTTTTTTATATTTTAGTATATACATATCATATGTATATTGGGGCATAATATAAATGTATACTAGTATGAAATAAACAATCTATATTCATATTATTTCAGAATAATACATATATTTTGTGTATGTGTGCATATGTTTACACAAATATAAATTTTTATAAAGTACTTAGTTAAATATGATTATGAAGTATTTGTGATAATATAAAAAAAGTATTTTAATAGTGTGGGTTTAATTTAAGATTTTATTGTTAATAATTATTCATCATTGCTTATTTCTTTGAATTGGTTTTTATGGATGACTTCCCAGGATACCATGCATTCTTTATCTTATAAGATATAACTTCTCACTGCAGTTTTCTTATATAAATAATTAATAGATATAAAAAGGAAAAACTGATATTACAAATAATTATTCGTTAATGAATATAAATAAAAATCATAAAGATAGCATACTTCAGAGATAGTAAAAATTTACAAATTATTCAGATATAGTTTTAACATCTGAAGAAGTTATAAAACTAATCACTTTTTGAATTTTAACTAGCTAACAGAGTGAGATTAGATGTTACTTTAAGTATACCAATTTTATAAAGCTTTTTTCTGGAAAATTATATATTTTTAAATGATGTTTGTACATGTGGCCAGTGTGGAAAATGCCTTAGGATTAAAGAATTCTTATTGGTATTCATTTTTAGAACTCAGATATTGAGAGTTATCATTATTTTCGTGTTATTTACCATGGTTTTTTTTTCATGCATCCATTCATAATATCTGTATTTATTTATTTATTTATTTATTTAGATTTCTTTCAAGAATTCTCAATTAACTGACTAATGTAGAAAAGTACTTTTGGGATAATTATAAATGGTTATTTGTAACCCATTATTCTTATAATCTCTCCTTAAATCTATTTTAGAGGCAGTAGTCAAGGTTGGAATGGATACTTTGTTACTGCTGTAAAATTTTAGTTTGGTTATATTTAAAATACATGACAGAATTACTTTTATAATTTTATGAAAAGTTACCATTGTCGCATGATTCTCATTATCTGTTGATCATCAAATCTTTTTTTACTCAGCTATCCTCTTATTATCTAAAATGTCATATCACTATGTTTGTTGTTTATTATTTAAACAGTATTTTAATTTCTTATAGTATTGTACTTTATTCTATATCAAGCAAATCACCTACTTTTTATATTTAATTTTAGCAACTTTTAAATAAGTAAATTGGAAGTGCTATATTTGATATGGACACAGTGCATATACATCGACATAAAGTATTTTTTTGTAACAATACATATAACAATGTTTGATAGCTTTTTTTTTTTTTTGGCTGCAGAAAGGAGTTTGCTATTAACTGAAAGGAGACCCTTTGATTCCTCTTGGAGGCCTTAAAGGAACCGAGCAGGGCAAATTCCTAATGTTCACTCCATATGTTCTTGTCATTGCAGCTGTTATTACTATGTGATTATTCATATAGTATACGAACATGGATGGGCTGCTCACCAACACGCATTAGCCAACGTGGTGAGATTATTGGCTTTTTACCTCTGAGTTTAAGATCAAGAAACACTATGGTCTTTCTTCTCAATGCCTGATAAGGCAGAATGAATGTTTGTGTAAATGATAAATATTTTTCCAATACATATATACAATTATGACAGACAAAAATAAAGCATGGCCCTTATTCCCAGGAGGCTGTAAAGTCACCAACCAAGGCAGCGGTTGGTGGCCGAAGGCGGAGGGTGCTAACAATCCCCTATTGCGGACCCAGGCAGCCATTTGATGATTACTTTTTATTTAGGTACTTACAACTGCAGATCACTTTCAAGTGAAGGAAGATTGCAAGAATTAGAAGAAGAACTCTCTTATATTAAATGGGACATTATTGGACTTTGTGAAGTTAGAAGAAGAGGTGAAGAGACAATTGATTTAAAAAGTGGACATATACTCTATTATAAAGGCACAAATATTGGAAATACAAGTGGAGTAGGATTCATTATAAATAAAAAGTGGAAAAACAATATTGTAGAGATTGGTGGTGTATCGGACAGAGTGGCAAGATTAGTTATACAACTTAATAGCAGATACCAAATGCAGATAATTCAGGTTTATGCCCCAACAAATTCTCATAGTGATGAAGTAGTAGAAGATTTTTATATGGATGTACAAAAGGCTTTTGATCAGAGTAAACAACATTTTAAAATTGGTATGGGAGACTTTAATACTAGAATTGGTAAACAAATGAGAGAGGACATAGACTTGTTGAGTTTGCAGAAAAAGAAAAACTTTATATTATGTATTCTTTTTTTTGAGAAAAATGTTAAAAGGAAATGGACATGGAAGCATCGAAATGAAGGTACAGCAGAACTGGATTATATTTTGACTAACAGGAAATACATATTTCAAGATTGTAATGTTCTTAATTTAACACAGGAAGTGATCATCGATTAGTAAGGTGTAAGATACGTGTTAATGTAAAACTAGAGATACAAAAATTATTAAGAAAAACAATGTTTACAGTTGATATTCCTAATCTTCAGAAACATTCTAATGAATTTAAATTAGAACTTACAAATCGGTTTCAAGTATTAGTAGATTTTGAACATGATTCAGATTTGAATGAAATTAATATGAAAATAACTGATACACTTTTAAAAACTGCAACAAAGATAGCTGGTAAAAAAGCAGCAATTGACCAATAAAATTTCTACTGAGACTAGAGAATTTATGAAGAAAAGAAGAAATATGAAGATATACAAAAATGATGCATTAAAAAGAATTGAATATCTTGAATTTTGTAAAATGGTGCGGAAAAGAGTTGAAAATGATATAAGAAAGTATAACTGTGAACTAGCAAGGAAAGCTGTAGAAGAAAATAAAAGTCTTAAGAATGTAAAACAACATTTTGGTATTGGTAGGAAATTTATATCTGCAATAAGAAAAAAAGATGGATTTATTACTAAAAAGAGAGATGACATCATGAAATTGGTAGAAGATTTTTATCATGAATTATATAGTAATAAAGAACAAGTACCTCCTATATCTATTACATTTTCTGAATTGCCCAGAATTTTAAATGAAGAAGTGAGACATGCAATTAAATGTATGAAGAAAGGAAAGGCTCCAGGTAATGATGGAATTATAATTGATATATTAAAAGAAGTAGGTGAAGAAATAGAAATTTTTTTAGCAAAGTTATATACCAAATGTCTAAATGATAAAGATGTACCGGATGATTGGAAGAATGCAATAATAATATTAATATTTAAAAAAGGTGATAAGGAAGATATTAGAAATTACAGACCTATCAGCCTTTTATCAGTTTTATATAAAATTTTTACCAAGATAATTACAACTTGTCTACAGAGAACATTGGATTTCCAACCAAGAGAACAAGCTGGATTTAAAAGTGGTTTTAGTACAGTAGATCATATCCAGGTATTGAGAGAAGTTATAGAAAGGACAAATGAATATGAGTTGTCATTATGTTTTGGATTTGTAGATTATGAAAATGCATTTGATTCTATAAACATTTCTTCAGTGATTAAAGCATTGGATCATCAAGGTATAGGTCCAGGTTATTGTCATATTTTAAAGAATATTTATAAAAATGCAACAGCAACAATTAGATTACATAATGATACTGGGAAAGTCAACATTGAGAAAGGTGTAAGACAAGGTGACTCCATATCTCCAAAACATTTTACAGCAGTGCTGCAAGAAATATTTTGTGGATTAAAATGGGAAGCTAAAGGAGTAAAAGTAAATGGAGATTAAGTCATTTAGATTTCACAGATGATGTAGTTATTTTTGCAAATAATGCTTCAGAGCTGCAGGAAATGTTGCAGGAGTTATCAGATGAAAGTACGAAAGTAGGACTAAAGATAAATATTAAAAAGACTAAAGTAATGTTTAATCGATTTGCTCAAAATATGTAAATAAAGATTGATTATGATGAATTAGAAGAAGTTAACAGTTACAAATACCTTGGTCAGATTATTACAGATGGAAACATAATGGAGGAAATTAACTTGGTTGGAGTGCTTTTGGTAGAAATAACTTGATACTAAAAGGAAATATGCCCCTGTGTTTGAAAAGGAAGGTTTTTAACAAATGTGTTTTACCAGTTCTTACTTGTGGATCTGAAACTTGGACACTTAATAGAAGAACAATACAGAGACTTCAGACCACTCAAAGAAGTATGGAGAGATGTATGTTGGGAGTAACAAGAAGAGATCGAAAACGCAATGTATGGGTAAGAGAACAAACAGGTGTTACTGACCTCATTGAAAAAATTAAAAGATTGCAGTGGAATTGGACTGGACATATTGCTAGAAGAGATGATAATAGATAGACAATTGAAATTTTAAACTGGATTCCAAGAGATTGTAAAAGACCCAGAAAGAGACCACATGTGAGATGGATGGATGAAATAAGAAAGGGTGCAGGGGTGATGTGGAGAAGAGAAGCTAAAGATCGGAGAAGATGGATTAAACTTGGAGAGACCATCCTGCAGTGGATTGATAATGGTTGATAATGATGATGATGATAGTTATTTTTAAAAAAATGATGTACTAATAAACATTAAAAAGACTAGAACAAAAGTTGGTATTACTTAAATCATTATATTGCCTATTAAAATGAGATGGGATCACTTCTCTTACATTGGTCATTTTTGATCCAAGATAATATGCATTGAATATGAGAGATATAGAAGATTTAGAAAGATAAAGCACACATTTATGAAAAGCAGATCAAAATCACTAAATCTGAAGATGCACAAAGGAATAATGAAATTATATGTTTAATCATTGATTTTGTGTGATCCTGAGATGTGGACTCTCTTATTCACTGACATTAGAATATTGGAGGTGCTTGAGAATGTTGGGAGGAAAAGGATTGGAAGTAATTAGTTTGATAAAAGTTAAATGCAAAGGTTCTGAAGAATTTGAGGAAATCAAAATAAGTAATTCAAATACTTAGGACAAGAAGATTGCTTCATATGGTTTATGTGAATACTATGGTGTAACAAAAGATATGCTATACATGAAAATTAATGGATAACACTTGAGAAGTGGACCCTATTTTATTTTTTCCAATCCTTTGTGTATGAATGCAAATGTTCAGGATTATATTGTACTGAAAAGAGTGGCTGAAGATTGATTTGCATGGAATCTTCGCATGACATTGACTACAAGTAGATCTGTTCGAAATTATTATTATATTTGCATTTCATTTAAAAATGGAAAATATTAGCATGATGCCTATATTAATCTACCAAATCTTTGGATGTCTCTCATGGTAACTATGAAAAAATAATATAGTGCTCATATTTTTTCTACATCAACCATTAAAATTTTTTGCCCTTTTTTTATTTTCATTTGTAAATAGCCTTAATTCATTACTTATAGAATTGCTGCCCATTACTATGATTTTTAAGTTTTTCTTTTTTTAATTTTGGCTCAGAAATATATTTAATTTAGTAAAATATGATTACTATTGACTTAGTTATCACAGTTAGTATAATCTTATAAAAACTTAATTTCATATACTTAATCATATTTTGCACTCATAAATTACATTTACATTGACTTAGTTGTCCTGCATATTCTTTGTATTTTATTGTTTTTTTTAAAAAAAACTCACTTCTGACTCCAAAGACCAAATCATACTGTAATCATGTGTTTTTGTTTTAGGATCACAGCTTCAGCGGTCATGTGATCAATCCAGATTTTTCCTGGCATTTTGATCTTTTAGATAATAATAAATAGATACTTACTTACTGATCAGTAAAATTGCTTTGTGAATTGGTTACCTGAAAAGTTTCAAGCTTCACTTAGATGTGAAATTAGATCATGGGATGATAAGAAAAAGTCACCCTCTGTAGTGTAAAAGGCTTTAAAAGCAGACTTCTTCATCCTACCCTAAAGTCATCTACTGTAAGCTTAAGTAATCCATGGACACGTAATGGCAAAATGCTACATTCCCATTAGTCCAGTTTTTGGCTTTTACTTTTATTGTTATGTATTAGGATTAAAAACTAAAACTACTGCATTTAATCATTATTCAGTGAACTTTTACTGCTTTATGCTCTTAGGATTTTAATGAATTTCAGGTTTTTACTAGTTTAAAAAATATGAGTAAAAGCTTACTGATTGTTTTCCTGTTTTGAATCCTAGTTCTCATTGGTGAAAACAGAAGTCAGAATCTATTATAGGAATGGAAATATTCTAGCACTATACCATATCATGTGAATGGATTATTCAATTTATAGTAAATGTTTATAATAGGATAAAAAAAAATTGCTCCTGGAAACATATTCGAAAGTCTCTTCATATTATTGTTAAATCAAGGCTTTAATCTTTTGTAGACTTAAGGAAAGGATGGAATTTTCTTATTTTCTTGATTTTTGTTATTGTGGTTTTTCTCTTTAGCACTAAAACTTCATGCTCAAAATTGAGTTGTTCTATTTTGAATTTAAATGCTTTAAAGTTGTTATACATTTAATAATAAATATGTAAATCTTTAAAGTAATTATCATAAGAATACTAAATTTATTAAAAGTTCCTTGTGTATTATCAAGAAACTTTGTAGGTTTCACGAACTTTGAATGGGATATAATTTATATATATTTATATTGTCACAGGCACATAAATTAAAGATGTCTGAACCTACCCTGACACCTCTCTGAGGAGTGCCAAAGCACGAAACCATGGTCAGGGATTTGGGGAGGGGTTCCTGATTGAGATATTTTAAATGCTGTCTCTGGCTAAGCATTTATCATAAAACTTGTAGAGGAATTGGCAATCCTCATTGTTTATAACTTACAAGCTTAAGAGATAGGGTCATGTGATATATGACTCTTATTTTGAATAAATATTTTTATTTATTATTTATGGAAAATCAGTAATTTTATTACAAATGATTTAAAAAAGAAAAATCCTGCTACAAAAATAGCAAGTTTTTTGTGGGCAAAAGAATTTTTTGCAAAGTATATTCATAATGTTTTCCTGTTTGTAGAGATAAATTTTTATTTTAGCAAGATATACTATAACTGGATATAGATGATAAGATTGAAAAAAAAAAAAAAAATCCAGAAGTTAATATCAAGATTTTTTTTCACCTGTTTTCAGTGAACTGGTAAAGAAACTGGACAAATCTATTGATATCAGTTAAAGATTATGTTGGGATTCAAATATGTTTTTTTAGATTCATATTTTATTTGCTTAACTTTATATTGTGATTTATAACAGCATTTACTGATTTTTTTTTTAATAAATATTACCAAAGTTAAATAATTATTTTAAGTAATCATTGCAAATTTTGGTTAATTAGCTTTGTTTTTGAATATGGTATTATTGCTATGTCAACTAAATAATATATTTTAAATATTGATTTATTTAAAATAAAATAAAAAAAATTTCATTATCTGGTTTTAATCTTATAAGCCAGTAATATATTTTTTTCCAATTAAACATGCATATATATATTTTTAATTAAAAACTTTCTGTAAAATTATTTTATATAAAAATTATTTCAAAGTTTTTACTTTTAATTGTTTAGTTGAAAGCTGATATCTATACTGTAGAGCTTCAAGTTGAAAAAAAAGAAAAGAAATACATATGATACTGTTATATTTAAAAAAAAAAAAAAAACAACTCCAAAATCTTTGTGTTAGCATTTTATTTATATATTGATTTTAGATTAATCAGAATGAAAATGAAATTTCCATTCATAAATGTCAATATTAGTAAAATTGTTTAACAAAGGTTGCTATAAATATCTATGTTTCTAAAACGATATAATTATGACCTAGAACTATATATATTATATAAAAACTATAAAAAAAAAAAAAGAAACATGAAATATCAATTGCTAATGATTGTTTTTTATATAAGATAATCAATATTTGTGCGTAAGAATGGTATCTATATATATTAGAAAAGGTCAAAGGTGTCTGCAATTAATTATCTCATAATTAAGGTTTCTTAAATATATTGTTGTAGACTTAATGTCCGATTTATATAGCTAGACTAGTGTTTCTCAAACTTTGGAACACCTTGGTTATTTTATAGGATAGGGTAGTATTAATAAATAAATTAAGCAAGTAAGAATAAGAATTAAGATAACAAAACGTTTATTCTCGATTTTTAATTATGTAAAACAAAACACATGAAAATAGTAAAATAAACTAGCATATATATAGTAAAATTACATTTTTAATGACTGATGTTTTTGGGTCTTTGAACTACAAATTTTTTTGATGTCAGGTACAATATTAGAAATATTAATTCTCAATTCATTATAGCATTAAGTCTGTTCCTGTACTTTGATTTGATTGCAGAATAATATGAAAATTCTGCCTCACATAAATATGTCATTGTAAAAGGAAGCAAAATACAAACAAGTTAGTTTGTACATGTTGGGGTACTCTTCTGTTAAATATGTCCAGAAATCATTTAATAGCAGTTTTTTTTTATAAGGTTTTTTTTTTTTTTTCAAATCGGAATCACTAATTAAATCAGTTAGATTTTAATAATCACTTGCACTGAAGCTGATTGGCTTAATTATCACTAAATAGATTTGGCACCCAGAAATTGTTCTCACTAGACTTTGGAACATATTACAAAAAGATTGATTGTAAGTAGTGAAAGTGTTCTAAAATTATATTGCAAACTTCATCATTTACTTTAGAATTTATTTCAGTTAAAAATTCATGTAAAGTGGGAAAACAGTCAAAATTATTCTGTTCAAGTATAGAAATACAGAATTGTAACTTCCTATCAAAAGACAATTTTCTCTCTTGCATTAAAAATTGTAATAATAATTTCATTGTAATGATGTTTATTTTATTGCACTTAGTAAAAATATCTGCCAATTATACAAGTCTCATCAATGATGAAGAATTAGTTAAAAATTCAATGAAATTCTTTTCTAAATTATTTGACATGAAAAAAAACCCAATAACTCACTATGAAGTTCAAAATGTCTCGATAATGTTTTTCCTTTGGATAACCATCTCACTTCATTATATAATAAAAATGCAGTTGGTTCATTATATCATACAAAATTTTAAATAATTTATATTGAAGTGGTTGAGATTTTACATAATTGATCATTTCTATGGCTTCATCCAAAGTGGTCTTTAAATATGTCTAACTATTTTTTGTTACTAGTGCTTGCCTATGCAAATCACAATGACTTTTTGTAGCTTTTGTAACTACTTGCAGAATGTATTATAACTCCATCTTTTTTACCATTGCTTGAACACCATTTGTACAAATATCAATACACTTTTCACAATTGATATCTTATTTTGTAGTGTAATTATTAATACAGTTAAATATGTAGTCAAAATAAGAGTCATAGATCAGATGACCTTATTCTCTTAAGCTTGTGAGTTATAAACAATGAGGATTGCCAATTCCTCAACAAGCTTTATGATAAATGCTTAGCTAGAGAAAGCCCTGACCATGGTTTCATGCTTTGGCACTCCTCAGAGAGATGCCAGGGTAGGTAACTTTTTCTTATAGATATTCACTCATAACTCAGATTAACAAAACCAGTAAAATAACAAGCTCTGCAATATCTACAGATTCATCTTTTTGCAATAGATATTCATTGTAAAGTCTTAAGTCGATGATATCAGCAAAAAGATCTTTGATGCAATGTGAAACAATATTTAATAATTGTAATGTATCTATTTTTTTTTAGCAGATTCTTTGTTTAATATGCATGATGCAATGTCTTTTACACAAGGCTTAATGAGCATCTCTCCCATAGTATGCATTTCAAATGCAATGCAATAATTCATGCAAAAAGATGTCTCTGTTGCACTTTCATTTTCAGTTTTAGCAATTCTAATCATTGTTTTTCTAACGAATCACATTGTCTCTTTAAAAAATGTATATCTTTTTTTTTTTTTTTAGTGAGTAGCATGTTTTGTTTCTAAGTGCTTACAAAATTTAGCTGGTGCAAACAATCTGTTTGTTAGTATTTTAGTACATAAAACCCACAAATGCACCAAGAGCATCTGTATTTCCAGTACACGTAAATATCCAATTTAAATAATTTTCATCATACTTTTTTTTGGGCATGTTCTTAGATATCAGCTTTTAAATTAATAATACATTTTGAAGAAACCATAGTTTTTTCTTCAGTTGTAGATGAGTCAAATATTTGACCCTCCTTGTTTAAAGTTCCTCTCTTAACTAAGGATTCATGGTAATTTTTGAATATTATTTAAATTCTAATATTAGTCAGAACTGGAATAGAAACAAAAAAATTGTTATATAAAAAAGACTGCAGCACATAAAAGAAAATGTAGAAAAAAAGTAATGCAAAAACAATTGTTACAAAAATGATTTGATAAAATGCTTAGTACCAAAAATTAAAAATTATGAAACAAATAAGATCGTAATATATTGTAATGGAACAGAGATATATGTGTAAAAGATTCCTAATGACATAATTGGATAGTATTTAGCCCTAGTAATTGGTCAGTAATGGTAACAGAATAAAATGGCTATTTGTGCTACTCATTTTATTGTATATTGAGGCGATGATATGAGTTTGAGTCCCTAAAGTTCGCCAGTTATAAATTTATCACATTTGATGGTATGCTTAGTTTCACTCATATATATCATTACCATATGATTACCCCTTAGGTCTTCGACGTTGTGGGTTCCCATTATTCCTCGGTATTCAAACTCTGCAGTTATATGCATGATTCTAATAAGCTAGGGTGATGATTACTATAAGTTTGATATAAAACTATAATTATTTACATCTGAGTTATGTGTGTGGTATAACATGGACAATGGAAAGTTAGATAAATGACAAAACATACACAAATTCTATTTAAATTAAATAAATCATTAACAGTTTTATTCCATTATAGTGATTTACAATCTTTTAGAACAATCAATTTAACGTTTGGGTAGTTCAGATCATCCTTTATTTGATTCATATAATATTATGATCATCCCCCTAACCTTTGACCCCATATAGGGTAGTCATCCACTACTCGCTATAATCATTTGCTTAGTCTAACAATGTAATTTATTATTTTGATATGATTATCCTGCTGGCCAATCCTTCTATTCCCTGACTTTAACTTGTCTACCTTAATCCTTTGCAATGCATCGTAATTTACTGACTGACACCTTTGGCTACAAAGTCCCTCCTTTGCGTTACCAGTCTTTATGATAGCAATAGACATTCACTTTAGAGATTTAGTCAGTGTTACAGAATAATAAATAATAATAATCAAGTATATAATTTTAATGCGCAAATACGCGCACAACAACCGAGCTTCATCAGGATTAAATAACAATATATTATAAACTCAAAATAACTATAATATCTAAAGAATAATGCCCGAGCGCTTTCAAGAGAACTTAGCTCTCATAATCATGGGCAACAAAGAATAAGCATAGCGTGTTGGTATATGCTAAAATATGCTGATATATGTAAATTAGTTGAAAATAAATGCGTCAGCTCTAAATGATCCATATCTTAGAGATTTTGTAACACGCATCTTTCCTATTCATAGCCTTATCATCAATAGCAATAAAACATGCTTCTTTAACTTTTCTCTTAATGTCATTTCTCTCCCTGCAAACTATTCTTGCATTTTTAGGTTCACATGCATGACCAGCTGATCATGCATGTGAACCTAAAAATGCAAGAATAGTTTGCAGGGAGAGAAATGACATTAAGAGAAAAGTTAAAGAAGCATGTTTTATTGCTATTGATGATAAGGCTATGAATAGGAAAGATGCGTGTTACAAAATCTCTAAGAAATGGATCATTTAGAGCTGACGCATTTATTTTCAACTAATTTACATATATTAGCATATTTTAGCATATACCAACACGCTATGCTTATTCTTTGTTGCCCATGATTATGAGAGCTAAGTTCTCTTGAAAGCGCTCGGGCATTATTCTTTAGATATTATAGTTATTTTGAGTTTATAATATATTGTTATTTAATCCTGATGAAGCTCGGTTGTTGTGCACGTATTTGCGCATTAAAATTATATACATGTATAATAAGCACCTGAGTTTAATAATTTCTTTTTACAATAATAATCAAGTTAATTTAACAATAAATATATAAAATTGTCCTGTACTAGTGAGAGCATTTAATATTTTATAGATAAAATCTTACCTCAACACCATTCAGTTATTGAGTTCTTTAATTGATAGGCTTAGGGATCAGCATCTAGATTTTATTACAATCAAAAAATTATAGTGATTGACCTAGAGACCCCCCTTACATAATTATGAGTAATGATTATAGAGCTGGATCGTCAATTCTTTCAATAAAAAAAAAAATGACAATAAAGAGTTATACAACAAAGAACAATGGATTCTATATGATACATATATCATTTGAATAATTGAAATTGTTAGTTCATGTAGTTAGCTATTCTCAGCACATGGATACATAGATGTCAAGATGGCTGGTTTCTTCTAGATTAGGAAAATTCCTGATCTTGAGAGTTGGTAACACATTTGGTGTTGTGTGATTGTCCTTTGGGTGACTGGCAGTCTCCCATCTATGACGTTTAATGAGTTTTCTACTTCATATCCTTTGGTATTGCTTATTCATTAGAATTAATAATATCTGCTATAGATTAGAAGATGTGAGGTTCCTTTTTTGGTTTTTTCAGCCAGCTAAGGTGTTGCTGAATAATAAAATTTTACACAAATTATTTCCTTGGAACTATTAGCATGAGTCTTTTCTATGAAAATGTGTTATTTCTTTGACCTCTATCAATTTTTCATCCTCTAATCGTTTCCAACAGCTTTTGAAGATTTGTTCTTTTATAAAATTATCAAATCATAAATCGAACATTAGTTCTATTTTAAGCATTATTTGTGTGTTGATAGGTTAAAAAAAATTCTCTCTTTTTTTAAAAAAAAACCTTTCAGTTTCTTTCTTTTTTCGTGTGTATCCAGTCTGTGTCATGAGTGCATAATTAATGTTATAATTTGTTTTTACATAACAAAGAGTGTTAATAGGTTCGTTATACCTTTAATTAAGTATTTTTTGTTTTAGACCCTCTTTGTTTCTAATAGGTTGGGATCGTACTCTCACAATATAAAATCAAATATAAAATAATTGGAAGCTGTAATGTGATTATAATAAATAATTATTATAAAAGAAAAATTATATAATAATAAAAAATGTTCACTCACAAAATATACATGAGTCAATTTAAATCTTTCATAATAAAACATTCAAAAATGCTAATAAAAGCTTACAATAATAGTTTTAAGTTGTATATTTAAACAAAATAATATAATAATGTATTTAATAAATGAATATTATCATGAACTTTATCTTCAAGATTGATATCTATTTACTTGGTAGATTGCTAACAATTGTCTGTATCACAATGGGTGTTGATCATGTGCAGATTGTTTGCTAGTATATTTCAGCATGTTCATACATGTTTAACTAGACACAGTATTTAAAGGTCATAAGAAGCTTAATATTAATTTCCTTAATTTTTTATGAACCATTTATTGACTTTTTGCTGAGTATAGTTTGCGAAATACTGAGCTTGACAATCAAGAATGCTTGGATTCAGAAACTCAATATTGACTACTTGAATTGAAATAATAGAATTAAAATATGACTGGAATGACATCAGTGTAAATGGCTGAAAGTATTTTGGGAATCTGATATAAGGTGTATTAAGATATATATATATAATATCAATTGATTTTTCATAAATGTAACTTTCATTATTTAACTAGCCAACTATAAAATGAATATTGTTTAATGAATCTTATTACTATAGAAACAGATCTTCCAAAATCTACACAAAATTATTAATTGCTTTTATGGGAAAATAATAAATGGAGATGAGAAAGATCTGACAAATAATATTACTTATACCAATTAATGTTATGAAAATCTATATAAAACTATTAATTATTTCTCTAACAAGGATATGTGTTTTTGTGGCAAGAAGGTTGTTATATATCAGGCATATCAAACATGACGTCTGCAAGTTGCACACAGTCTTCTGATAACTTAGTCTATGCCCTGACAAAAATAGTAACCAATATGGTAATTAAACAGATTTTTTAAAATTAAAGTTATAAATATATACATGAATTAAATAAATATAAACACATTTCAAAAAATTTATATTTTTTGCATATATATTGAATACAGTAAATGAGATAGGTGACATAAACAATGGGGTTCATTCCATAAGAAAAACTATATTATTTCATCCATTCCTTGTTATTACTATTTTTTTTAAAACATTATTTTCTAATCACATTTCATTCAAAATATTTCTTCATTAGGAAGTGTAATTAGTTTTCTTTGTGATTAATTAAGAATTTATTAAAATAATGTTAAGTCCTGTAAGAGTGTGAGTAAAAAAATGATTAATTGAAGAAATCACACTTTTTATGAAATATAGGAATTAAAATATTTTTGTATTTAAAGAAAAAATAAAATTTTGTCTGATATATAAAAACTATTGCGTTTTGGAAAAGGTATAATATTAATAGACACAAAACTGACAAGTATGTTGAGAAGTTTTGCAAAGATAAATTATGAGAATTAAAATTGACATTTCATAAACAATAAAGTATATTTACCAAATCTATTGAAGATAATATAGCTGCTGTGAAAACTAGTTACTTGATATCACATTTAATTACAAACATGTCAAAAACAGTCATAAGAATTTATTTATGAATATTATTAAAACAGTTGAAATTGTGTTCAGAATAATTAAAGGAATTCAAAAATATAAAATTGACTCGAAATACCATTGCCAGCAAAATTAATGATGTAGCTGGCAATTTAATGAATCAGCAGAAATTGATAATTATAACATTTTAGATCTATTTCTTGCAATTGATGAAGTTCAGCTGGCTGTTATTATTTTCAGATGTGATATGAACGTTAAAGTAAATGAAAAACTTCGGGAAATTATTCCAATGCACAATACAACTACTGAAGTCAATATTTTTAATGCACTTATTGAAGTTTTGAGGGAATACAATTTATCTTTGAAAAAGCTAGTTTCTCTTACAGCTGGTGGTGTACCTACCATAATACATTATTAAAGCAGTTATCACACAACTGGAAGAATATAGAGAACAGAATAATGCTTCTTTTCAACATATATTTATCAACAAATATTTTCCAAAGTTTTAAATATTGGTTATATCATTAAAGTCACTAAAATTCTAAATTATTTTATGCATGTGGTCTTAATTATCACCAATTTAGCAAATTTTTAGAAGGCATAGGAAGTGATTACACTGATCTACTTTAGTCATAAAGTTTTAAAGCAATTTCCACCAATTGCTGAAGAAATTTTTTTAGAATTGAAAAATTATGGATGTGAAATATTAAAAATGATCTAATGGATAAAAGCCCTGGCTTTGTTGATATTACAAATCATCCTAGTCAACTCTTAAATTACAATACCAATAATCACATGGTTACCATATTGAAAATATCAAGGTTTTCAAGAAGAAATTACTACTCTGGCAAAAAAAAATTCAAAAGAAAATTTTATCTCATTTTGAATGTTGCCAATCATTATTATAAAAATCATTACAATTGAAATTTTTGGACTTCAAAAAATGTGAAAATCATTTCAGGCTATTATTTCTCTGTTGATGCTGAAACTGTGGATGACAATTTATAACTGGAATTAATCAAAATTCTGTGTGATTTTGCAGTGAAACAAAAACATTGACATTGGGATTCCACATTTTTATAAGTACTTATCAGTTGGCCGATTTCCCTATGTGTTACATGCAATTAAATGTATTTCAACTATATTTGTGTGAACAACTATTGTCAACTTTAAAAAATAATAAAACTTCAGAAAGATTAAGGTTACAGACATGAATGTACGATCAATTTTAAAAATAAATACAGCTCAACAAATTCAAACAGATTTTTGAAGATTTGGCTAATGAAAGTGTTGTTCTTTTTTTTTTTTTTATTGAAATAAGATAATATATATATTAGTGTTTTCATGAATGTTTGTAGTGATGGTGTTTTAGTTGTATTTTTATATCGGACTAGTTCCATCATCATGTCTTTAGAAAAATTTAATCTTATTTAAATATTCCAAATACCTTCAACTGTTAATAATAGCACATCAAACAGGTTAGTATGTGCACAATGTTTTGAGAGGTATTGTTCTTTGTTCTTCAGGTGTTGCTGGCCTGACCAGTGACAGTACTAGCATGAGATTTGAATCTGGATCCTTAGATTCTTCAGTATTGAATTTTAAGGTAATTCTCTAACCAACTAAGCCATTCTGCCAAAAGCAACAATCAGTAGAAGTTTCATATACTTATCTATGGGGTTCCTCCTGATTTCTCCACTTTTTTATATGTACAGTCACACTAGGCTCGCTTATGGGATTGTTTGCTATTGTCATGTGAGCAGCTTCTTTAAATTTTCTTTGTGTCTTTTCTTCTCCAATATTTTTGTATTTTCCCAATTGAACATATGTTCATTGGCACATACATGGTCTGCTACCTAAGACACCTGCTAATCATCAGTTTATGTTCCTGCAAGTGCTTTTCAATAGGATGATTGGTCTCATCAATGTATGTTCTTCCACATTCAAATGGTATTTCATAAATGCAGTTTTTTTCTTTTCAGCATTTTAAGTTTAGGCTTTGTAGATGTTAGAATTCCTTGTAGTGTGGTATGGTTCTGGAGAACTGTTCTGATGTTATACTGTTTGCAGAATTTCCTTAATTTGTCTGCTATTTTTGGAATGTATGGATACACTACTGTATCAATGATCGTTTTTTTTTTTGATGATTTTTTTTTATCTATAGGAGTTGTTTATATAGATCTTTTCTTTTTTCAAATCACTGGTTTTTGAACAAACTTCTTTAGCTCTGTTCCATAGTGATAGTATAACTCCATGTTTTGTGTTTCTGGTGTGATTGGATGTATAGGCTAGGTATTTTCCTGTATGGGTGGGTTTGTGGTAAACTGTAGTTTTGATTTTGCCATATGGGAGTCTTGTCACAAGAACATCTAAGAATGTCAATGTTTGTTCTTGTTCTGATTCTATTATGAATTTAATTGAAGGGAATATGTTGTTGATATCTTTCCAGAAAGTTTGTAGCAGTGCTTTACTATGTGGCCCTATAACAAATGTATCATACACATAGCGAAGCCGAACTTTAGGTGGATATGGAGAAGTTTTTATGGCTGTGGTTTCAAGTTCTTCTATGTAAATATTGCTAATCAGTGGTGGCTATGGTGAGCCGATAGCCATTCTTCAATTTTGTTGGAAGGATTCTGTGTTATATTGAAAGTAGGTTATTTTTATGCAGAATGCTAATAGTTTCATTATACCATCAATGGGAAGAGCTATTCTGGTTTGTAAACTATTATCACCATTTAATCTTTTTTTTTATAATAGCCAATGCCTTTTCACATGGTACATTCGTGAATAAACTTTCACACTAAAGCTTACCAGTAAATCAGTTCTTTCAAGTTTTTTGTTCTTGATTAATTCTACAAGAAAAGTAGCAAAAAGTTCGATTACGAAACAAAGTTACAAGCATTACTCAGAAAGCATTGCAGGTACTTCACTGATTCAGAAAAAAGTAAAATAACACCATATTTTAGCAAAATTCCTCATCTTTATAGTCTACCTAAAATGCATAAGAATCATGTTCCATTAGACCTATTGTTAGTTCTGGAAAGTCATCTTGCCAAAATTTGTCAAGACTTCTTCTCATAGTTCTAAGTCCTTTGGCATACAAGATCCAGTCCTTTGTCAGGGATTCTAGACACTTTGTAGAATTAATCAAGAACATGAAACTTGAAAGAACTGACTTACTGGTAAGCTTTGATGTGGAAAGTTTATTCACGAATGTACCATGAAACATTGTCTATTATAAAGACAAGATTAAATGGTGATAATTGTTTACAAATTGATAATATAATGGAACTATTAACATTCTGCATAAAAACATCCTACTTTCAATATAACACAGAATCCTTCCAACAAAATCAAGGAATGGCAGTGGGCTCACCATTGTCACCCCTGATTAGTAATATTTACATGGAAGAACTTGAAACCACAGCCATAAAAACTACTCCATATCCACCTAAAGTTTGGCTTTGCTATGTGGATGATACATTTATTGTATGGCCACATGGTAAAGCATTTCTACAAACTTTCTGGAAGCACATCAACAACCTAACCTTTTCAATTAAATTCACAATATAATCAGAACAAGAACAAAAATTGGCATGATGATCTTGTGACAAGACTTGCAAAGTCAAAACTAAAGCTCACCGAAAACCCACACATACTGGAAAATACCTAGCCTATACATCCAGTCACACCAGAAACACAAAACATGGAGTTATACTATCATTATGGAACAGAGCAAAAGAAGCTTGTTCAGAAACCAGTGTTTTGAAAAAGAAAGGATCTATATAGAACAAAGTCTTATGAAAAATGGTTATCTATCAGCTGTCATTAAGAAAACGTTAAATAGACAACAAAAAGAACCATCAAAAGAAAAAACAATTATTGGTAGGGTAGTGTACCCATACATTTCAAAAATAGCAGACAAATTAAGGAAAATTGCAATTAGTGTAACAGCTTTCCATAGCCATACCACACAACGAGAAATTCTAACATCTACAAATCCTAAACTTGAAATGCTGAAAAGAAAAAACTGCATCTGTGAAATATCATGTGAATGTAGAGACCAGTTGTTCCATTGAAAAGTGCTTGCAAGAACACAAACTGATGATTAGAATAAAGAAAACAGATGTATCTAAGGTAGCAGACCATGTATGTGCCAATGAACATATGTTCAATTGGGAAAATGCAAAAAATATTGAATAGAGAAGAAAAAGTAAAAGAAGAAAATTTAAAGACGCTGCTCACATGACAATGGCAAAAAATCCTATAAGCCAACTTAGTGTGACTATACATAATGTATGGAAGCCATTAATCAACTTTGCTCTTAGGAAAAAGTGGAGAAATCAGGAGGAACCTCATAGTTTAAGTATATGAAATTTCTATTGACTGTTGCCTTTGGCAGGATAGCTCAGTTGATTAGAGAGTTTCTTTAAAATACAATACTCAAGAATCTAAGGGTCCAGGTTCGAATTCCACTAATACTGTCACTGGTCAGGCAAGCAACACCTGAAGAAGAGGGGAGAATAATATCTCACGAAACGTTGTGCATATACTAACCTGTTTGATGTGCTATTACCAATAGTTGAATGTATTTGGATTATTTAAATAAATTTAAATTTTTCTAAAGACATTCAATACTCAAATAGTCCAATATAAAAATACAAATATATATATACTTTGAATTTTTGTAACATGATTGTACTTTATATGTATGTTATTTTATATGTGCAATTGCAATGTTAATAATGAAAAATCTGCTTTCTCTGTAATTTTGAGGTTTTTTTTTTTATGTAATGTAGTCCATGGTTTGATTTATAATACTGTCTTCCTTGGTAGTTTAAGAGTTTGACATGCTTGTTGTATATTATTATTTATCTCATAAACCATCATAGAGAACTAGATAAAAAAATCTTATTCTGGGTATGTTTGTAAGTGTGGGCTACATCTTTGAGAATTATGTCAGCAGAAATTAGGTTAATGGGTAGTAAGGCGAAAGAAAGTGGTTGTTATGATTGTCTTTAATGATGGTTAACTACTTTTTTAATTATCTTTTGAATCAAGATAATCAAACAGTCCAATAACAATCATTTAACATGAGAAAGGAATGTGGTTAGACAAAGAAAATGAATTAGATAAAAAGGGGGTTCAACAGTTAATGGTCTGTTGATTATATGAACTAATTCGTATCTAGGTTGGTTTGTAAAATCATATAATTAGATGATACATATATGGGGGTATTCATTATATCTTGAAATAGGAATTATAAAAAAAATAATGGTTTTAGAAATGGCTGAACATAAATTTATGAATTTAAGGTACAATTTTCAAAGTAATATTAATTTGGATAATACAAATTAGTCCCAGAGTATCCATGGTTTTTTAAAAAAGTAATTAATAATAAAAATGTTGCAAACACTGTAGATCATTTCAAAGAAGATAGTATTTGATTTAAATGCTTCTTTTTCAAATCAAATACTATCTTCTAATTCCAGAAAATTTATATTTCAAACTCAAAAATTATTGATGTAAGATCTGATTCCTGGGTTCCATTTTATTAAAGATCATTTAGCAGTGTATTTACTTCTTTTTTTTTTTTTCATATGTCAAATGTGTTGACTGGGAAGCGAACCCGGGCCAGCTACTTGGAAGGCAGCTATGCTAACTGCTAGGCCACCAATGCTTGACTATGTGTATATTTACTTCTTTCATTATTAACTTTTCTTATATCTAAAGCACTAATATACTGCGGAAATTTAAGTAAATATTAAATGTAAATAGTAGATATTCATTTTAATATATTCTAAACAAAGTCTCTTGACATACAATTAACATCTATGTTAACAGTAATAATGCACTATCTTTCTGCTCTTGAGTCTGGAAAACCCTTATATTGAAACTTTCAATTTAATGATTTGAAAATATAAAAATTTAAAGTCTGCAAAATTGGTAAGTGCACTCTAATGCTGCTTATCTTTTTGTCAAACTATTGTGGTCATTAATTTGCATTACACTTTCAGTAGTAGTAATGGATTCTATCTTTTAATTTTATGCTCATTTGTAATACACATTTACATACCTTCATTATCTCTGTTTAAATAAAGTCCACATTAAACACTGAACTTAAATTATAAAAATAGTTCATCATATAAATATAAAATGAATGACTAATTGTAAGAATTGTTTATTATTAAAAGGGAGATTGTTAAGGCTTTGTGAAGCAAGAAGAAAAAAGTAAAGACCTGATTAATTTAAAAAATGGACATTCATTTTTCTATAAAGATGCAAATATTTAAGCACAATTGGAGAAAGACTCATTACGAATAAAAACTAGAGGAAAAATATTGAAGAAGATTAGTAGTATATCAGATAAAGTACAAGATACTAAACATATTCAGATTTACATCTAACACATTCTCATTTTGATTTAGAGAAATTTTTATGTAGATGGGCAGAATGCTTTATATCACATCAAACAACATTTAAAATTATTTTAGGATATTTTAATACTGCAATTGGGAAATGATCAAAAATAAAATTAATATATTTATATTTGGAGTGTAAAATAGACTGAAATGAAAAGAGACATAGACTTATGAAATTTGCAAAAGGAAGAAAATTTTTACTATTTCTTAATTGGGAATATATTTTTCAAGATTGTAATATACTTAGTAGATTAAACATAGGAAGCGATCATCAATTAATGAGATCTGCAAAACTAGATACTAAACCAATTAGATATACAGTATTAACAATTGATATCCAGTGAATTTAAGCTATAACTTGCAAATTGTAAAAGGTTATGGAGCTTATAAGTAAACTGAAGCTGTAGTAAAGACAGTCTTAGGATAATCAGTAGTTAAAAGCAATTCACCAGTAAATTTTCAGCTGAGACAAGACATTGTATGATGGAAAAAGGAATATGATAATATTCAAAAGAATTTATAATACTGTAAGGGAAGTATGTATATCTGTGAATTGATACGAAAAACTATAGAAAAGGATAAAAGTATAACATTTCATCTTTGTATTAGAAGTGAATTGCTTCAGTAATAATAAAGAGAAATGATATAAAATGTGTGGGAAAATTCTTCAAAAAGTTTATAATAATAAAGACTTAGTTATATCTTTTTTAAATTGTCAATATGAGGAATAGAAGTTAAATTTAAGAAGAAAGGAAAATTTCCAGGAAATGATAGAATTATTATTGTTATCTTGAAAGAAGCAGGGGATGAAATGGTAAAATTGTTGACAAAACTGGTTAGCAAATATCTAAATGATAAAAATGTATCTGATGATTGGAAGATTTATAATAATGATATTGGTATTTAAAAAAGATAAAAAAATATATTAGAAATTACAGATCTCTAACAATTCTACACAGAAACTCATGATGGTCTGAGACTTTGGATTTAAATCTATCAAAAGAAAAACAAGCTGGAGTTAAAAGTTTATTATCTCTCTGCATTTTTTTTTTTTTAGATATTTTTAACTTCGGAACATCAAATCACAGACTAGATAATTTTCAAATTTTGAAGAATATTTATCACAATGCAAAGGCAGTAATTAATATTGATAAGGTAATTCTGTATCTCCAAAATTTTTAACATCAATTTTGTTGTTACATTTTCATTTACCATTGTCAAACTTCCTCCACTCATAACTTTGACGCCATCCATTTCAGATAAATACAATAATGATTATTACTAATCATTTTCGAAACTAGAGATTATCTCTAGCACAGATATAAACTTTAAATCTCAGTTAATGGGATGCTAACAGGATAAAAATAAATCGTGATTACTGAATTCTTTTAGATGTTGCAGATGATATGGTTGTTTTTGCAAGTAATGCTTCAAAGCTTTAGGAAAGTGTTAAAAAAAACTAAAGCAATGTTTACTGATTTGGGGGGGGGGGGATTATTAGAAATACCATTGTAAACATAATGGATGAAATTAGTCATAGAATTAAATTTGGATAGAATATTTTCAATAAATAATAGTGTTAAAGGAAATATACCTATGTATTTGGAAGAAATTATTTATAAATATGTTTTTACTATTACCTACATATAAATATGAAACATGGACAGTTCATAGAAGAGCACTATAAAGACTTTAGATGAAACAACAAAGTATGGAAATTTGTATAGGAATCAAATGGGCATACATGGTTGAGATAACGAACATATATCATTGGTGTATATTGAAAGGATGAAAAAGGGGAAATGGAATTGGACTGAATATTTTTTGTGATAACATTAGAAAACAACTAAAGTTTTGAATTCGATTTTAAGAGATTTATAATATAGTTAGAAAATGAATATGTAGAAGATGGATGAAGTAAAATTGTAGTTTATTGAAATGTGGAGAAAAGAAACTATGCGTCAAAGAAACTAGATTAAACTTTGAAGAACTTTCTGCAGATGGTCAATAATAATTGAAAATAATGATAATATATAAAGTGATAAATTGATACATAGTTTATAAGACTGAAAATAAAATTGTAAATAGTCTTGACAAACATATGTTGATCAGTCGGCAATAAAAGCAACTGATATTAAAAAAATATACATATTTACCTAGGTGGTAACAGCATAAATAATAAATAACAGTTAATGAATCAATGGCTATTTTTGCTTTCATTTATTGACAATAAATATAAAATTAATTATGAGTAGTAATAGTCTTAACTTTTGTCTACTGCAATTGCATGATACTTAATAAGAGATAAATAATACATACCATTAATAGGTTAAATGTACTGTAAATTAATTTAGACGCGGACTCGTTAAATAAAAGAGACACGTTTTATGCAATCTCAAAGAAATGGCAGACCTGATTTGAATAATTTTGCATCTGTTGAATTAAATAAATAAATAAATAAATGAACATCGGTATTAGAGCTATCTACAGCTTTGAAAATGAAGGCATCGTTCCTTCGAAAGCGCTAAGTATAGTGTACCAGTCAAAACATGTTTATTCATCTAACATGAGCTGGAACTCACAAACTGTACTTCAAACCCATTGAAGTCCGAGATTTAGGTCAGGGACCAGCCTGGATTCGAACCCACAAGCCCCAGATCAAACACCTAATGGACAACATAACAATGATGGCACACGAGATTTAATTCTTAATCCGGCCCACTAGCAAATCGGAGAAAACAATAAGACTCATGGACTTAAACATATATACAAACAACTTAATACTAGAGACATTCCAAAGATAAAATCTAATATATTAATTAAAAGGGGCTTTACTAATGAATAGTTATGGTCAATTAGTGAATTGGATTGATTAAATAATGAGACAGAAACTGATATATGATGAATTATAAAATATATTTATTGACAATTTCAGATGTATTTTGATATAACATTATTTAGTGTTGGCAAATGCACGCAGGCATTTTATTTATTAAGTAATATTACTCTAGGCCATTTAAACAATAATTGCTATGTTGGCGAATAGGTTTGTTGCTATTATTTAATGGAGCCAAATATCATGCTATATAACAAATCACTACGTTCCACTTATTAGTTATGCCCTTTCATCATCAGTTCGAGTGGCTATTATACATGAAATCAAACAAGTCTGGAGTGAAACATAATAATACATGTGATTATAATAAATTTTTATATTAAATATGGGCATATAAAGCATCTCAGATAGCTTTAGATCGAATGGGTTTTCAAGAATGCTTCGGTTCAATGCCGAAGATTGCATATTATGGAGGTAGAGTTGGCTATAGAGGTTTTACCAATATGCTAGGCACAAGTAAAATATAATAATAAAGTTTCTCTGTGGATGGAAGAATAGTTTTAGGGTTTTGTGACCAACACCGGTTTACCCAATAACCAGTCGTGCTAAAAGGGAACCTTTATTTGGTTTGTAAGAGGCGGGGGACTTACGTGCTAATCTGGCCCTTAGCTCAGTCTTAGCTACTGCACTACCATAAGAGAGGAAGATGGGTTGGACTCACCGTGGCTCCATCTTATATATATATAAAAAAACAGCACAACGATAAAATATTAATAAATTTCCCATCCGCCAAGCCGAAGTATATTATAAATTAAATATTATACATTAAAGAAACACTAGTTTATCAGATCAAAAGAGCCAACTCTTCTGTAGCATGAGAAATAGATATGCTATTGATGGGAATATATATAGACAACCTTTACTTTATCCCGTTCAATCTTTTTAGTTATCTATAATTAATAAAATCTTAAGGGGGCAAATGTATATTTAAGGAACTTACGAATACTTTAATAAGAAAAATATACTTATGATCACACTCCAGGCTAGTTTAATTTTTAGTAATATAATAATTAACGGTTGCCAATTTGGATTTATAAGCCACATTTTATATTTATATTAATTAATTTACAAATGACAAAATAAGCACAGAAAGTCGCCATTATTTATAAATTAGGTTTTCGAAACGGAGCGCTAAATGACGCTATAATAAATAATAATATGAAGATTTTAAATTATATCTTTAAAAAAACATATTCTGTAAATAAATGCACGCCGTTTCAAAACATAGGCATAATTAATAATAATTAAAATAAGCAAAAGAAAGGTAAATATAACTGCAGTGATTAAATTACATAGCAAAACGTTGAAGAAAAATTAGCAAAAGTATTACATTTTATAGAATTCAGATATTATTTAGAAAACAATTTAGAAAGAGTTTACAATAATATAGTTAGCTAACCTGTATTTTAAAGAAATAATGATCATTTTGGAGTGTACACAGAGCTCTGTGATTTTAATCACATTAAAACAGTTCTCCTACAGCTGGACTGGAGATACTCGAGTTGGAATGAAAGTGAGTTCTTTGGCGGCTTATGGCATGTTCTGTTTAGTTGGGAGACGATTTTAAAATGGTGTTCCTTTAGCTGGATTGAAATTGGAATGCAGGCAAGTCCTTTTTAGCGGCTTACAGCATCTTCTATTTATTGTAAGGTTGTTAAGGCAACATTGGTTGTTGTTTCGGCCTAGGATAGATCGAACTCCGGCGTTCCATCACGGGAATTGCAGCAAATTCTTGCCTGACTAGCAGGCCATAGTTAAATTAACAAATTTTTAGCTTTTCGTAGTTACAGCTCTTCAAAAGCAAGATGGAGTATATCTTCCCGCTTAAAATCTGGCCTATTTATATATTTCCACCAAGCCTTAACACCTTTTTGGAATTTCATTTGCCTCAGGGCCAATTGACTTTTAATTAAACAAAATCATATAATCTAATTTCTACTACTGATAAAGTCTCCGAGGTGTTATTTTTAATTTACTTAAAATTATTAAAATATATAAATCATATAATTTTGATTCAGATTTCATTAATTGAATTCCTTTTTAGGTGTTATAAAATGTTAAAGCTTAGCAGAAGTAACGGTATTCTGATTTAATGATAAAGTCTTTTGTTGAAACAAAATCAATCAGTAAACTAGATTTTACTTTTACCCCGAGTGCGGCCCTAATTGATTTCTTGTTTACACAAAATTCTCATTTTTAATTATAAACGGATGATTTTTATTTTACTGAAATAAATAACTTTTAACATATTTTCCTTCCCAATATTATTTGTTTAAAAAAAAGCAAATTTAAAGAAAATACTTTAGTTTCAGCTATATCTATAAAACATTAAATCAGAAAACCGTTAAATATATTTTAAAGAAAACATTTTACATTATATCTTTTTATTTAAACTTAAAGATATATATGAATCATTATACCATCATTCCAAGGTTTAAATTATCCATCCACATACGAATATAATAGCGAATATAATTAAGAATTGACTGATAAATTAATAAAACATTTTCTGAATAATTATGAGGATTTCTACGCTATAATTTTATCAAACCTGTCTAATTATAGCGTACTTTTGTATATAAATGGATGATGCCATTCAAGCGGCCATGATAGCAAAGTTTTACCATTCGACATATTGAAGCAGTCGGATCTGAGTTCGATCCTAGCTTCATGTTATTTACCCTAATACTAACCTTAAATTTCCGATGCAATGGGGCTTTATACGTTCAATCCATGCTAATTTCCATAAGGAATAACTTGTTTCAAATACGTAGTAAAATTAATTAGTTTAGTTTAAATTGGATCGATTCTCTAAATAAATTCATGATAAAATATTCATGAATTTATATATATTAAATTGCGTGGATTGTGCGTATATATATTTGTAAATATTAAATGTATATAATTGTTCGAAAGTTTCATTGCGTCGGGAATACTTGTTTTTTTTACTTTTAAATAATTTGTAAAGTTTTGCGATTAAAAGCTACATTCCTTCCAAAGGCTTTCAAATTCTCAAAAACAACAGTAAAGTTTTATTAATTAAAAAAAGATAAGAATTCAATTTTTAATTAAAATCATTTCAGACTTTAAGAATTCATTTTCTAATTAGGAAAGGAATTCAAAAATTAGTTTGAAAGCCTTATCGAAGGAATGTTTCTGAAAACAACTAATTATAAAAAAAAAAAACCGAGATTGATAATAAAATGAGCGCTAGCCGGAGGCATGAGTGAACAGAGATATATAGCCCTGAAAAGAAAAGAAAAAGACTAGTTTTGGTTGTAGAGTAGTGCAGTGAACTCTGTGTGTATAAAAATTGTATTTCATCATGATAGAGGGCTAGAACATCAGGGATCTGGCTACGGTTCCTAAAGTCCCGAGGAATCTTCACTGGAGCTGCTGAACCGTTTTCCGGATCGATTATTCTGCTAAAATAATGAAAGCTACTAAAATACTACTCCAGTAGTTAACCAATGATGCCTACGTTTCAACAACTTGGAGGAATAACTTAAGGACAAGCACGGAATGGTAATATGAACGTTAAACTTTCTGGCCAGTTCGAACTTTATTTTATACTCCTTCTTTTTAAGAGCTCTTTTATTCTTTAATGTAAATCTTTGTAACACCTTTTATTCATGCTACTGTAAATTTATCTCGTAATTCTTTAAATCTCTAGTCTTTAAACTTTTTCTTTTTTTACTTGGCGGTTCATTTAATATATATATATTTGTGTGCTTTATTAATGTCGTAGTTAAAATTATATGCCAATAATTTTTCGACTCGATGAGCTCCTTGGTTCTATTTGCCTCACGCAAATAATATAATATAAATTTTAAAGAGTTATTCTCGCCCATTAGAACTAAATTTATAAGTTCTATTAATCATTGAGTCGAAAGAAAATATTATACGTTTACCATTTTTATAATTAGCTAATCATAAATTATTTGCTCCGTTTTTCACCTATGTCCCCAGCTCCTAAGTTACAAGTGTTTATATACTCACGTAATGTTAAAATGTTATTTCTTGCTTCACTAATATTGATTTATTTATCCATATATATATATTGAAAATGTTTTGCAAAAAGGTCGATAAAGGGTTAAATGTATTTTAATTCCACTTTTGTTATTTTATATTAATATTCAGGAAGGGCACGATATTAGGGCATAATTAATATAGTTTATAAATGTTTTAAAATAGTTCGATAAAAGCTCGTTTGACTTTAATTAATTGGTCAAGTCATCACGTAGAGCATTCTACATGGGTTTTATTTTTCAACGATGACTATCAAGTCATCATCATCAAATATTGCTGACGTAGGGCCATCTTCCGCTCCGTTAGGCTGGTCGGTGATCATATTTTCTTATTTAAATTTCTCGAGGGAGGCAGTACTTCCTTTCCGATTCATTAGTCAAAGGGCGTAAGACTTGCCAAATGCAAGCCGCCATAGGACTTCGATCATCGACTAGCGATCATCTTTCAATTTTACTCTCTGCCTTGTAATTCGTCAGTACCATTGCATCTTTGTTCCGGTAAAACCCGCTCCGTACTCGTAATTCGTGATGAAGTGATTTAACTTAAAGTCGAACCAATTCCCAAATATATTTAGTTTAAATCAGTTGTCAAATCAAGATTAAAGTTATGCCTTAAGATACGTTTTGCTCTTCATGAATAGATTTCCGAATGTGAAAATAAATCTCACATTCCACCATAATAAAATTAGAACAATCATTTCCGTTCTTAATGAATACCTTTATCTGCCTTTATATTTCTCGTTGGGGGCATAGACATAGAATCCCATGTTGTGTAATACTTGTTGGCATATGATAAGGACCGCCACTCTTATTATATTTATAAATTATTTAAAGACTAGAGGTAACTAATGCAATCTATATTTTATTGAACAAAACAAATTATTATTATTATTAAAAATATTCTAACATACTTGGTTTCTTAGTTCATCATTCTTTTTATAATTATTTAAATGTTAATACCCGCTGTCTGTGTTGGCAACCCGAACATACATATGATTTGATTTAAAAAGTATTCAAAGTAATTAATTATTAGATATTCGTGTCAGTGCAAGGGTCTCTAGTCCTCACCAACCGTTGAACTAGTTCTTGGCGCATAGCACTGTGCCGTCGATTTCTGCTATCTGAGCTGTTGAGTTGGGTTTGAATTCAGTTTTGGTTAAGCTGAGTTTGAATCCGATTTGACTTGCGGCGGTGGTGGGTTTCGACCGGTACAATATAGAACATTTTTACATTTAGAATAGGTTCGAAACTAGTTCAGACGAGTAGGTCATTAGGTTGATAGTGAAACGGAAAGAGATTGGAAGGTTTCCGTTTCAATAGAAATAAATATATTAGAGTTTAGTGTGGAGATATTACCATAAAATATCTGATCATTACATATATAAAACACACATTTAATTATTTAATAGGTACTGTAAATTGTTATTGATAATAAGCTTAGATTTCATGTTTGCATGTTTTAATATGTTATTATATATAAAATAAATGCTTATTTACATATGTTTAAGTTTCATTTGAGAGTGATGTTTAGTAAATTCTAGATAATTTCGTCGACGTCATCCATTCAGACATCCTAAACAGAAATTTAAAGTGAGTGGTCTATCCTCACGCTTTCATTTCCAGTACTTATTATTTGCCCATATATAAGCATTTGGGTTGGAAAGAATAAGTGGATTCATTTTATTCTTTCCTAAATACTATATCTTGTGTTGGGAGTGAAAGTATTCATTTATTATTGACACTCGTAAAAAGCGCATGCACAATAGCTTGAAAGGCTGATCTTTAATGTATTATAAATACTTTTAAAAGGTGAAACTCTTAATTCATATCTACATTAAATTGCTATCTTTTTACTAAATGATATAATAATATTTTTATAATGATATGGTTTAGTGTAGTCTTAATCATGCTTGATATTTGAATGTTAGATCACCTAAGCGACATATCTTTTTATTATAAATACAATTTATCCAAACCACTTTGAACACTTTGTAGCAAAACTCTTTATTTGTACATATATACATACACCTACATTTCGACTGTCCTACAGTCTTCTTCAGAGCTATGATATAATGAAGAAAATAAAACAAATTACATAACTATATAATAATACCATAAAAAATGTAAACAATAAAAACAACATAAAATATTAAAAAACTAATAAAACTGAAATAAATAATCAAACTTAAATAAAACAATTAATATTAAATAAATTTTATGTTGTTTTTAGTTTAAGTTTGATTATTTAGTTCAGTTTTATTAGTTTTTTAATATATTTTATGTAATAACTGAAACAGGCTTATTATATACTGATTATGTCCTGTACATGAGGGGTCAGATTGACCTTAGGTCAACATGGGTGTGACAAGAATCTCGGCCTCAGGGTGGCCTTTGAGCATTCCATCATCAGATTTTCAATTGGATGGATGGTTGAAGAGTTGGAGTGTGGAATAGATTGAAGCCTGTCCATTAAAGTATGAGGATTGGCTATCTTAATATATATCTGAGCACTTATAGCATATATGTGTAGAGATGGTAATCTGGACCAACTGATGATTGCTGATTTAGCATGAAATACATATATTGGTGATTATTTATCTTTTCAACATATATGTGTTCAAGTGTATCAGTGTTATGAGATAGTATGGAGAGTGGTGGGTCATGTGAAATATTAGTGATTATTTATCTTTTCAACATATATGTGTTCAAGTGTATCAGTGTTATGAGATAGTATGGAGAGTGGTGGGTCGTGTGAAAGTCTGTGCTCATATATCCTATATATTATATTTTATGTTTTTAGCTTTTTGTTTTTATTCTTTACATTTTTTATGGTATTATTATATAGTTATATAATTAGTTTTATTTTCTTCATTATATCATAGCTTTGAAGAAGACTGCAGGACAGTCAAAATGTAGCTCTATGTATATATGTACAAATAAAGAGTTTTGCTAAAAAGTGTTGGAAGTGGTTTGGATAAATTGTATTTATAGGATATTACAGCAAAATAAAGAAAAGTGTGATTTTAGTAATATCTTTTTATTATATTGATATAAATTGTTAATGTATTAAAATGATGATGGCATATGTAACAAGATCATTCAAAAAGCAAATATGGGTTATTATAAATTTCAACCATCTATTGAAAAGCTAAAATGAGAACAGACTCACAGGGCCAATTTTCTATCTAACCTCATCAATTGGGTTACACTTAAACTTCATTCTCCACACTACAATAATAACTAGAAAACTTGGGCTGCAAAAAGAAAATATATACTTTTGAAAAATGAATTTTAGAGAGAATAATGTCTCTCACATTTTCCATTTAGATACAGGTAGTGTTTCATTGGTAATCTATACAAAGTATTTTATTAACAATCTCTCGAGCTGCAGCTGCTGTCAGATGAGTTTATTAGCAGATTGCAAAATCTGGTTTTATAAATAAGTTAATATATATATATATATAACACAATAATAGTTTTACAGTATAATTTTGAAGAAGAGAGAGAATAGTTTTCATTTAGGTTAATATGATAAATAAAGGCAAGCTATCACAAATAATGAATGAATGACTTTTCACTGTTGGTCATAGTTATTTTAAAGTAAAAGTAAATAGACAATCAGCACATGATATAATAATAGTAATTTTTACTTTCATAATTAATGCATTTACTTTCATCTCATCAATCTAAATTAATTAATGCATTTACTTTCATCTCATCAATCTAAATTAATTTAGAACATCTACTCTCAAACTAATACTTATTTACTGATCATTATTGGATACCTAGTCAGATAGGTAATGACTATTTTGAAAAAAATATCTAAACACTTGTTTGTGATCAGAAAAAATTTCAAAGTTTATCTACTTGAACCCCCAGGTCATAAACATAGTAAATGGATCTGCTAACTACAACCACAGGGCTTTAACATAGTGATTTCTGTAAAACTTCTGAGTCAACAACCTTACTTTCTAGCAAATTGTTTAATATATATGTATATTGTAATTAAATATTGAGAAGCTAAAATGAGAACAATCTTGCTGGATTGGTTTTGAAGCTCAAAACTTAACATCAGATCAAAACCTCATTTCTCACAAGATACACATACATATATACACACACACACACAAGAAAATATCTCCATATTTATCTCTAGGTGTGAAAAGTATTATAATCATAAAATTATTTAAAGTATTATTTATCAGATACAAGATCATTTCATTATATTTATATTTTCAAATTATATTCTTATTTTGGTGCTCACCGTAACTCAGTCATATCCCATCAGGCCAGAAGTCACATCAACCTCTCACACTATAGATACATTTGTAACACACTTTTTCAAGTAATTTTAACTTAACTTTATATCACGTGATCACCATAACTGATATTAAAACACGCAAAACTCTCCTTACAG
The DNA here is from genome assembly GCA_028023455.1 of Epiperipatus broadwayi. NCBI lineage: Eukaryota > Metazoa > Onychophora > Udeonychophora > Euonychophora > Peripatidae > Epiperipatus > Epiperipatus broadwayi. Next base: position 5,141,504 of record JAQFVV010012395.1, on the reverse strand, counting down.
TAGTGCCACTCAGTGCAAACCAGAAATAATTAATGAATGCCAGAAGGTTTGTGCATAAAATCCCTATCTAGTGCCTACTCATCCCATATCACCAGACTAGTTTCTACAGCCAGAGTAATCAATCGATGCCAGAAGGCTTGTGCATAAACTGGAGAGTTTTGCCTGTCTTAACTTCATATATATATATATAAATATTTAAATAAATTTTAAACTATTTTATCACTCATTACTGAAACATATGATCAAAGACATGCTAAAGATAAATGATCCCCAACATGCAGGTTTTGTGCTGAACCAGCATTCTTTAATTGACCCAGATCATAATATCTTCCACATATCTTTATCATTTGTTTAGTACATATGTAGATAGGAAATTAATTAACAACTTTCAAATTTCTGCACTTACAAGTTTGATATACAAACCTCTTTATGGAAATATATTAATAACTTTTACTAGTCATTTATTAAGCTAGACATTATCTTTAGCTTAAGTCTCGCTTAATGAATAATATATTTGCAGTATTATAGATATATCAACACTTGATTTTCTTGCTATGTTGACAATTTTGATAACTTTTACTACGCCACTCTCATGCAAGGCAGGGATTGGATTTCGTTCCATTTTAATACCCTATGAAAGGGTGCACCATCCTTTGGACTGTAATATATTTTCAAATTATATTTTACCTCAACACATTATTCTCCTTAGTTCAATCATATCACAACCATCCATGTGCCAAGAAGTCAGACCAATCTCTCACCTATAGATATATTTGAAACACTTCAAGTAAGCCATATGGTACATGTTATAATTTTAACTTCATGTACACATGATTTTTAAAAATACTTAAATTTAGCTTCACATATATATATATTTAAATAAATTTCAAATTTTTATTTTAGATGTATGTTTCAAATGTATTTACTGTGAGAAGTTGATCTAACTTCTGAGCTGATGGATGGTTATGATATGATTAAGCTAAGGTGAAAGATGCACCTAGATAAAAATATAATTTAAAAATATGAATATAATGAAATGATCTTGTATCTGACAAATAATACTTTAAATAATTTTATGATTATAATTCCTTTCATACCTAGAGATAAATATGGTAATATTATATATATATATATTCTACCAAACTTGTACTGTTCAGTTTAATATGAAAAGATAAAATAAGACTGATAAGAAAATTTTAAAAGCGCTGAGCCATCTTTCAGCAGATTGCTGCCAGAATTATAGTGCTGAATAGAACTGCACTATACGGCGCAGTTCTATTCAGCACTCTGATTCTGGCAGCAATCTGCCGAAACCTGGCTCTGTGGTTTTAAAATTTTCTTATTAGTTTTATTTTATCTTTTCATATTAACTTGAACAGTACAAGTTTGGTAGAATTATATAATTGTATGAAAAGTGTATATACTATTAAAAATATATATAGTTACTACTTGTGAGAAATGAGGTTTTGATCTGATGTTAAGTTTTGAGCTTCAAAGTCAATCCTGAAAAATTGTTTTCATTTTAGCTTCTCAATATTTAATAGGAGATTGGGTACATAAAGTTTGCAATATTTTTATCATCATATACATATTAAACTGTTGACTCAGAAGAGTTTTACAGAAATCATTATATTAAAGGCCGTGTGGTGTTGTAGTTAGCAAATCCATTTACTATGTTTATGACCTGCAGGTTCAAGTTAAAGTCAGATAAATTTTGAAATTTTTTCTGGTTACAAGCAAATTTATATATATATTTTTTCAAATAGATAGTCATTGTCTTTTTCAGCTACCTATCCAATAATGGTCAATAAATAGGTATTTATTTGAGAGTAGAAGTTCTAAATTTAATTTAGATTGATGAGATGAATGTTGACGTGTTAATAAATCACTATGACCAACAGTGAAATTTTCACTCATTCATTGTTTGTGATAGCTTGTCTTTATCATATTAACCTAATTCAGTTTATTATAATATACATACAAAGCATATACTAAGAAAAGCTTGTTTAATGCTTTGAAAACATATATGCTAGGTACATTTAAATGATATGCTGATCATAATCATAGCAATTACTGTTGAAGAGGATTACAAGTTTTAGAGATTCTCTTGGTCAATCATTATTATGATTATAACTACCAGTTGAAAGCATGGTCTGCATGCTATTTAAATGTATCTACCATATATGTTTTCAAAGCATTAAACAAGCTTTTTGTAGTATACCTTTGGCTTTGTATATTTATTGAATTACATTGTTTTTTGAGAAAAGTTAAAATCTCTTGGAATTACATATTAACCTAAATGAAAATTATCTATTTTTCAAGATTATATTGTAAAACTATTATTCTGTCATATATATAAACTTATTTATAAAACCAATAATTTTGCAGTCTGCTAATAAGCTTGTCTGACATCACCTGCAACCTGAGAGATTTTTAATAAAATACTTTGTATAGATTACCAATGAAATACTATATGTATCTAAAAGGAAAATGAATGGGAGGGGGATGGTATATTCTCTCTAATATTCATTTTTCAAAAAGTATATTGATTTTCTTTGAGCTTTCTATTACAGTATATCTCACCTCTTATTAAAAGTATTTATATTGATATTAATATTTATATAGTTTTTATTAAATGTACTTTGAATGTATGTGTATGTATATTGTTATGCAAACTTTATTGAGAAATGTTTGAGATTTTTTTTTAAACAAATAAAAAAAAACAACTAAATTATCTGAAAGATCAGTATTGAATCTAGCAAATATTAATAGAATCTTATTGTCAAAATTATCAAATACCTTGCTCTTTGTAAGATAGGCCTTAGTAAAAAGTATTGGTTTGAGTTGAAGACTCCTAGATTAATCCTCAACTGAGAAGTGGCTCCATTTTGACTTTCTTGCCCACTTTGGTGTTACTGTTTGAATTGCTAAGCAACTGACACTATAAATAATTTTGAGTGACATTTTTATAGACTAACTTAATTTCATTTTGATTTTTCATCTTAATAATTCATTGTTGTGGTGAAGGAATTTACTGACCTCATTGTTATTAATCTATTTCTTTGTCTTAATTCTTTTTTAACGTTTTTTTAAAATATTAATTATTGTAATTTAATATGATCAAAATAAATGACTATGTGTATATTGACAGACTTTCAATGAATTGTTATCTTAAACATATATATTTAAAAAGTTTTCATTTTATTCCTAATTTGCCTGTTTTCTTTCTTAAGATAGGTTTGATGTTTATTTAATCATAAGTTACTGTAAATAAATGATAAACACTTTATTAACATTAATGATAATTTGCCATTGTTTACATTCTAACAGAATTTACTACTTCTGTTTTATTATAAGATATGAGAATAACATCATCTTGGCTCTTGACATTTTTGTTATGAACATATTCAAAAAGATAGGAAACTGGATCACATGCCTCTCAGTACTATTATATTGCAATATAATGTTTGCAGTAATTCTGAGTCTATCTTTTGCATCATTTCTAGTAGCACTATTATAATGCCTAGGTAGTTTTATTGCTGTGTTACATATTAGTATAATATTCATTTTTGATCTGAACTATTATAATTTATTTTCTTGTAAAAAAATAAATAAATCTATATATGAATTTGCTTATTTTGTTTTTGAATTTTTAGTTAAACAATTTAATGATATATACACAGGGGTACCCAAAAATAACCTGCACTTTATAATAAAAAATTATTTATTCATTTTTAAGAGTTATAAATTTAATCTCTTTCAAATGACTATCCATTTGATGCAATACACCAATTTAAACATGTTTTTCATTTTTCAAAATGATGCCTTTTAACGTCTCTGTCATTTTTTTCTACCACTTGTAAGTCCACAAAAAAAAAATTGAGACATTTTTTTCATCGACTGATTAAAAAAAAAAAATTGCAAGAAGTGAGATTGAATGAATGCAGCTGATAGGTAAGCTGGATCATGCTGAATTTAATTAAAAAGTGTTTCACACTCAAGGCTTTGAGAGATGACATTTTGTGGACATGGAATTTGCACTCTTTTTTTTGTCACAAAACAGGATGCTTACATTTTACTACATCACATAAATGTTTCAGAATTTGCAGATAAAATGCCAGACCTTTGTGAACTAAATTTGAAAGAAAAAATGCCATTTGCATAAAAAAAATCAGAATTGTTTTGACTATGAACTTCACTTGTAACATTTATTAGGGACATGGTAAATTTATCATTTCAACTAAGTCACTCATAAACTTGTCTTTTTATGAGATGAGCTTTCTTGTAATCCATTTCAAGTATTACAACTTTTTTCTTTGTCATTTTCTATAAACAAAAACAGAATTTCAGACTGTCAAACTTTTCAGCCCTTATTTAAAAAAATGACAAAAATGCAAAATGCATTTTACAAAACAATTTGTTACATGGCCCCATGATTTCACTTGGAGATGTCATTTGACAGATTGATGCAGAAGAGTACCTGCAAGATTTATGTAATAACAGAAGTATTTATTACAACAGGCCCGCAAACCAGAGAACGATTCCAGTTATTTTTCGATCCCGCCTCATATATATTGAGATCTCATTACCCATAATATCATTTACTAATATTAAATAATTTCAGTTCTTTTATCATGTAGAAAGTTCAGTTGACTTATATAATATCAGACAAAATGTATAATAAACAAAGTACTGGAATTAACTACAATTTTCAATATATTAATAAATCAAATAAAGCTATAGTCAGTTTAGGGCGTGACTGCTTTCCTGAGCAGCATTTAACTTAAATGCTTATGACAGTCATGCCCTTAACCTGGCTATAGCTTTTATTTATTTATTAGCTTGTTAAAAATTGTGAAGTTAATTCTAGTCTTTTGTTTATTAAAAGCTACTGATGACTGCAATCATGCCCTAAGCTGATTGGAGCTTTTATTTACTTATTGGTATATTGAAAATTGCAGAATTAATTCAACTGATTTGTTTTAATGTAGTGTCCCAGTGTAAAAATGAATGATTCTCTGAGCTGTTTGCTGTGAATTTCTTGTTGCAATATAGTTTTGCTATTCATCACATCACTAACATGTTTGATCATTAGTTATGACATGAAATATGACAGTGTGTTTATACCTTAATCCACAATGGAAAGTGCTAACATTAAATTCTGTTTTGCATTGTTATTGAAATGAATCAAACTATACATGACAGTGAAGCTATGAATTACAAGAATGTTTTCGAGTAGTTTGCAAGATTTTGCGATGGCAGGGAGAGCGTAGATGATGTTTAACGGTCAGGTGCATCTAAGGAGAAAAAAAAAGTGAAAAGCTTGCCAGAGTTTTTCAAACTGATCACTTTGGGTTTATTATGCTCATTGAAGAATTCACTGGCGCTCCCAAAATCACTACACATTTTAATGGAAATTTTGAAAAAGCAGACGCAGGCACGCTTTGTGCCTTATTTGTTGACAGTCAACCAAAAAGATTGTAAAGTGAAGCACTGCAGAGGCATGCAAAGAACTGCAACTACAGATCCAGAATTTTTATCAAAGAATTTTTTGACAAATAATAAGACATAATGTTTTCAATATACACTTGTGTCTCGTTTTATGCGATAGATAGGTTCCTCAGAAAACATGCGCAAACGAAATCGCGCAAAAATAGACGTAACTTACATTGAAAAAGGGGGGATGCGGTCTGTGATTTTTCAAAATTTGCGCAAAAAAAAATAAGGAAATAAAATGACTAATAAAAAATTTTAAATTTGAAAAAGATTGATACAAGACAAACTTTTTTTAACTATAATATTTAATTTTATTCAAAATAATATATTTTTATACATAATTTACAGTACAGTAATTTACATTTTTTTATACACGTTTTAATTATTATCGCTATTTGCCGAAATACACGTTCGTTTGCAAACTGGTAAAAAATCAGATTCTCACAAGAGGAAATACAACTAGCACCAAGTTCACTCTCATGTTGTGTTAATGGTTTTCTGTTGACAACTTAATTAGTAATTAATCTTTGAGACGATGATTTTATTAATTGTTTATGAACTTAGACTTATGATAATAAAAAGACATTTATTCACCACTGCTGGGAAAAATTTAATTAAAACTAACAACTAAAAATTAAATTTTTATTTTTGTCTTTAATTTTCAATTCCATTTAAAAATCAAATTTCGTTTCACTGCTATTACTCATCTTTTAAAAATAAACTTGCGGACACTAAATGATTAATAATTGATTATGTTCTTTTTTAAAAAGCAAAAACAGAATGTGATTTAAAATGCAAAAGTAACACGCACAATGTTTGAACAAATTTACATTATAATCTTGTAAAATTTAATGTGTGTATACATAAAATGTGGAAATCATGATTTTAATTTCATTATTGCATAAAATCTTACTATTATAAAGCACTGAAAATATTTAAATTAGTAAGATGAAAGTCGAATTCCAATAATGTGCTATTACTTTCAATATAACGTAAGTGCGCAAAATTTATTATTTAAAGTAATAGCGCATTATTGGAGTTCGATTTCCGGTGAAACATAAAACGCGTAACTTCAAAATCATGTTAAATAAGTCCGCGTAAAAAGAGTCCCGGGTGTAATCCATCAACTCAGCACCAGATTGTGGAATGGTGATTGCCAGAACGAAAACCAAAAAAATTGTGAATGCAAAAGAGCCAAATAAAAAATGTTTACTGTTTTTATTTTTGATACTAAACGCATTATTTACCACAAATACATTCCTGAAGTTTAGATGGTAAACACTAACTACTATTTGAGAGTTTTGAATTGTTTATGGCCCAAATTTTGCCCAAGCAATTTGAATACTAAGAGTAAGATTTTTTTGTTTTTAGTGCATGAAGACGAGCCAATCCACCAGTGTCCATAGTTTCAAGATTATGCATGAGTTTTTGGTAAAAAAAATAATAATTTTTTTTTTAGTTTTTTTTTATTTTGCTTTTGCTTTTGGCTGTTTTCAAAATTAAAGATGGCTATGACACGAGCATGTGCATATCCAACAGCACAAAGTTTCTGTAGATGATTCTGGCAGAGGATTTCAAGGACTTGTTTAAATGGTTTTACGTTCATTTGCAATAATATATTGATATATAGCATCACATGATCACATCTCCTATACTGTATGGAGAGTTTTGCTCTGTTTATATTGATATATAGTGAGCTTATTACGAATAATCAACAATAATGGCTTATTTTATTTTACATGTCATTTTTTACTGGGTCACACTATGTATTTGTTGAAACTATTGTTTTTATGAGTGAAAGATGTTTTATGAAGCATGTTTTCAGGATTAACCATATTTATTAGAATAAAATAATTTTTTTACTGTTTCGATAAGCTAATACTTATCCTCAACTGGGTGAAAAAGTGTATAAAATAATAATTACATTGATATAGTATATAGAATTGATTCACATGGTTGGTGAATAGTCCAATTTACATTTAGCAGTATTTTTATATTTATTTGTGTTAAAAAACTTTTCCAAATAATTGGTAATTTTATTGTTTCATCATGCTTATTAATGCAGTTTTGTTTTTAAAAATTTTTATAACTAGAGTTTCTAAATATTCTTTGATCATGGGTATTGCCTGTAGATATAATTTTGCTATTTAGGAAGCCTATGCAATGGCCAGTATCTAAAATGTGGAGAGTAAGTGCTAAAGATATAATTTTTTTACTGCATTGTGTTCATCTCTTCTACTATTTATATGGCAATTGCTTTTCTCTGGGTATGTGGTTGGGCGCACAAGGTTTTATAGACTCCTTGGTCTTCTAAAGGGATTATACTATTAGGTTTGATTAGAAGATTGTTAATCTTTTGATCAGTAGAGAACATTTTTATGTCATAGCATTTTAATACCTTTTCAATTTTATCTGTGGTTCCTTTTATATAAGGAATGCATATTCTATTAGAATTATTTATTTTTTTGTTAGGCATTTGCTTTGCACACAACAATTGTTCCTGTCATAAAATCTTATATAAAACGCAGACCATTTTTATACCTATTATTAATAATTTAAAATTAACATCAAATGATATATAAGCTTTGATGTTGTTTCTTTATTTTCAAAAAAAATACCAGTCGATGAATCATTGGATATAGTTTTTAAACGTTCTAATTTACAAAATCATATCTCATTAGCCAAACCTTGTATCAATAACTTTACTTACAATAATCAATTCTACAAACAAATAATTTGAACCCCAATGGGATCTCCCATCTCTAATGTTTTTGGTATTTATTCATAGAAGAATTTCAAATACAACCTTTAAACTCAGTATTACACAAATCATCTATCTGGCTCAGCTATTGATTACAGATTTGTTATTTGGTCACATAGAGAAGAAAAACTAAATGACTTCTTTACTCATATTAACAACTTACATCCACAAATTAAATTCACTATGGAAATCGAAAAAGATGGAAAACTCCCTTTTCTTGATATTCTTATTTCTAAAACAAACAATAGCTTCTTATCATCCTTTATATATAGAAAATTTATACATACTGATAGATGTCTAAAAGCCATCATCACATCACCATTCAACACACATCTTCTTTATAGCTAAATCACTTTTTATAGGAGCGTTTTTATTTCCAAATACATCTGAATTAAGAAAAGAAATAAATCATATACGTGAAGTCTTACGAATGAATGGTTACAATACCACCACTATAAACAAAGCAAAAATCCCATAAAAAGAAATAAATTTAATAGAATTGCATTCCTTATATAAAAGGAACCACAGATAAAATTGGAAAGACATTAAAATGTTGTGACATAAAAACAACATTCTCTTCTGAGCAAAAGATTAATAATTTTCTAATCAAACCTAAAGATATAATCTCTTTAGATGCCCAAGGAGTGTATGAAACCCATGTGCCCAATTACATACATAGGTAGAAGCAATAGATATATAAATGCTAGAGAGATGAACACATTAATGCAGTAAAAAAATTCTCAACATCTTCAGCAGTTGCTCTTCATGATTTTAGATACTGGCCATCGCATAGACTTCTCAAATACCAAAATCATATCCACATGCAATAACCATGATCAAAGAATATTTAGAGATTATAGAAATTTTTAAAAACAAAAACTGCACTAATAAATGTGATGCAACAATAAAATTACAACTATTTGGAAAAGTTTCTTAACACAAATAAATATAAAGAATACTGCTAAATGTAATCAGACTACTCACCAAATACATGAAACAATTCTCTATTATTACGTTATACATTTTTTCACCAATTTGAGGAAATGTATTATCTTATTGAAACAGTAAGAAATTTATTCTAATAAACACCGTTAATCCTGAAAACATACTTTATAATATATTGTAATGGTATACATATGCATTACATTATTTTAAAACTAAAATAAAAGGGCAAAATCTCAAATAAAATTGTTTTTTTAAAAAAAACTAAAAGCCAAAATTAAAAGAGTTACGAAACATATATATTGTCACACAGATGGAAAATTCTAAAACTATTTTTTTTTTTTTTTAAAAAAAAAAGTATTTGAAAGTATTTTTTTGTAAAAAAAGTAAAGATGTAAAGATAAATATTTTTCATTTAAAAGCAATGAAAAGAAAAATGTTAATTTGATTCAATATTTAAAAAAAAATCATGTTTTAATCTTAAAATGGAAATGATTATTTTATTAATTAAATATAAAGCAAACTGGCCCTTAGGGCACTTAAATAATAAAGGTCAGATAAGAGAAAGAAATTAAAGACTGACCAATGAAAGCACCAACCGACAGCACAGACTAAAAAAGAGACTAGGATTTGACATCATGTTCGATCGATCTGGGAAAATGCTGATAAGAGGCTAATAAAAATATAAAAGCCAAAATATTTGAATTCAAAAAATTGTTGTTGTTGTCTTAGATGCTGACTATTAAGCTATATATGAGTTGTAGCTGTATTGCAGACTCCACGATATAGGAGTCATGCAATAGATTTAATTTTTTGATAACCAGTTGAGGCCTCATAATGACAGTTCCTGACTAAATGAATGGCAAGAAGCGGCTTCATTTAAAGAAGGACAAGCTCTACGAAAGTGATCACGAAGATGGATCTCTAAATCTGCGGAATCCGTAAAGTATGAACTCCTGTGTTTATCTAATAGGAGCTTTTTCTAAATTTGCAATTAATAACGGAAAACAAGAACTCTTATCTGATCTAAAGAATGCAAAATCAATTATATTTTTTATGCATATATTTAAATAATCATTTCCATTTTATGTTTTTATTTATTTATTATCTAAATTATTAAAATGTATTAAATTTAAGTTGGGTGTAGATAGCTGCATTGTTTCGTTAACGTTAGTTATTATTATTATTATTATTTTTTTCATATGGTTAAAATATATATATCGGTAAATATGACATCTCATACTGAGTGTCCAAACATATTTACTGGTATATCTTTAAGTTATTGTTGTCAATGCAGAACTTTATGATGAGTCTCATTGGGTTTACTTTATTGTAAATTTTCCTTAGCAATTTTCAACTAATAACTTTATATTTTAATCATTAATGTTTATTTTGAAGGGGTTTAGTTTCAGACTATTTGTCTCATAGTTAGGTCGATGCTAATAGAGAGATATATGGGTATTTATGTCAATGTAATGTGAAGCATGTTTAGCATACAGGGACAAAGCTCAATTGAATGCATGACCCAAAGATGTAGTCATTGCGTTGCAATGGATGTAGACATATTTCCTGCGCCATTGACCCTTTTTAGCTCTATGGATCAGTCGGCAGATAGACCGCTCTTCCTCATACGTAGCCTTTTATCTTTAATTAATTTATATACATGATTCCTTTGCCAGACAGACGCACATTCCTGTACTGGACGAGGATCACGTCCTTCAAATACTATCACACTGTCAGATGCACATTCCTGTCAGTGTGGTTTTATGCTAGCATCTTCATATTGCATTGGTTACATCCATATATCAGGAAGCAGGTATTGGTTTGGTTATGAACTTTTAGTCTGAGATTGAATGATTGTTTTGAAAAGTTTTTAACTGAGAAATCTATATAGCCTATCTATACTCAACATTCTAAAGTAAAATATTATTAAAATGTTCATCTGTGCGGACTTACTCCAAATAATTTAAATTTAAAATTAATATTAAAATCTAAACAAGATAAATTTTATTCCTCAATTTTAAATATTTATATATGTGCGTTAATAAATGTTTTTTGGGTGTTATTACTGGTAGTGGCTTTTTTTTTTAATATTAAAAATTTATTTTTAATTTTAAATCTTTCTTGAATGAAATGTTGATTAAGAATTTATATATTAAATCTCTGTGTCACCTTGAGCTAATGGCATGGGCTAACAGTCAATATAAAATAAACTTGGATCTTACTGTAAGTATCTGCATACTATATAAATTTTCCACATTCCTTGTACAGCAGATACGGTAAGACTGCATTATTCACCCCGACCGTTATAATATATATAACAATACATAAACTATCTTATAAACTTTTTTTAAATATTTTATTAGATTGTCAAAAATAGTGAGGTCTGATACAATAAATTAATTGGTTTCAGAAACTCATTTAATATATCATTCGTTATAGCTTATATTGAAGTACATGTATTTAGGGATAGTTCATTTCAGGCCTATAGTCTAAGTCAAGGTTCACCAAACTTTTTAACATGAAGAACCATTTTGTTTAAATAATCCCCACCCATAAAAGAACTACAAGGAAAGATGTGAAAAATAGTTTCATGAAAAAATAAATTTCTGAATAGTTGTGAATGTATTTTTGAACATTTATTTTAGTAATAGAATCTGTATACATTTTAATAACAATAAAAATTCGTTTAAATTATTTTTCCTCTAAGTCATCAAAATGTTTATTTACAAATTACAAGAGAAAATAAGAAATGTGTTTATGTTTATCATAATAAAAAGAGTCGTGAGATTGGAATCAAAGGCTGTAGTTTGCCGATTCCTGGTCTAAATTAAAATTGCCATCCAAAATAACCATTTAAGCAGGTAAATTCAAAAATGTAAATATAAAAATACATATAAATTATTTGCTATACATACTATACAGTTAGATTTTAATGATAACATTTTTTAAATGTATAAAATTAAAATGTGAACAAACTTTACATATTCTAATAAAAATTCACAAATCATTGATTTCATATGTTTTGTTTGCTCAGCAACAGTTCTTTAATATGTTAGCAGCCTTTCTATACTTTATAATGTTATGCAATCCAGTTCTTTCCCAGAATCCAGTGAACCAAACTTTTCTGCCAATAAATTCTTTTTTGCAGATCAGTCTTTATACTATAACGATCCAGAGAATAAGCTTAACATATCTACACTACAGGGCACCACTAGGCATTTGAACCTAGAAAATTTATATAATAGGCAGATACGTAAGTTAAAAAAAAAAAAAATTTTTTTTTTTTATATATTTTGATTCCGGTCGTTAGCCCATTGTCACTAGCTCAGTGGAATAGCAGAGATTTATATTTTATAATAAATTCTTATCTAAGAATATATAAAAAAGAATAAAATAAACCACTGCCAGTAATTATACACACAAACATTTATTTACGCATATATATATAATTTAGCATTATTATCTTAGTATGTTTACTTTAGCATTTAACTACATTTTAAAATTTTATTTTAGATTTTAATTTTATAAGTTCGCACAGATGTATTTATAAAAGTTTGTTTTATAATGTTGAGTATAGATCGGCTGCATAGATTCCACGGTTAAAAACATTTCAAAATAAACACAAACGATCAAAATACAAAGTCATTGATAACGTCAATTGCAGAGGGAATACAAGAAACCCAATGGCATTCATCATAAGATGCCGCATTGGCATCAATGACTTATGTATTCTAACCGAATATGAAAACCAAAACATAATTAACCGCTAACGAATCCATGCAACGTCTATACCTAACTTAAATTTAAGGCATTTTTATTTAGAGTGTCGAGTATGAATAGACTACATAGATTTGCATTTGAAAAGAAAATATTCTATCCTTATTTAACCTTAGGCCAAAAGTTCGCAGTCAAACAAACGTCAATCCATCTGATATATCGATACATTCAATGTAACACGAATACGGCAGCACAAAAGGTTAAGAGAAGAAATTGCCTCTCGTCAGATAGGAATATTACATCTATCTGACGAGAAGAGCAATAAAAAAAAACTCCATAGGAAAGGACTGCGGTCATTTTGCCAACTTACGATTGCATTTCATAGGCAAAAAGGAAGTGTGCGGCATATAAATTGATTCTGCCCGTTGCGAATCTCGTACTACATCTACTAATTATACCAATATATTCATTCCATTGACCCAATTTAACTACGAAACAAATAACCTAAGATTACCCTCCCCTAATATAACTTTACAAATCTATATAGCCATTCACGCCCGACTTAAGTTTAACATTTATATAATTTAAGGTTCTTGTAGAATAGCTGCTAAATCCCACTCGATGGCGCACTTTTCACGCTAAAATTATAAAATATGATCATTCACGGACCGTTAATTATAATCATTTTGATGTGTTTTTTGTAATGTGAAAATAAAAACAAAAAGAAAATCGTCTTTTTTAAATATTACTTAATTTTAAATATTATTTTTTATTAACGTATACAAATTTAATGATAATAATAAATGTAAAATAAAATAAACAAATTACAATTTGATTCGTCTTTTTTAGTTTTCTTTTTATTAGAAAAAATCAATTTTCTATCGGAGATTTTTTCTATCGAAGATTTTGTTTACCGCTAGTTTTTATTTCAAATAGAATGATAACTAAAAGTAAAACTTGTTATGTTTACGTTTAGGATTAGGGTTAGCTTTAGGGTTAGGATTAGGGTTAGTTTTAGGATTAGCTATAGGGTTAGCTTTAAGGTTAGTTTTAGGGTTAGCTTTAGGGTTAATTTTAGGGTTAGGTTTATGGTTAAAATAAAAAATATCAAAATCGTATTTTTGTAAATATTTTTTTTTTTTACTAACATCTATAAAATAAATGATAACAATAAACGTAAACTATATTCAACAAAGAATAACAGTTGTCGGAGAAAAGAAACTAAAACTTTTTTAAACAACGACAAATATATATATAATGTTTATAATATATGCTTTTTATGACATTTAAAAAAACTGTACAATTAATTGTACTTTTCTTACTGGATATTTTTGTGTTAACGCTTTTTTTTAATTTCAAAAATATACACACTGTACAATCTTAAAATGTCTCGTGGAATGTTACGAACAGTACATTACTTGACTCGTTACCTAATTCCAAATAACTTTATTCATATATCTCGTCAACATTTACTATTTAAAACTTCAATACACTACGGTGTAAAAAGTCTGTTAACCCTTTTCCCGCCTCCTACGAAGCTCCTCGTCGACATCTGACATCACTCTAACTCTGCCAGTTCTTATGCTAAAAAATTCGTTTGATAGGTTTTGAATAGATTTTTAAAAGTTCTGTAAGATGGTGCCCTCTTCCGAATTATTTTACAAGTAAAAAAAAACTCATTTAAACCTAAACAAAGAAAGAACATTACTTGTGATTGGTTCTTAGCATGCTCTCAGCCGAAAAAGACATTCTGATTGGCTGGAAAGAACAAAGAAACCGCCTGATCAAAGAAAATAAAGAAAAACGCTGAGATTTTCATTTCGAATGCAATTTTAAGTATTAAAAAAATATAATTTCAGAAATTAAACTAGTTTTTTAAAAAATATACTAAAAAAACAAAATTATTTTCGAAAAATATTGAAGATTTTAGTAAAAATATTAAAGAAATATTTAAAAGAAATATTTACTTTTCTATAACGTAAAAGTCGACCTTTTTGTTTATATTATAGCTTTTATGTTGCCGAAATTGAATATTTTAGAATAAATAAATAGCAATTTATTTTTGAAAGAACTTTCGTTCTCTTCATAACCTGAAAAATTAGTAATATACTTTTTATAAATGTATCTGAGTTGAATTTAATATTATAGGCGAATATGTTTTAACAATAGGCTTTGTCTTCAGTTTGTGAGTTGGCCAATTAAAAGATTTGATTTTTACCTCATACAACCAATAATATAATTAGCGGTTAAAAGGTTAATTATTACTTTACAAAATCTGAACATTTCAATACTTTAAAATAAAATAAAATCCAATGAAAACAACATTTCCATCAAATTCAAAAAAACACACCCTCTCCCCAAGCCGTAATAATTTTATAAACTGTGCGAATTCGCAAAATGTATTTGCTGCGTAAAACATACATGCTGTACTGTGAAGCGACATAGCGGCCTGCAATCTGTAGCACAACAAAAAAGTTGTATTATAGAAAATGCAGGTTCGAAGGTGTCGGCCGCGGAAACGACATTTTTATGTTTTAGCGCGAAAACAGTGCCATCCAGTGGGATATATCTGCTCATCGACGACAACCTAATTTAATTTAATGAAAAACAAGAATCATAATAAAACTTCAAAGAACAAAAAAAAAAAAATAAATGGAAATGATTTTACAAAAGAAATACATCAAATTAAAATTACATATTAATAAATAAAGTTGGTCAGATAGGATTCTATTTCAATTATTTTAAATACGGAACAAGTTTTAAAATTAAAGTTCTTACTGTTTAGTATACTGGAGTTTTAGAAATAGATTTAAAGCTTAGAGTTTATAAAGTTCTTACGGTTTTAACAAGTCCGTAGTTTCTAATTTCTTGCAGTTGCTTGCCATTTGGATGCCAGCGTTAATTCCCCCGTAGTCATGTGGTCCTCAATATAGGAAAAACGATGTCATTTTTTTTTTAACAAAACTGAAAGGATTGAAGAGTACGTCTTTTCAATCCCTTCTCCTTCAACTCCGCACTAACACATATAGTCACATCTCTTCCTTTAATTAATTTTTTTATTTCCAAACCTTTTCTTTTATATTAATTTTGCGGATTAACTCAACATTATGTCATGATGATGAAGACCCTTTCGTTGAGGTCCGATTCCTAAGGGATTTCTTTTTTATTTGCTATTAGTTTCTATTGTTTTCCTGTCTGACCGTTGCTTATACATTTAAATGCCCAAGGGCTAGTTCACTTTGACTAATTAAAATAATCATTTCCATTTTTCAATAACATTAATTAATTTGTTTTCCAAACTTAAAGATATATTTTTATCTCTAAATCTTTTTAAGTTTTTGTTGAAAGATTTAGTTTTTCTATTTTTAATAGTTTTATTTTAATAATTTTTTTTATCTGTGTGATTTTATATATATATGAGTTTAGTATAGATCTTTAATTTTCAATTTTTCATTCTTAAAAAAGAAGTTTTATTTGCGAACTTTTATTTTTTCATGTTTGATAATAAAAAAAAAAATGTAACGTCGTATGTGCCCGTTACAATACTGAGAGTCATAGCAAAAAAATTTCCACAAATAATCACTTCATTGACATTATTGTCTACCATTTGCTTTTGATTAATTCACATCAACAAAAATTTTCATTTATTTTGTAGTATTACTATGTTGTCTGCCCAATCTAGCAATTCTTTTTACTATGTTAGCATTTTTTAATTCATTATTTTTTTTAAAAGGAGTATATTAATCATTATTTAGCATTACTATATTCACAACTGCAGCTGCTTTACAATTTTTTTCTTTAGAATTGTTTTTTTTTTTCAGTTTCAATACTGATCATTTTTTTTCTATTTTTCTTGTACATATGAGTTATTTTTGTTTTTTTAGAAAAAAAAAAGGAAATATAAAAAAACTAGAAAAAAAAAAAAAACACCTAAATGTAAATAAACTCATAAAACATCATAAAGATATTTTGGCACTTTGCTCAAAGCTAAAATACTCTGAAGTCTTATCCACATGCTTACTATATCAGTCAGTAGTGCTTATTGTAACATTTAATATTTCATTCATTGGGTTTTAATGATTTAACAGTTCCATGATTAACATTTAGATACCATTGTTTTGCTTCCAAAAAAAAATTTTTTTTTTATATTAATATTAATCACATTTCAAATTTTGCAGCACACATATTAGGTAGAATATTTTAAAAAAATACCTTCAATATTTTTAGCACTATGTTTGCCATATAGATTTTTACCATTGTTAATAATTTCAATTGGAAGTTATTTCTTTTTTGAGATCAATGTTAATCATCTTTCAAATTCTGCTTTTATGATTCATAACTAAAATTATTACAGTATACATATCTAGGAGACTACTTTTTTAACAATATGTACAATATTTTCAGTACTGAAGACAAACAAAGATAAACATTATATTGATAATTTAGATGACAAAGATATCTGTCATTCTAATGTTCACTGTATATACATTTGTTATATAAATTGTAATTTAATGAGAAAAAGTATTCATTGTATTGTCTATTCATTCTATATGCCTTTGTCGGTCAAATCTCATTTTATTTTTATTTCTTTTAAATACTAAAAAGAAATAGTAGTTGTTGTTTTTTCCCATTTTTAAAATATGCTAATAACTTTTATAATGTAAATCTAAAACATATTTCTTTCATTTAGTTTTGAACCACTTTTTTTGAATATATATTTAATTTAAAAGGAATACTTGTTGCGTTGATATAAAAATTATTTAAACTGTTTACAATTTTTTTTTAGTATATCTCAATTAAAAGACATTGCTAGTAAATTATTTTTATTTTTTTTACTAGTAAAAGTAGTTTTCCAATAATGGTATAGAAGAGTATAAAAAGACTCATGCAGGTTTGATAATTCAATTTGTATTTTTAATAAGTGTTTTACTGTTCATATACAATAGCAATAGTATTTACAATTCACAGAGGTTATTGTTCAGATAAAGTTCAGCCATTATCACCTTTATTCACTATCTTATAATGATAATCGAAATAATCTATCCAATCTTATCTTAGAAATTATTAATTGCATGAATAGATTATTTCTAGATAAAAGGAAAAACCTAATATGAATCATATTTTAAACATGGAAAAGGCTGCTTAAAATTTAATATTTAAACTAAATGAATTTATAGTTTTTGGATTGCTCAAATAAAATTGTCAGCGCATACGTATTGAGACCGTTAAGGGTCTTGTTGCATACAACATAGTAGTGTGTGCATATATATATAAAGTTGAAAAGATTAATTAATATTCTGATTCTGAAATTAAAACAAGCATGTTTTTATGTTGTAATAGATGTACTGCTAATTATAAAATTCTACTATCTATTTTGATTAGCAATTTTTTTTAATTAATGATTGTATAACATATTTTGATAAAATTCCATGGAGTTGTTTTTTCAAAGGGTTAAGTTGAATTGGAAAAGAATCATTAACTTTTTTCAATCAAGATAGGGAAAACTTATTTTTAATTATTGCATTCCCATCTTCTTTAGCCTGACTATAAAAAGGTTGGAAAAAAGATTAGGGGAGTTTTTTTGGTTTACAGATTATGACTGTTACCATGAAATTATAACCGAAGGCAGGGCAGAGCAAATCCAGCTGCTGAGTTTGGATTCACATGGAAGTAAAGGGTCTGCTTTCTATGTTCTCCATAGCTTGTATTGTGTAACTACATGATATGTCTGAAGTCTGTTAAATTCTAGACTAAATGGAGCTAATTGAATGTCAACTGTTACTATTTATACCTTTTCTGAAAATGACAATAAGCCAGTCTACTGTTCAGAAAGGATCAGCTTACCCAGAGAAGTCATCAGTTTGCTGAAAAATTAGTTATATGTTGCAGCTGTTATTACTATGTGATTATTCATATAGTATGCAAATATGCTCCTCACCAACACACATTAGCCAGTATGGTGAGTTTATTGATTTTTTTACCACTGAGTTCACAGTTTCCTGATAAGGCAGATTGAATGCAGGTATAAATGAAATTTTTTTCTTCTATTAGATATATACAATCATGACAGACAAAAATAAATTATGGCCCTTATTTCCAGGAAGCTGTAAAGTCATCAACCAAGGCAGAGGTTGGTGGCCGAAAGCAGAGAGTACTAAGAATCCCCTAATTGTGACCCAGACTGCCTTTGATAATGACTTTATTAATGTACTTACTATTGCAGATTACTTTTGAGTAAAGGAAGATTGCAAGAATTGAAAGAATTGTCTTTTAAGAAATGGGACATTATTGGACTTTGTGAAGTTAGAAGAAAAAGATGAAGAAACAATTGATTTAAAAAGTGGACAAAGGCACAAATATTGGAAGTACAAGTGGAGTAGAATATATTATAAATAAAAAGTGGAAGAACAACAAGAGATTGATGGTATATCAGACAGAGTGGCTAAATTAGTTATTCAACGTAATAGCAGATAACAAATGCAGATAATTCAGGTTTATGCCCCAACAAGTTATAGTGACCAAGTAGTAGAAGATTTTTATATGGATGTACAAAAGACTTTTGATCAGACTAAACATTTTAAAATTATTATGGGATAATTTAATGCTAGAATTGGTGAACAAATGAAAGATGAAAGTGCTGTAGGTGAATTTGGTTATGGTAACAGAAATGAGAGAGGACATAGATTTGTGGAATTTTCTGAAAAAGAAAAACTTTATATTATGAATTTTTTTTTTTTTTGAGAAAAATGTTAAAAGGAAATGGACATGGAAGCATTTAAATGAAGGTACAGCAGAATTGGATTATATTTTGACTAACAGAAAATACTTATTTCAAGATTGTAATTTTCTTAATAAATTCAATATTGTAAGTGATCATTGATTAGCAAGATGTAAAATATGTGTTAATGCAAAACTAGAGAAACAAAAATTATTAAGAAAAACAGTATTTAGTTAATATTCCTAATCTTCAGATACATTCTAATGAATTTAATTTGAACTAGCAAATCGTTTTCAAGTATTAATAGATTTTGAACATGATTCAAATTTGAATAAAATTAATAGAAAATAACTGATATACTTTTAAAAACTGCGACAAAGATAGCTGGCAGAAAAAAGCAGTTAACCAATAAAATTTCTATTGAGACTAGAGTATATGAAATACTGCATCTTACATATCCACATAAACCATTATCCCCCTTATAATTCGGCACACCAACCATCTTGATATAGAATCCACTATAGTCTATATATATATAGTAAAAGTAATCCAAATAAAATGATTTCCGAAAAGAACAGTAATACCCACGAACAATATTACAGAAATAAATATTGAATTGCTTATATAATATATATAAAACGAACACATACCAAAACTCAAACGTTTAAAATTTATAAAGAAATTTATATTTCTCTTTATTAACAACTTTATCATAAATGATTCTACAATATGCATCATAACAACATAAGAATAAATAAAGATGCCTGAATTCAAACGCAAACAACAAAACAAAATTTAAAGGAAAAATAATAATTAAAAACCCTTATCATTAATCCCTTATACGTATATATGAATCGTAAAACATTATGTAACATGAACTTAAACAGGATGATTTAAAAGAATCAAATTAACACTAAAAAAAAAAAGAACTTTTTAGTGATTGGCAAAAGATATTTTTGAACGTTTTACTTAAAAAAGGAATTAAAAAAAAACAACGTTTGACTAATCAATATCCACTCCATGAAAGTTGTGATCGATCTTTGTGTTCGAAAATAATGATCAACAACTGTCAAAAGCAAAACTATAAAACAACAAGGAAATCTTGAAAAACGAAGAAAAACAAAGGGAACTCAATTCGTCAGATTGAGAATTTTCAAAGTAGAAAATGCAGTGACATTTTAAATCTATTCGACATTCCAAGAATATTATGAAATTTCTAACAATAATCATTAATTCTAAGCTGAGATCCTTAAGAGAAGAACATTTAGCCATCCTGTAAATTTAAAGACTATATTTAAATATTCAGACAAATATACAAGTAACAATGCATGGCTAAATATAAAGTGATTTTGTGGGGAAGAGTCTGTCAACTATGGATCTATAATTGCATCAATCATACTATTTAGACTTTAGGATTCCATCTCGCCAGCCTAAGGAACACCATATAACAAAAGCTAAATTCACATCATCAGGAGGAATATTCTAAAGTGTTCAAACCAACATTAGAAATTGTAAAATGTGGACATTTTCAATATTCACAAGACTTTTTCATTCTTGGAGTTGCAATAATTTTAGGTTGATATGTATAATTAATCTCATGCATATATTTTTTCTTTATTTTGTTTCTTTTCTTTAAAACAGGTCAATTTATCAATTAAATATTTTAAGGGGGGGGGGGTAAAAACTACCATTTTAATATTTTAATTGAAAATAAAATATAGGTCTAGGTAACATTTGCTTGCAGTTGAATGTCATCATCATTAAAGATGAAGGTAAGATTCCCTTTTGTAAAACATTAATTGTCTTTATTAATACAGGAATAATGTTATTTGTTTATTCATACAAATTCTGTTTATTATTTTATTTATTTATTGGTATGAATGACTAAAACTTCTTAGTATAAATGAGCTTTACTATCTAATATTATTGATACAAATAATGGTAGAAGGGGAGACTATCTTCATATGTTGAAATAATTAATTAATGTACATATATTTTCTTTTTGGAATAATAATTTTAAACATATTATTTTAAAAGTAAATTCAATTGTTTGTGTATTAATTTATTTGATCATCAATTCATCATACTCATCCTCTTATAAAAAGAATATCATACTCTGAAGTAGAATACCATGCATACACTCCCTGAACCTGAATCCTGGGACATAATAGGAATTAAGATAGGAAAGAATGGATGAAACTATACGGAGGTACCCTGAGACTCCCGTATACATTTATCCTGTTTTTCCATGTTTGAGATCGATGTTGGCCTAGAGTTAATGATCTTAGGAATTTTAAGTTTTTTCTCCTCCTCGCTCACTTTGATGGCTTACTACGTATTCTGTCACACAAGGTCAGGCCTCATTCTGTTACATGTAGCACAACCAAGCCATGGTGCAACAGATCTTATTATGATAATATAATCATAAGATCAAGATGTGTTCCATTATATCTGATTCAACCAAATTGCAAGACTACCAACCTCATTTGTATCATAGTCTGATTTTAACAATTTTAGAGGCTATAAAAATTTGTCCTCTTTATACAGAAATATTATTATCACAATATGATGAATTGATATTAAATAATCAAAGATTATCAACAAGTAAAAACTTAAATGATCTAAACCCTAAGATTTAAAAGTAATGAAGAAAGTTGAATTAAACAACACCTTAAAATATATATATATATTGCATATAAAATGAAATATAGTGATAGAAAATCTCTTTATGATGTCTTAACATACTTCAATATTCATAAAGCCTAGCACTAATTTTAAAATTTAGTGAAAATAGGTGAAGAAAACAGAGAATAATAGTCTTAAATATTAAGTAAATGATTACTAGAAATAGGATAAAAATTATGGAGTCAGAAAATATTAGTAAAATAACAAATGAAATATAAAAATATAACATGAAGTTCAGGAAGGTGAGGTAGAGACTTCTCTTCTAGAAAATCTAGAACAACAAAATATTTGTACATCTGGGGTGGGGGGGGGGGGCACAATAGAAAATATTCACTCTGAAAAATCATTGATCCTATAGACAAAAAAAGAAGAAAAAACAAGCATGAATGACATCTTTTGTAATCAAGTAAGGATAAATATTCAAAAAATGTCAGTAAATACAAAAACTGAACTATCAAAAGTGGAAAAAGAAAATATTGAATTACCTGCAAAAATGGAAAAACAAACTGCTGAATCTATTGAACTCAAAACGGGATTGTAATCAGAGTTATCCAAATTAAAAACTAACATAGTAAAACAAAATACTGTCATAAACCATTTTGCAATGGGATATCAATATTAAATTGATAGAAATAAGAAAAGGCAATGTGGAAAAGGATTGTAAATGTGAACAAAGGTTTAATGAACTTAAAAAAAAATTGAAAGTAAATTAGATATGTTCTTAGAAATGAAACAAAGTCATGATTAGTTCAAATCAGGAATTGAACAAGATCAATGAAAATACCAAATACAGACAGATAATAAACTAGGAAAGTTACAATTAGAGTTGAATCAATCTAAAGAAGACTTAAAAGAAAATCAATGCAATAAAAATGATTCTAAATGTATTGAAATAAAGCAAGATTTAATGATGCAAAACAAAAACCATTGAAAAATTTAGAGCCATGATACTCTACAAAACGAAGTTGAAACTATCAATATTTCTGCTAAACAAAGAATTGAAAATTTAGAACTTGAATATTCCAACAAACTGGAAAATATTAAAGAAAGTCAAATTCAGAATTCCCAAAATTCCAAATCATCAGTAAACAAACATGAAATGACCAAGGAAAAATAAACTTAATATTAGAAAAAAATAATAGAATCGATATCAAACAAAGTAAATCAAGTAATGAGAGATGTACAGCGAATTTGAAAACTTACCTCAATTATCTATTAGTGGTGAAATGCCTTAATAAAAATAAAGAAGATGTGAATGATGTGATGATACTTACATCTATGAATACTTTGAGCAAGATTATCCTTAATAATAATAATGCTGTTACTACAAATACCATAAAACAATTTGTGAAATTAAAGATATTTAGAATCTTCACAAATGAAGCACCAATTGAACATTTAAAATGTTTGAATTTATACTTATTGGTAAATACCAATTTAACAGAGGGTGAAAAATTAATAGTAGCTTACTGTCACTTACAAGGTGACATTACCATGGTGGGAATTCTTATTCCAAATGTAGCCATCCTTAATGATTACCAAGTATTATTGATTAAGAATTTCTGGAACAAGGATCACCAGAAGGCTCTATTGTATTAGATATTACAGGAAAAATATAAGTACTCCTAGAGAAACTTTGACCAAATTTTTTAGAAGGCAAGTTGCTAAACTCAAAACTTTAGTTACCTGTCAACTCAGTCAAAGTCAGGTAATCAGAATAGTTAAACATACTCTTCCCTTGAAGGTAAAAAGCAGTTTTTAGTATATATTAATAGTTAAAGTATTGAACAAATAATAGACCTATTAAATAGTATAGATACCAACACATATATGATAAACAAAATTCCCGAGGAAAAAAAAAGGATTGCCAGTTAACATAATAACCCCTACCACTGAAAAGGGAAGTAAAAAAAAATCATAAATGAAAATAAGCATGAATAAAGGGTAAATAAGACGTGAATCCCATCAATATACCATGTAATAGTTAACAAAAACATTTCAAACCCAGATATAATAAAATATCTAAAACCATACCTAAAAAAAGTAGATAGGAACTTGAATAGTTTCTCACCTCAAGAACCCTTATACACTTAAGAGGAACAGAAATACAGTTATGAATAAGGAGATCCCAATCTCTACAAAGCTGCCCCATGATAGAAGTTTTATTTGAGAATCTACTAGTTAAGACTTTGTTAGATACTGGTAGCCAGATATCAGTAATTTCCCATTTATTTTATCGAAGGACTTTAGATAAAAATCCAAACATTAAAACTATTTCTCATTTCAATATAGGTTACCATGGCTAACAATAGAAAAGTGAAACTAGTACACAAATAGATTGGGTCAAATTACAGATCAACCAAACATATCATGTCTTCCTTATTTTAAATGGTCTCATCTATGAAGTCATTTTTAGGAGCAGACTTTCTACATGTGAACAAGAGCACAATTAATTTTCAAAATAAATTAATCAATATAAGTGACTAGGTTATAGAAATGATATTACTGCCGAATTATGATCTAACTGAAATTGATTGCATGATATCAAACATCCCAGAAGCACTTAAATAAAAAAAAATCACAGAATCTAATTTAGCTGTAGGCGATAACACAGATAAACTGTGATCGATAATTAATGAATATAATACCATATTCTCTGAAATACCAGGAATAATAAAAGGGTTTCAATAAAGAATTAAGTTATTTCAAAACCAACCATTTCAATCAGAATCATACCCAATCCCATATCAATATTTGGATGAAATAAATAATCAGATCAATAAAATGATCAATTGGAGAGTAATCTCCAAATGCTCCTCACCATATTGCAATCTTATTGTAGCATTGAAAAAAAAAGATGGGTCAATAAGATTTTGTTTAGATGCCAGACAAACAAAATAGCTATCCTAGACAGGAATATACCATTGCTCATACACGAATTATTCGTGAAATTCAGTAATAAAGTATTTTCTACTTTCAATCTAACTTTTACGTTATTAGCAGATATTACACCCAGAAGATCGCCAATATACTGCATTCCAGTATGAAGGATTTACCTATCAATTTAATAAGACACTATTTGAGTTGATTAATAGTGGTGCTGGTTTAATAAGATATTTAGATAAAACCCTTTCTCCTGAGATTAAACAGATAGCAATTATCTATATAGATAATGTTATAATAGTATCTTCTATCACTGAATAACATCTCAACATTTAAAACTTTTTTTTCAAGAGTGCTCCAATAAAGGGATAAAAGTCAATCTCCAGAAAAGTACATTAGTATGCAATGAAGTACACCTGGGTCTTGTTTTACGCGATAGATAGGTTCCTCAGAAAACATGCGCAAAAGAAATTGCGCAAAAATAGATGTAACTTAGCTTGAAAAAGGGGGGATACGGACTGTGATTTTTCAAAAATCGCATAAAAGCAAAGCACCAATGTAAAATTACTTTAAAATTCGCACAAAAAAAAAAATAAGGAAATAAAATATGACTAATAAAAAAATTTCAAATTTAAAAAAATTGATACAAGACAAACTTTTTTTAACTATAATATTTAATTTTATTCAAAACAATATATTTTTATGCATAATTTACAGTACAGTAATTGCCATTTTTTTATACACGTTTTAATTATTTTCACTACTTGCCGATAAACAGGTTCATTTGCAAACTGGTAAAAAAATCAGATTCTTCACAAGAGGAAATACAACTAGCGCCAACTTCACTCTCATGTTGTGTTAATGGTTTTCTGGTGACAACGTAATTAGTAATTAATCTTTGAGACAATTTTATTAATTGTTTATGAAGCTCGCGATATCCAGACATACAACCATTTAGCTCTCGTTGGAATTTAAGAGCATGTTGGTGATTAGTGTCATTAATAAGAAAATAATTAAAAATAAACTTGTGGACACTAAATGATTAATAATTGATTACGTTCTTTTTTAAAAAGCAAAAACAGAATGTGATTTAAAATGCAAAATTAACACACACAATGTTTGAACAAATTTACATTATAATCTTGTAAAATTTAATGTGGGTATACATATAATGTGGAAATCATGATTTTAATTTCATTATTGCATAAAATCTTACTATTATAAAGCACTGAAAATATTGATATTACTAAGATGAAAGGAGTTCGACTTCCGAAGAAACATGAATCGCGTTAAATAAATCCGCGTAAAACGAGACCCAGGTGTAGTCTTCTTAAGTCATATTATTGGTTGTAATGGGGATAAAGCTCATCCTGATAAGATTAGTGCAATACAGAATTTCCCTAAGCCTAAAAACAAAAAGAAAATTTCTGGGCTTAGGAAGTTTTTGTAACTTTCTAACCCAAAATTTGCTGCCCACATGAAACCATTGTTAAAACTAATCAGAAAAGATGAATGATTGGATTGGACTGAAGAACAAGATGAAATATTTGCTAAAATTAAAACAGGATTTTCAGAGCATGTTATGCTAGCTTTTCCTGATTTCGATAAACTCTTTATCATTCAAATTGATAGTAGTGGATATGGATTGGGGGTAACCTTATCCAAAAGGATGGCCAGACAGGAGTTCTCTTTTATTAGCCACCTCTTAAAAGGTCCAGAAATTAATTACATGGTTACTGAGAAAGAAACACTAGCAATAGTGTGGTTTTTCAAAAATTTTGACAAATACTTCTTGGATTGGAAGTGACATTGATCACTGATAACCAAAGCCTCAAATTCTTAAATCATAGCTACTTAACTAATAGTCGCTTTGTTAGATGGAATTTGCTGCTACAAGAATTCAGTTACACTGTACAATACTATAAAGAATCCGAAAACATTGTAGCCGATGTGCCAGAACAACATCTAAGGGTAGACAATACCTACATTTTAAACATTAATCTACCGATTAATGAAAAGTAGAGAATAATTTAATTAATATTCAGAACCTTCAAACCCAAGATAAAGATCTGTTTCCCATTATTAAATTTTTTTAAAAAGAGGAAATTTCTGTATAAAGTCAACAGTCTTAAATATTACCAGTTAGGTAAACAGGTTTTAAAATATAAATTAAACAATGATAAAGATGAGTGGATAATAATATTACCTGAAACCTTGAAAGGCCCACTCACAATATGTGCATTGTTTATATGGGCACTACGGAACCTACAAAACTGAACAAATATTAAAGAATGGAGTTTACTGATCTCGAATGAAATTCAAGGTTGTCACATATGTCTAAGGGCCAAGCCAGTAAACAAAGATTACATAAGTTCAGTAAATTTAATTATCTCAGAAAGACCAAATGAGATCTTAGCTGTGACTTCGCAGTCCATTACCTCCATTCAACAAGCAAAAATACTTGCTAGTAGCCTATGATCTATTCTCAAAATTTGTGTCAGCTTACCCAAATACCTCAATCTAACACTAAACATACTATCAAAGTATTAGACAGACTCCATTTTAAAACAGTAGGAAAACCACAATTGATCTTAAATCACAGTACCCATTTTCTATCCAAAGAGTGGATAAAATAGGTAGAAAATTATCAAATAAAATATGCTAATCTCTATTAGAAATCCACAATGTAACCCATGGGAACGTGTAATGCAGGAACTTGGGATGTTTGTTCAAAACCTATTTAGAGGATAAGCATAAAGGTTGGGTGAAGCATACACAGTATGTAATTAATTTCATAAACTGGAGTGTAATGAATTCACTGGATTCACACCCATCAGACTGCAATTGGGTCAACACATCCCAATCCTTTTTCAAAAAACCTATGCCAATGCTCATAGAATCATGCATAAATCTGGAAAACATTCAAATGAAAGCATACCAAAAATTGATTCAAATGAGCAAAAGATGAACTAAAAACAAATCCAAATACCAATTTAAAACCCGGCTTGTAAGCAATAACTTCATTTTACAAAAAAAAAAAGAAGAAATCTAGATAAATAGGTAGGTACTAATTTAACTCCCATATATCAATCTAAATTAAGAATATTAACCATTATTTTAAGTTAGAGGAAGTTAAAAAGGAATGATGCACATAATAAAACTTTTGTTTAATAATGTGCATGTAAAACTAGATCTTAGAAATAACTTATAAAATTATTTCTAAATAGAATAGTGAACCATATCATCACTACCATAATGGAAGACTGATTATTCCAATGAGTTGTTCCATGTAGGAAATAACGACAACTCTTTTGTTTAATTGTTACCAAATAAAGTTCACTAAGTCTTGAATAAAAACAGCATGACAATTATTTTTAAACACACACATATTCCAAATAAAGCGTCAGTTATCCAAAGTGAAACTTACTTAATCAGATTTTCAATTAGTAAAAGCGTTGGCATCTCATTATAATATGGAGAAATATAATGATAAATATCTTCTATTTTGTGCTATCAAGTATATATATTGAAGTCAGATTTTGGAAAAGACTCATGAAGTCATAATTTAACTTAAATATTTAAGAAATCCTAATAATAGATGATGTGCCAGTTATAAATTATAACTCTAAACCAACATATCCCTAGGTAAAATTTAAAAAAAAAAAGAGGGATTTAGAATTAAAGATACTATTATCTTTAATTTTTTTGGTGGGGAGAAATGCAATATTGCAGCTTACATAACCACATAAACTGTTAACCCTCTTTCATTCAAAATGTTATAACTTAGCACACTAATTTTCTTGATATACAATCCACTATAGATAATATAAATATAGTAAAACTAATCCAAATAAAATATGATTTCTGAAAGGAATAATAATATCCATGAACACAACATAAGGAAATATTGAATTACTTACATAACATATATAAAACGAATACATACCAAAACTCATATACTAAAATAAATGGTCAAAATTGATAAAATTTATAAGGAAATTTATATTTATTTGTCTTTATTAACAACTTTGTTGTAAATGACTGTACAACACATGTATCATAACATAATAAAGGTGACCGAATTCAAACACAAGCAACAAAACAAAATGTAAAGGAAAGATAATTAAAAACTTTTATCATTAATCCCTTATACATATATATGAATCATAAAACATTATGTAAATCAACTCTACATGAATTTAAGCTCGTGATTTAAAATAATCAAGTTAACATTAAAAAACAACTTATTTTTGGAGATCGGCAAAAGATATTTTTGAACATTTCTTAAAAAGATTTTTTAAAAAAATCTTTGTCTAATCAACATGCACTACATGAAAATTGTGATCGATCTTTGTGTTCAAAAATAATCCACAACTATCAAAAGCAACTATAAAACAAGGAAATCTTGAAAAATGAAGACATGACCAATTAAGAATTTCAAATGAGATAATCCAGAGACAAATTTTAAATCTATTCGCCATTCCAATAATATCTTGAAATCTAACTGAATAATCATATCAATTCTAAGCTGAGGTCCTTGAGAGAAGAATATCTAACCACTCTGTAAATTCAAAGAATATATTTAAATATTCAGAAAAATATACAAGTAACAATGCACAACTAAGTATAAATTGACTTCGTGGGGAAAAGTCAACTATGGATTTATAATTGCAAAAAAAAAAAAAAACTTAAACTGGCAGATACCCATCTATGCTGAAGATTGCATCAAATGCATTATTCAGATTTTGGGATTCCATCTTGCCAAACCGGGATATCATATAAAAAAGTGGAATTCGAATTGTGAGGAGAAATGTTCTACAGTGTTCAAACCCAACTAATCAAATTAGGAATTATAAATTATGGACATTCTCAATATTCACAAGACTTTTTCCTTCTTGGACATGCAATAATTTTAGGTTCATATCATAAAATTAATCTCATGCATATATTTTTTCTTTATTTTATTTCTTTCCTTTTCAACGGATCAATCTATCATTTAGATATTTTAAAAAGGAAGTTAAAAACACCATTTAAATTTTTTAATTGAAAATAAAATATAAGTCTACAGTAACATTTGCTTGCAGTTGAATGTCATCATCATTAAAGATGAGAGTAAGATTCCCTTTTGTAAAACGAATTGCCTTCATTAATACAGGAATAACGTTATTTATTTATCTGTACTAATTCTGTTTATTATTTTATTTATTTTTCAGTACGAATACTAAAAAACTCTTAGTATAAATGAGCTTTACTATTATTATTGAAACAAATAATGGCAGGAGTGGGGTCTTAAAATCATGTTCTTCATATGTTGAAATAGTTAATTAATGTACTTATATTTTCTCTTTGGAATAATTCTTTCAGTGATTCTAAATTAGCAAGCAGGCAGTATGTAAATATTAATAAAATTTTAATATATATATTGATTTAACTTCAACTATACAATAGGATGTCAAATGTTTATTCTTTGAAAGAGAAAAAGGGGGTTGGGATAATATATATATGTTGATGTGATAAATCAAAGAATAAATATGGTTGTCTAAAATCAATAAACTGTTAATTGTTTTTGTAAATAAAATTGTTTAATGTATTAAAGTAAATTTAATTGTTGGTATATTATGTGATCATTAATTCATTGTACTCGTCCTCTTAAAACTAATATATCCTCCATGAGTTTGAACCCTAATGAAAATTAAGATGGGAATGAATGAAACTACGGAAATATTGTGATACTCCCATATAAGTTTATCCTGTTCTTTCATGTTTGAGGTTGAAGTTGGCCGTGATTTAACGATCTTAGGAATTTCACATTTTCCTTCTGACTCACTTTGATGGCCTCTAGGTATTCCATCACACATGTTCCAAGTCTCATTCCATTATAGAAGATACATAAAAATGATGCAATAAGAAGGATTGAATATTGAATTTTATAAAATGGTGCAAAGAAGAGTTGATAGTGATATAAGAAAGTATAATTATGAATTAGCAAGGAAAGCTGCAGAGAAGAATAAAAGTCTCAAGAGTGTGAGGGACATCATTTTGGTATTAATAGGAACTATTATTAAAAAGAGAGATAACATCATGAAATGGGTAGAAGAGTTCTATCAAGAATTATATAGTAATAAAGAACAAGTACCTCATATCTATTATATCTTCTCAATTGCCCAGGATTTTAAATGAAGTGAAACATGCAATTAAATTTATGAAGAAGGGAAAAGCTCCAGGTAATGGTGGAATTATAGCCAATATATTTAAAGAAATGGTCTTAATAATAATAATAAATGCTTTATTCTATGTCCTTAATGCATGATTAACAAATATTATCTATTCTTGATATTGTGTTAATTTCATTGTATTCTATACCATCATTTATTATTACAAGTATATATTTGTAAATATATAAATACAACAAACATTAAAATATTTATTTGCATGTTAATTAAAAATATATAACATAAGCTTATCCATAAAGTTATCTCAAAAATATTTACATGCATTTTACAAAATTTCATTTACATTTGAAAATGTTGCTAATCTAAATGAGTGACAATTTATCATAAAAGATTTATTTACACAATTTACAAAAGTCTGTTGTATCTTTCACATGGTAGTTTAGAATGAATGTATATCTTTATTACTTATAAAAATTATTGAAATTGATTATAATAGTTGTACAAAATATATGATACTTCATTAGAACACACTTTCAGTTGTCATTTCATAATTTGTACTAGAATTTTTGTACTATAAATTTATTCAGATAAACTTTTATTAGTAAAAAAGATCTTAATACATGGGGAAAATATTAATGAGATCAATATTTAAGCAGCATTAGGTTTATCAGAAGACATCATATGACCACTCTTCGATATGCTTTTCAGGAGCAACTGTTTATTCAGGCTTGAAGTACTGGAGTAGTATGGAGTTGTTCCTGTTTTAGAGAAATAAATGAAACTTTATAAAAAAAATTACCAGCTTTTATGCTTCTCCATTTAATAGTTATATCTCAAAAAGTATAATTTAAGTAAACATTTTTATACATTTTAATCTAAACCAATATTATACACATTTAATGTTTATAAGATCATAAACTCAAATTGCCACAACATTTGTAATCTTAAGATTAGATTGTATGATAAACAGGATTCATTAACAATATTCCTAAGACATGCTTTGTTGATTATTCTTGCACCACATTTATTGTAATGTGATTATGTCTCACCTGTATATTTTTGTTATATTGATAATTATATTATTCCTTTATTTTATAAAGCCAAAACAGTAAACTCATTTCTCAGTATTTCTCCTTAGACAATGAATTTATTTATTTATTCTTTTATATGTATAACAATGGCTGCAGAAAGAAGTTTGTTATTAAATGAAAGGAGACCCTTTGATTCCTCTTGGAGAAATACCAAGGGAAATTCCCAATGTCTACTTCATACATTTTTGCCATTGCAGCTGTTATTACTATGTGATTATTTATATAGTATACGAACATGGATGGTCTGCTCACCAACATGCATTAGCCAATGTGATGAGTTTATTGGCTTTTTGTCTCAGTTTAAGATCAAGAAACACCATGGTCTTTATTTTCAGTTGCCTGATAGCTCTTAATTGAAATATGAGTTGAATTTTCCTGAAGGCAGAATGAATGTGTGTGTGAATGATTCCCCCCCCCCCATATTTACAATCATGACAGACAAAAATAAATCTGCATTTATTTCCAAGAAGCTGTAAAGTCATCAGCCAAGGTAGCAATTGCAGCTGAATGTGGAAGTTGATAAGAATCCCCTGATTGCAGACTCAAGCTGCTATTTAACCTTTTGTTTAGGTACTTACAAATACAGGTCACTTGGAAGAAGAACCTTCTCATATTAAATGAGACATCATTGGGTTATGTGAAGTTAGAAGAAGGGGTGAAGAGGCAATTGATTTAAAAAGTGGAGATGTACTCTACTATAAAGGCACAAATATTGGAAGGACAAGTGAAGTAGGATTCATCATAAAAGAGATTAATATCTTAAGAGTATAAAACAACATTTTGGTATTAGTAGGAAATATTTCTGCAATAAGAAAAAAAGATGGAACTATTATTGAAAAGACAGATATCATGAAATGCGTAGTTCTATCAAGATTTATAAGTTAGACATGCAATTAAATTTATGAAGTAAAGGAAATTCTCTATGTAATGATGGAATTATAATTGATATCCTAAAAGAAGCAGATGAAATAGAAAATTTTTTTGACTAAGTTATATATTAAATGTCTAAATGATAGAGATGTACCATATGATTGAAAGAATGCAGTATTAATATTTTAAAAAGGTGGTAAAGAAGATATTAGAAATTACAGACCTATCAGTTTTATACAAAATTTTTACCAAAATAAGTACAACTCATCTACAGTGAACTTTGGATTTTAACCAACCAAAAGAACAATCTGTATTTAAAAGTGGTTTTAGTACTTTGGATCATATAACCAAGTATTGAGATAATTATAGAAAGGATCAGTTGCCATTATGCTTTGGATTTGTAGATTATGAAGAGACATTTTATTCTATGAGCATTTCTTCAGATCATCAGGGTATAAATCCAGGATATTGTCATTTTATGAAGAATATTTATAAAGATGCAACTGCAACAATTAGGTTACATAATGATACTACTAAAAAGATCAACATTGACAAGGATGTATGACAAGCTGACTAGATATCTCCAAAACTTTTTATAGCTGGGTTGTAAGAAGTATTTTATGGACTAAAATGGGAAGCTAAAGGAATAAAAGTGAATGGAGATTATTTAAATCATTTAGATTTTGCAGATGATATGGTTGTTTTTGCAAATAATGCTTTAGAACTTCAGAAAATGTTGCAAGAATTATCAGATGAAAATAGGACTAAAGATAAATGTTAAAAAAAGTCTAAAGAACTGTTCAATGGATTTTCTCAAAAGATGAAAATAAAGATTGATATCGATGAGTGAGAAGAAGTTAATTACAAATACTTTGGTCAGATTATTACTATGGATGGAAACATAATTGATGAAATTAATCATAGAATTAAACTTGGTTGGAGTGCTTTTGAAAGAAATAATTTAATATTAAAAGGAAATATGTGTTTGAAAAGGATGGTTTTTAATAAATGAATTTTACCAGTTCTTATTTATGGATTTGAGACTTGGACACTAATAGAAGTGCAATACAGAGACTTCAGACCACTCGAAGAAGTATGGCAATATGCATGTTAGGAGTAAGATAAGAGGGTAAAAAAAAGAGAACAAAAAGCTGTTATTGACATCATTGAAAGAATTAATTAAGAGATTGAAGTGGTGTTGGACTGGACATATGATAAACAGTTGAAATATTAAACTGGATTCCAAGAGATTCTAAAAGACCTAGAAAGAGACCATGTGAGATGGATGGATGAAATAAGGAAATGTGTGGAGGTGATGTGGAGAAGAGAGGCTATGGATCGGAGAAAATGGTTTGAACTTGGAGAGAACTTCATCATGCAGTAGATTGATAATAGTTGAAATAATGATAATGGTATATAATTTCTCTTTTCTATTATGATTCTATAATTTGTAAGATTTGCTTAATGTCTCCAGAAATATTTATAATAACTTGTTGCTGTATAAGCAGAAAAGGCAGGAACTAAAGCAGCTTTTTGAATAAAAATTGCAGTTTCATCATAGAAAATTATATGTGGCAAAACATTATTTACAAAAACTAATTGGTCATAATATATTCCAAAGCCCCATATTTCTTAATATAGTTTTTTTAAGGAAATTAATTGACAATTTCAGATTGTTGTTTTCAGTTGTAATAATTTTTTTGAAAAAACAATCTAATGGATAATCTGGGCTAATCAAACTATAAATAGATAACTAAATTATTAATACATTGTACAGGCTTAAACCTGCATTTTTATATGTAATATATGCAGGATTCAAACTCAGACCTTCACACGACCCACTACTCTCAGTGCCATCTCATATTGCTGACCCACCTAATCACACACATGTTGAAAAAGATAAATAATCACCAATATACGTTTTTCATGCTAAACCAGCAATCATCAGTTGATCTAGATTACTATCCTCACACATATATATAATCAGTGCTCAGCTTTATATTAAGATAGCCAATCTTCATACTTTAATGGACAGGCTTCAAACTATTCCAACTCACAACTTTTCAGCCTTCCATTTCATTGAAAATCTGATGATGGAACGTTCAAAGCTCTTGTTAGTGCCAAGGTTGTCATCCTACCCATGTTCCCTCATGTACAGGAGAATAATCCATTTATACATAATATATTAATTTATATAAATAGTGTGTAAAAGGTCTGCCCATCCCTCGCATATGTATGTATAAATGGATTGGGTCAGAATGACTAATATGTCAACATGGGTAGGATGACAACCTTGGCACTAACAAGGGCTTGGAACATTCCATCATCAGATTTTCAATGAAATAGAAGGCTGAAAAGTTGTGAGTTGGAATAGTTTGAAGCCTGTCCATTAAAGTATGAAGATTGGCTATCTTAATATAAAGCTGAGCACTGATTATATATATGTGTGAGGATAGTAATCTAGACCAACTGATGATTGCTGGTTTAGCATGAAATACGTATATTGGTGATTATTTATCTTTCCAACATAACATGTGTGTGATCAGGTGGGTCAGCAATGTGAGATGGCACTGGGTCGTGTGAAAGTCTGAGTTTGAATCCCGCATAACTAAATTATGTAAATTTTCAGTTATCACACTTATCAAATGCAATGGTATATAGTGATTACTAAATGAATTCTTATTTGTATTATATTCCAATATTGAAACTTCATTCTAGGACTTTTGGATGTATATGTTTGTGTATGCATAGTATTGATTCACTGGTCATTAGCTTTCACTGCAGTTTGATTAGCCATGTTTATATTTATGCAAGGATCTCCATATTTTTAACTTATATTATTATTATAATTTTTGTTGATAGGTATATAGTTTCTTTAAAAAAAATTTTTTTTATTTGTATGGTTATATTGAGATGGATATTTAAATATAATACATATGCAGTCTTCTACTTAATGATAAACCCAACTTATATAAATTTGGATGTACATAAACAGTCCATTTATATAAAGTTCAAAAAATTGAAAAAATAAATCCAGGTCATGACTCTGCTTAATTCATTTGTCTTTTGTGGAATATTATAGTTTGGCAAATACATCTGATGGGGGAATTTGATTTAGCCAAAAAATTGCAGAATGGATCACTTTTGTGAGGAGAGGATTGCCTGTAGGCAGTTTTATTTTTGTGATACATGTTTATATGTGTGTGCCATATCAATCATTTGTGAATGAGTATGGACATTCTA
The DNA here is from genome assembly GCA_028023455.1 of Epiperipatus broadwayi. Taxonomy (NCBI): domain Eukaryota; kingdom Metazoa; phylum Onychophora; class Udeonychophora; order Euonychophora; family Peripatidae; genus Epiperipatus; species Epiperipatus broadwayi. The sequence goes on along the minus strand of JAQFVV010012395.1, from coordinate 5,104,922 downwards.
ATTCCAGAAGAAAAAGTAAATTGTTAATTGTGAGGTTTTCTAATGACTATATATATGAACATTAAATATTTTCTCATATATCATATTATAGTTCTTTAGCTTGTTTCTTTGCCATCTTATGATGTTGACTTTTAATTTCTGTAAATAATTATAATTTTGCATAATATGTGTAATATATTACATCACGATGTATATATATGAAATAGTTCTTAAATTATTTACAAACTGTTGTGTACGTAGTAATTTTTGCATATTGTTTTTTTATCTTTCTAAATCCATTTTATATATGTTAAATGATCTATAAAGAGCGGGTGGGATGGGGGTGGAGAGTTTTAATGAACGATTCTGATCAAAAGTAAACATTTTAAACAAGTATAGTTTAAAATAGAATATATTACAAAGTTTTGATATCTCAGCAAGAGAGAAGTGATTCATAATGATTGTGCAACAAACAGGATACTTTCATTCAGTAGATGCATTCTTTCAATAAAAATAAACTTTCACAAATATTTTGTAAATGGGATTACTGCTTAAATACAATAAAAATTGTAAATTGAGATCTTTTTAATGAAAAGTCACATTTTCAGATATAAAAACAGTATTTTTTCCCCGTGCTTTGTGGAACTTGATATGTATTTCCATTAGAAGCTTGACAGGTGACTATAAGAACTTTTGAAAGTTTGCCAGGAATGAGCAATTTGCTTATTGTCTACCTGTTTATTGGAAATTAATGCTGAATTGACATTAAAAGTGACTGATCTTTCCATCAATGAAAACACATTGAAACCTGCAATGAAATTTACTTGGCTTCTTAGTGTTCTCCAAGACAGAATGGAAGACACGTCATTGATTTTTGTCATGAAACTAATATCATATATTAATATCCATAGCCTTAGGCACTACCATAGTTTTAAGTTAGATACTTTACTTAATTTTTTTAAATGTATATTTTCTTAACATTTTGAAGAATATGTATATATAGGTATGTGTGTGTACATACACATTTTTATTAGAGAAACCTTTCCCCTGCAGTGGAATATATTTTTTTAATATATATTGTATCAAGTTATATGCTAACATTTCTTCTCATACCCTTCTCAAAGCCTATTTTTCTTTGCTCTGCTATTTATTCCCTCAAGGTTATATAGCAACTTTTTTTCTTTGTTTCACTTTTTTACTGCCTTTTACAAATATTTTCCATAGTTTTTTTTTAAACCTCCATCACAATCAACTATTCATTTATTTATTTTGAAAAATATTTTTAAAACCTACTTTTCTATAATTCTAATATCTATCTAACTTGTGTTTTTTCATTTTCTGCCAAATTCTCATCATAAATGACTAGTAGGTTTTATTTCTATTTTTTATCAAATTATGTAACTGCACCATATGGAATTTCACTCCATACAAAACATGTAATAAGCCTTTTTGTTAATCATGCGTCCATAATCTATAGAATGTCTTTTTAATTTATTAAAAACTTGATTAATCAATCATATTATCATTATTATTATTTTCTCATTATTTGTATCATTAGGTAAAGTTTTTAAATACATGGAAGCAATAATCTGCTCTATAACTTCTAATTCCAGTGGTGTAAATATGATATCCACCAAAGTAAAATATCACATGTTACTTTTAGCTTTATTTGAGAACAGTAATATTTTTCTCAAGAGTAATTGGTAAATAAGAACAATAGAAAGACACCAGATAGCAATGTAAAAAGATATCATGACTAGTTTAGATTTATTGACTTTTTTGTTGTAATTATTGTTATAATGGTTCTGAAATGAGACTAAGATAATACTACTTTAAAATCCCCATCATATTTTTATCAGTAATATGTGTTTATATATATGTTGTTACTGATCTAGTGTCAGAATTACATAGCTAGATAAGCAAGATGTATGGTATTTTGGGTTCAAAATTGTGAGATGTTTAAAAATAGCAAAGTAATCGACTAAAAAACATGTTTCATAAAAGCATTTGAGGTTTTTAATGGTCTCAAATGCTTTTATGAAATGACAACATGTTTTTTAATTGGATTACTTGGTTATTTTTTACTTTTTAGTCGGCTGTTTACTTAAAAGCATTATTTTAAAAAAATCTCTTTAATATTATTTTTTTACTTTTTAGTGATAAATAAAACATACAATTTCAATTTAATATCTTAACATGTACAAACAATGTAATATATTCAATTTAAATAAAATAATTTTTTTCATCATTCTTTTTTAATCATCTTTGTTCATATGCAATATTATCAATACAATGTCATTGCAGTCATTTCTATAAATGGTAAACAGATATATATATATATATTTATTTTAATTAATTTAATTAAAATGTGAGTTAAGACAATATTAACAAAATTTTATTCCACAAGTGTAATATTTCCATTGGCTCAATTGCTAAGGAGTTTTCTTGGGAAGCATAAGGGAACAGATTTTTTTTTTATTGTTAATTCGAAAATGTGGACATTCTGACAGAAACCCAGATAGTGTGGATATATTAACAAACACAGACAGGGCAAGTTAATATAAAAGTATTTAATTTGATGTTATTAATTTGATTAGTATATGAATAGAGATAAACATTGAATTAGACAATACAAGAACAGTCCTTGGTATTAGAAGGTCATTAAAGCCAATAGCGTGTTTGTATCTATTTATTATTAGCAGCCTCTGTCCATTGATCGTTTGTACTTGTAAGATAGCTCAGGGGAAGAAAGATATTTCTGCAGTTAAATTTCTATCCAACAACCACTAAACTTCATTATTTTATGATTATAGTTTTACTTGTATTTAATTTGACTTAGTTATATTCACCATATGGATATGTTTACCCTCACTATCTTCAAACACTGCTACCTTAATAGTAAGTTTGATGCCCACTTAAGCTTTTTTTTTATTTTTATATATATTGTAACGATCCGGAGTAGGTGACTTCACGTAATCTGCACTACGGGGCGCCATCTAGGCATTTGAACCTAGAAAAATTTATAAAGTAGGCAGATACGTCAGTCAAAAAAAAAAAAATTTTTTTTTTTTTTATTTTGATTCTGGTCGTTAGCCCATGTCACTAGCTCAGTGGAATAGCAGAGATTAAATAATATAATATCTTATCTAATTATATTTCAACATTAAAAAATAAATAAAATAAGCCACTGCCAGTAATTAGCATACAAACATTTACTTATGCACATATATATAAGATTTAAAATTATTTTATTATTAGTTTTACATTTTAACATTTAACATTATTTTTTAACTTTGATTTTTGACTTTAATTTACCTTTAATTACTATTACATTCTAATTTTACATTTTAATTAAGTTCGCACAGATGGGATTATAAAAGCTTGTTATAATAAGTTGCTATAGATCGGTTACATAGATTACATGGTTAAAAACATTCCAAAGTAAACATAAGCGATCAAAATATAAAATTATTGATTACTGACAATTGCGGAGGGAAATTTATATGTAACCCAATAGTATTCACCATAAGATACTTGCATTGTCACCAATAACTTAAAAGACATCCGAATAAATACATTTTAGATACTCACCGTAAGGTATCATTATTTATCGAATGTCTATATATTTTGATCAAATATGAAAACGCAAAACATAGTTAACCGATAAACAATCCATGCAAGCGTCTATAAACAACTTAAATTTAATGCATTTTTATTTAGAATCGAGTATGAACACTACATAGATTTGCATTGAAATTAAAATATTCTATCCCTATTTAACCTTAGGCTAAAATTCGCAGTCAAACTGGCATCAATCCATCTGATATATCGATGTATTCAATGTAATACGAAATACGGCAGCACCAAAAGAATTAAGAAAAGACATTGACTCTCAATCAGATAGGAATATTACATCTATCTAACGAGAAGAACAATAAAAAAAAACTCCATAGAAAGGAACTGCGTTCTCCGTCTTATAATTCCTTCCATAGGCAAACGGGTGAGTGCGGCGTATATATAAACGATTCTGCCAGTAGCGAATCTCCGATTACATCTACTAACTACATCAATATATCCAATCCATTGACCCAATCTAACAACGACATAAATAACCTAAGATTACCCTCCCCTAATATAACTTTACAAATCTATACAGCCATTCACGCCCGACTTAAGTTTAACATTTTTATAATTAATTTAACGGAAAACAAAAATCATAATAAAACTTAAAGAACAAAAAATAAATAAATGGAAATGATTTTACAAAATAAATACATTAAATAAAATTATAACTAATTAATAAATAATGTTGGTCAGATAGAATAATATTGCAATCATTTAAATCTGGAAAGTTTTTAATTTACTGTTCATAAATTTTAAAGTTCTTACGGTTATTTAAATAGTTCATCTTCATATATTCCTTGCCGTTTGAACGTGAATTCCCACGTCGTCCGAAAATTGGTATCCTGTTGGCCGATTTATTTATCCATCCGGAGATTTTTTTTTAGTGTAGTTGGTCCTCAATGTAGAAACGATGGTTCATTTTTCTTCCTTTCTTAGCAGAACTGAAGGGATTGAAGCTGTGCGTCTTTTTCAATCCCCTCAGCACTAACACCTAGCTGTTACATCGTAATAATCATCAATAACTAGTCACTAATTAATAATTTCCAAATTTTCCTTTTATACGTATTCGAAGGATTGACTTAACATTACGTCATCGATGTGATGATCCTTTTCGTTGAGGTCCGATTTCCCAATGGATTTATTTCATTTGCTAAAAGTTTCTATTGTTTTCCTATCTGACCTATGTTTTTACATTTAAATGCCCAAGGCTGGTTTACATTTGACTAATTAAATTTATCATTTCCATTTCTGATTAATTAACCTGTTTTCCAAATCAAAGATATATTTAAAGATAAATTTAAAGATATAATTTTATTTCCAAATCTTTTTAAAATTTAGTTTTAAAATACTTTTTCTTTAATAAAGTTTTATTTTAATAATTTTTCATTATCTGTGCGATTTAATATATAAGAGTTTAAGATGATATTTAATTTCAATTTTTAATTCTAAAAGAAAATTTTTAAATGCGAACTTTTTAATTTACTTTCATGTTTAATAAATAACAAAAAACAACAATGTAACGAACGTCTGTGCTCGTTACATATCAGTAAAGTTACTTAAAAAAAATGATCAAAAAAAAAATATTTTACTTAGGGTTAGTAATTACGGTACACGATTGACGAAGACATTTACAAAACATCCGGTTAATAATTTTACAAAAAGACTATATACAAAAAGAAAAATGTTTACTATCGTTTTCCAAGGACCATTTACGTTCACCTCCTCCCGACCAGAGTTCTAACTTTTTTTTTTATCCATTTTATTTTTACACACGGCATGACAAGCAAATTTTATAAATTATTTATTTAAATAAGGTTGCATTGAGATAAATATGTTTTAAGAAATAATGGGTTTAAACGTGTATATTTGCAGCACAATTATAAACACCACCAACTTATTTATGACTGATTGAAATGCATACATAGGGTTACACTGAAGTAATTCCCAAAGGTACTCATCGTAAGGCACCACATTTCGATCATAAACTTACGTGACTGTGCGCACCTATACACATTAAAGTATAATTTATATTACAACAACAAAAAAAAAACATATTTATTGCAACCTTTTGACTTTTTTTTTTTTTTTTTAACAAAAATTAGTTTTAAAATTTTTTATATCTTTCCGTTGGTTTTTAATATATGTGCTATTTCTTTCTGGCAGTGCTTTTATCAGATTTAAAGTATACGACTTTATGTAAACAGATAAAAATATTTCATTTTGACAAAATTTGCTCAGGGTATTTGTGGTTTATTAAAGATCGGCCCGAGTTGGTTCGCCATTGTAACGATCCGGAGTAGGCGACTTCACGTAATCTGCACTACGGGGCGCCATCTAGGCATTTGAACCTAGAAAAATTTATAAAGTAGGCAGATACGTCAGTCAAAAAAAAAAATTTTTTTTTTTTTATTTTGATTCCGGTCGTTAGCCCATGTCACTAGCTCAGTGGAATAGCAGAGATTAAATAATATAATATCTTATCTAATTATATTTCAACATTAAAAAATAAATAAAATAAGCCACTGCCAGTAATTAGCATACAAACATTTACTTATGCACATATATATAAGATTTAAAATTATTTTATTATTAGTTTTACATTTTAACATTTAACATTATTTTTTAACTTTGATTTTTGACTTTAATTTACCTTTAATTACTATTACATTCTAATTTTACATTTTAATTAAGTTCGCACAGATGGGATTATAAAAGCTTGTTATAATAAGTTGCTATAGATCGGTTACATAGATTACACGGTTAAAAACATTCCAAAGTAAACATAAGCGATCAAAATATAAAATTATTGATTACTGACAATTGCGGAGGGAAATTTATATGTAACCCAATAGTATTCACCATAAGATACTTGCATTGTCACCAATAACTTAAAAGACATCCGAATAAATACATTTTAGATACTCACCGTAAGGTATCATTATTTATCGAATGTCTATATATTTTGATCAAATATGAAAACGCAAAACATAGTTAACCGATAAACAATCCATGCAAGCGTCTATAAACAACTTAAATTTAATGCATTTTTATTTAGAATCGAGTATGAACACTACATAGATTTGCATTGAAATTAAAATATTCTATCCCTATTTAACCTTAGGCTAAAATTCGCAGTCAAACTGGCATCAATCCATCTGATATATCGATGTATTCAATGTAATACGAAATACGGCAGCACCAAAAGAATTAAGAAAAGACATTGACTCTCAATCAGATAGGAATATTACATCTATCTAACGAGAAGAACAATAAAAAAAAACTCCATAGAAAGGAACTGCGTTCTCCGTCTTATAATTCCTTCCATAGGCAAACGGGTGAGTGCGGCGTATATATAAACGATTCTGCCAGTAGCGAATCTCCGATTACATCTACTAACTACATCAATATATCCAATCCATTGACCCAATCTAACAACGACATAAATAACCTAAGATTACCCTCCCCTAATATAACTTTACAAATCTATACAGCCATTCACGCCCGACTTAAGTTTAACATTTTTATAATTAATTTAACGGAAAACAAAAATCATAATAAAACTTAAAGAACAAAAAATAAATAAATGGAAATGATTTTACAAAATAAATACATTAAATAAAATTATAACTAATTAATAAATAATGTTGGTCAGATAGAATAATATTGCAATCATTTAAATCTGGAAAGTTTTTAATTTACTGTTCATAAATTTTAAAGTTCTTACGGTTATTTAAATAGTTCATCTTCATATATTCCTTGCCGTTTGAACGTGAATTCCCACGTCCGAAAATTGGTATCCTGTTGGCCGATTTATTTATCCATCCGGAGATTTTTTTTTAGTGTAGTTGGTCCTCAATGTAGAAACGATGGTTCATTTTTCTTCCTTTCTTAGCAGAACTGAAGGGATTGAAGCTGTGCGTCTTTTTCAATCCCCTCAGCACTAACACCTAGCTGTTACATCGTAATAATCATCAATAACTAGTCACTAATTAATAATTTCCAAATTTTCCTTTTATACGTATTCGAAGGATTGACTTAACATTACGTCATCGATGTAATGATCCTTTGTGTTGAGGTCCGATTTCCCAATGGATTTATTTCATTTGCTAAAAGTTTCTATTGTTTTCCTATCTGACCTATGTTTTTACATTTAAATGCCCAAGGCTGGTTTACATTTGACTAATTAAATTTATCATTTCCATTTCTGATTAATTAACCTGTTTTCCAAATCAAAGATATATTTAAAGATAAATTTAAAGATATAATTTTATTTCCAAATCTTTTTAAAATTTAGTTTTAAAATACTTTTTCTTTAATAAAGTTTTATTTTAATAATTTTTCATTATCTGTGCGATTTAATATATAAGAGTTTAAGATGATATTTAATTTCAATTTTTAATTCTAAAAGAAAATTTTTAAATGCGAACTTTTTAATTTACTTTCATGTTTAATAAATAACAAAAAACAACAATGTAACGAACGTCTGTGCTCGTTACAATATATTCTTGTTAAAGTGATATTTATTTGATATCTTAAATAAATGAAATAATCTAAAACTTTTTATATCTGTTTTGATTATATGTAAACCATGTAATTTTATACGTGAATATATACTAAATGGTAACTTACTTAGCTGGTGGAATAACTAAGCAATAGATTATCACTGATGTTAATTTGACATTATGCCATTTTTTAAACTATTTCTTCTAACATCTCAATTTTAGAGCTCTATCATAAAGCTTAATAAGTAGTAAATATTTTCTGTTTAATCAAGTTTTCAAAAAGATTGCCAGTTTTTAAAATATTTCTTGTTAATAGTTTTTTCTAACTGAAATCACATTTTTTGGCCTCCTGTTTTTTTTCTAAATAAAAATTTTTCATTAATCAAAAATACAATATATTACTAATACATCTGTTCAAACCCCATCATTTCCTCGGAAACTGCATTGGGAAATAGTTGTTCTTAAAATCAGTGTATTACATTTCCTGCTGATTCTTAAATTGCTTTATAAATATATTATCTTTTTATTCCAATGGTCATCCAAACTTCTTTTGGAAACTATAGTTTCCTTTCTTTTGGATCTTTTTTTATCTTTAGTATTTTTATTTTAGCCTTAATAATTTTTCTGCCATTATCCTTATTTATCTTTTTTAATTACAGATGAAATCTTTTAATTTCTACTATGCAATACTTTAGAGCTTAGTCTAAAACTTATAAAGTTCTGAGTAAAAGTTTTTTTTTTTTTGTAAATTGCAGATTTTTATAACTGATATTCTGAAAATTGATTCATTGTGAACTTCAAAAAAGGAAAATTTTAAAGTTTTATTCGCAATAAAAATAATTACTTATCAAAAAAATTATTTTCTAAGTTATTATTCTTTTTAAAAGTCTTGTCTAAATTTCTCATTTCACTTTAAAAAATAATTTGAATATTAATTTAAGGGCTTTATCTTTCTTAAATTACAGTTTGCATTCCTTTAATTAATTTCTTTTTTATGTTTGGAACTTAATTTTACAATTCCTTTTATCTGCATTTTTTTCTAATCAGAATACTAAAAATTTCAATTTATCATTAGCCCATTTCTCATTTGAATTACTATTGTTTTTTTTTAAATGTAATCTTAATTGTACAATTACTCAATTATGGTGAGAATATCTATCAATTTCAGGCAAACTTATATAAGTCATTCTATTTTTAAATCTATTTAAAAAAGTAAATTAAATATGTGCACATATATGGAGTTTATTCTCATCATTCCAATCACATTTTCTTAAAATTCTACTTTGTTGGTGTGAAACAGATATCTTTTTTGTCTGCATCCTGATTATTGTTAAATTATTTATCACTTTGAAATCAAAGTCTTGGTCTTATAAGAAGCATCAGAAAAGTACAATAAAGAAAAATCTACATTAACAAATAGATATGTGCTATTGTTCAAAATAATTAATATATAGTATAAATTCTCTTGAATTTTATTGTATAAAATTATTTAGATGAAAATTGTATATATTAGGATCATATGATTTAGTGATTTTGTTAGTATTCATTCCAAAAAATTTATTTCACCACTACTTTAATATTTTATTGTATAAACCCTTCATTACATGAAAAGGATTTACGAGTTTTTTTTAGTGATTATCTTCAGATATTGAATAATGTCTAGTCTTATGAATGACTAATAAAAATTATTAGTCTTCAGATATGTTTATTTTCTTCTCTTTTCTTTGTGACTTTGGTATGCTTAATCTTTTTGGCTTTCTTTGAATTTGCTTTGTTTTTTCTTTCTCTGTCAATGACACTTCTATATTGCCTTCAGATAAGCTGGATCTTTCCTTTTTCTTTATCAAAGTTCTTTCCCATATTCAGGATTATTTTTATATTAAGCCTATAATACATTGTTATCCTTGTTTTGAATTGGATATATGCTCTTTTTTTTTTAAAAAAAAAAGCTACATGTGGACATTTTTTATCTTTGGAAAATTTTATTTCAAACAATCTGTCTGAAACAGTCTTCCTAGAAGGAGAAACCATTTTTACAATGAATGGTATTATCTATTGGGGCAAGGGTGAGGAGGTGGGATTGAATGATATCAACAAAATTTTTAAATATGTACTTATAGGTACTAAGTATTTTTTCTAGAATCAGCTTGAGATACCTTGACACTGAAATATAAATAACAGTCATCTTCAGCTTTTCACTACTACTTAGTATTTTAATATTTAGAGCTTTAATGATATTTTCTGCATTTATTATGTAATTTTTTACATTTTTTTTCTTTAGTTTATACATTATTCTTTTTTGTTATATTATATATGGTCTCTAATTTGAATAATCTCTTTATTTTCTTTGATTTATTAGAAATCACAGTCTTCTGAATTTTGCATGTAGAGGATTCATTAAATTCGTTTATGAAACAACTCTAAATATTGGGATATTAGAATAATATGTGATGAGAGAATGATGGTTAGCAATAGTAAATTACTAATGATGGTGATCAATCATTATTTGTTTATATTCTTCTATATCTGGATATTCTATCTGGCTTAGAACAAAAAACTTAACACCACATATTCAATCTTCTAAGCAATTATTTTTACAAAACTTTTTACATCTATTAAGTTAAATAATCATTTATAACAAAGTAAATATGTTCTATTCTAAAAAAAAAAACAACAATTTATTAACTTTTAGTGTATTCCCCCTCTACTGAATTCTCAAAATACTTGAGACTCAAAAAATTAATGATGAATTTTTGAAGAAAAAAATGCCAGCCACTTTCCATTTTAATACATGAGTTCATTTGTAAATGAAAGTTATATAAATATGTAAATTATAACAGTAGAGAAACAAAATTATAATTAATATAGACTAAACTAACAGCAATATTATATGTTGCATGACTCTTGTGGTTACACATCTGCTTTCTATATCCATGAACTAAAGTTTGAGTCTGACTGAATTTGGACATTTTTGGGTAGCCAAGAATTTCAATTTACCTTAGGTTTTATTTTTTTTTACCAATCATTCAATTATTGGTCAGTAAATGGGTATTTTATTATTCTTAATTAACTGAAAGATAAATCTTTGTCAAATTCTCTTTTCCTATTTTTCAGGCAGCAATTCGGGAAACCTAGAATGAATTATTTGGTGTTATTCTCTTTTTTATTTATTTATCTCTATTGTAGTGATGCTAATTGCTACTTTTTTTTTGTTTCAGGTAAACGCTTACAAGAAATCGTCTGTATTTGTGTGTGTATCATTTTACTTCTGGTTAACTTTTGTTTTTTATGTATGCATTTTACTTTAAGAAACTGGTACTCCATCGTAATCTCAGCGTGTAAGTATCTTTAGATATCACTTGTATTTTAAATAATTATCAGTAATGTAAGCAGTATCAAAGATCCATCTTGTGTTTTCAGTACTACATATTCAATTTGTCTTAACATTTATTAGTAAAAGATTGGGGGGGGGGTATGTAGAAAGGCACTACTTATCCACTTAAGAATAATGTTTCTGTAGTGAAATTTTCACTACATCATTCTCATGCAAGCTAGATATTAGTTTCTTTTCACTTTTAACACCTTGTGGAAGGGTGTAATCAAAAAATATGACCAAATACATATGGAAAAGATATATGATCGTTAAGATGCACATTTCATGATGAACCATCAATCATCATTTATCACTTATTGATTAAACTGTAGTAATTGGCTATCCATATATATACTGAACAATGATAAAGATATGTGTAAGATTGTGATCTGGGCCAAGTGATGATGGTTCAGCATGAACTGTGCACCTTGGGGATCATACATCTTTTTCACATGTCTTTGGACAGATGTTTATGATTACATCCCTCCACAAGGTGTTCAAAGTGGATAGAAACCAGTCCCTAACTTGCATGAGAATGGTGTAGTGAAAATTACACTACGGAAATATTATTATTAAGTGGATAATCTCTAATCTAATAAATGACTAACTACTTACTCTTCTAATATCATTTCTTAAGACTGAGGAAGTAGTACTTTTTAAAAAAATATTTTTTATTCACTTGTTTTTATCTCACTGGGAAAGGAAAAAAGAAGCAAATTTTGAACAATTATTCTATAGTATGAGATAAATAGAAAGGTGTGATGCAATATGACTACTCCTTTATCGAAGTCAGGAATCTCTCAGCCACTATGTCCAGAGAAACCCTGTTAGCCACCTTCCCTTTCCATTCTCCACCCTAAATTTTTCCCATATTCTTCTCTATCATGCTCTATCCCATTTTTGTCCATTCAATCGCCTTTATATCTAGGTCCTCCTTATCTTTTTCCAAACCCAACATAAAAACCCAAGAACCCACTTTCTGTATAATCACTTTGTTTATATTTATTCTCCCATTAAACTTTATTATTTGTAACCTTTCTGCTTGTAAACATTTATATTCAATTAGCAGATGTCTAATATTTACTATGCCTTTCTTACATAACTTTCAGATTAAATCACCCACATTTCTCCATATATGTGTATATTCCCTTGTTGCTAACTATCCTGATCGAACCTTAAACAATAACCTACTTTTCTTCCTATTATCATAAATTAACTCACACCCAATATTCTGTTTACTTCTGTATATATTTAAACTCTTTTTACTCTCCATATTAATTTTCCAACTCTCTATTTTTAATTAATGCATCTATTCTTCTATCCCATTTGCCATTGCAACACCCAACAATCCTCCTAACACAATCGTCCTACCTTTTGTATAAGTATACTGACAAAGTTTTTATCCAGATCTACATACCATACTACCTTTCTCACCCATCTTGTTTTCTGTCCTTTATTCATAACCCAATTAAATATTATTTTGGCTATTCTCTTACTGTCCATAAATTTCAATCTACCAAACATTGTCATTTGGTTTTTTGCATCTCTCACATAAAAACGTGACCATTCCATTTCTCCTTGAATTGCTTTCTTTGCCATCCATACATCTGCATCTAAAACATGTTTCCTCCTTCTCTTTGTACTTTTTTTAAATAATCTATCACTCCTTTACTCACACCTAACGCATCATTACCATAAGTGACCCTGCTACTGCCACTCCCTTTCATACAATTTTTGCTACATCATATTTATTATATGAAAACTGTTAATTTCTTTATCAGTTCCTTTCTTGTCTTTGCTTCATTTATCAATTTTTTCTCCCATTCATCCAAACAATTCCTCTGATTACTTAAGACGACTGCCAAATAGTTATACCTATTCACCACTTTATCTTTATATCCTCCAATACAAATTCTTTCTCTTCTCTTTCCCCAGCATTTATCATCAATATTTTTGATTTTTCATCATTAAATTTAATCCCCATCTCTCTACCCACTCTTCTGCAAGTCTTCAGCATTCCATATATTAAGATTTGGAGTGCTGCCACTTATATTCAGAATGTACTTTTGTTCAATTATTGCTGCACTATCTTTCAAGAGCTCTTTATTTGTTCTCATTGTAATTTGAATGACTCATATTGGAAATTTGCTAAATATCAAGAAAATACGACTATATATAAAAATACATCTTATAGTTATTTCTATTATTAATAAATAAAGATTTATTGATATTTTTTTTCATGTTTAATCTCATTTTATTTTTTGTTAATATAATTTAGGTGATTGTCTAGAATGTAGAATATCCAAAAATTTATTTGACTCTCTTTTGTTCATAATTTTGACCTATTTTCTGTTATTATATGGTATTGGCAGCTAGTATTAGTATAAAGCAATATACATATCAAATAATTGTATTGAAAGATAAGCCTCTAAAAGTATACTTCAGATTTTATGATGTGAGAAATAAAGAGATTCCATAAGAAGAAGATAAACAACTAAACCAGAACTCTGGTAGTCAATAGATATGAAATTTAAAATATTTTGGACCCACCATGAGAAGCTGATAAATATTTTTTTTCAATTAGTAACCAATATAAAATTACTAATAAAATTGTATTAATATATTAGACTATTTTCATCATCTAATGTGAGTATTGAATGTCTTTAAAAAATTTAACTTTATTTAAATATTCCAAATACATTCAACTGTTGTAATAGCACATCAAACAGGTTAGTTTAAGCATAATGTTTCAAGAAATATTAATCTCCCCTCTTCGTCAGGTGTTGTTGGCCTGACCAGTGTCAGTACTAGCATGGGAATCGAACCTGGACCCTTAGATTCTTGAGTATTGCATTTTAAAATAACACTTCTAACCAACAGCTATCCTGCCAAAGGCAATAGTCAGTATAAATTTCATATACTTATCTATGAGGTTCCTCCTGATTTCTCTACTTTTTCTTTTTAAGAGCAAAGTTGATTAGTGATGTTTGCCATTGTCATGTGAGCAGCTTCTTTAAATTTTCTTTTTTGTACCTTTTCTTCTCTATCCAATTTTTTTGTGTTTTCCCAATGGAACATATGTTGTGATAAGACTTCCTCATGGCAAAATCAAAACGACAATTTACCAAAAACCTACACATACAGAAAAATACATAGCCTATACATCCAATCACACTAGAAACACAAAACATGGAGTTATACTATCACTATGGAACAGAGCAAAAGAAGTTTGTTCAGAAACCAGCGATTTAGAAAAGGAAAAGATCTGTATAGAACAAACTTATGAAAAATGGTTATCCATTAACTGTTATTAAGAAAATCTTAAATAGACAACAAAAAGAACCATCAAAAGGAAAAACATTTATTGGTATTGTAGAAACCAATACATACCAACAATAACAGAAAAATTAAGGAAAATTTGCAATCAGTATAACATCAGAATAGCCTTCCAGAGCCATTCCACATTATGAGGAATTCTAACATCTACAAAATTTAAACTTGAAATGCTGAAAAGAAAAAACTGCATCTATGAAATACCATGTGAATGTGGAAGAACATATTTTTGTGAGACTAATCATCCTATTGTCTAAGATAACAGACTATATATTATCAATGAACTTATGTTCATTTGGGAAAACCACAAAAATATTGGATAGAAAAGAAAAGGTACAAAGAAGAAAATTTAAAGAAGCTGCTCACATAGCAATGGCAAATTATCCCGTAAGTCAACCCAGTGTGACTATACATAATGTATGTAAACCCCTAATCAACTTTACTCTTAAGAAGAAAAAAATGGAGAAATCAGGAGGAACCTCATAGATAAGTATATGAAATTTCTACTGACTATTCTCTTTGGCAGGATGGTTCAGTTGATTAGAGCATTACTTTAAAATTCAATACTCAAGAATCTAAGGGTCCAGGTTCGTTTCCCATATTAGTATTGTTACTAGTCAGCCAGCAACATCTAAAGAAGAGGAGAGAATAATACCCCTTGAAACATAACCTGTTTGATGTGCTATTATTAGCAATTGAATGTATTTGGAATAAACAGAGCAAAACTCTCCATACAGTATTGCCACCTGTGCTAAACAGAGTAATCAATGGATGCCAGAAGGCTTGTGCATAAAATCCCTATCTAATGCCTACTCATCCAATATCCCCAGACTAGCTTCTGGCTTGTGGCCTTCGTCAGTGAGGAGCTTTGGATCTGAGAGCACTGCATCTAGATCTTAGGATCTAATGCAACCCTCTAGCAACCACCTTTTATCTCTACTTAACTACTAAACTATGAGAATGAAATTGAAAACACAAAAAAAACACAAAAAATATTTTCAATCTAAGCTCAATAGCTTAAATAGTCATATGGGTCTGAACTCAGTTCAACACCCATACATTTTGGTGTCTTTGGCTCTTTTACAACCATAGCCACCACTATCCTATTAGGCAGGATTGGTGTTAAACCATTAAGCATCACATGATCACATTTCCTATACTAGCACATTAATTGTTGATAAACAGAGCAAAACTCTCCATACAGTATTGCCACCTGTGCTAAACAGATTAATCAATGGATGCCAGAAGGCTTGTGCATAAAATCCCTATCTAATGCCTACTCATCCAATATCCCCAGACTAGTTTCTGGCTTGTGGCCTTCGTCAGTGAGGAGCTTTGGATCTAATGCAACCCTCTAGCAACCACCTTTTATCTCTACTTAACTACTAAACTATGAGAATGAAATTTAAAACACAAAAAATATTTTCAATCTAAGCTCATAGTTTAGTAGTTAAGTAGAGATAAAAGGTGGTTGCTAGAGGGTTGCATTAGATCCTAAGATCTAGATGCAGTGCTCTCAGATCCAAAGCTCCTCACTGACGAAGGCCACAAGCCAGAAACTAGTCTGGGGATATTGGATGAGTAGGCATTAGATAGGGATTTTATGCACAAGCCTTCTGGCATCCATTGATTACTCTGTTTAGCACAGGTGGCAATACTGTATGGAGAGTTTTGCTCTGTTTATCAACAATTAATGTGCTAGTATAGGAAATGTGATCATGTGATGTATTTGGAATATTTAAATAAAGTTAAATTTTTCTAAAGATATTCAGTACTCACATCAGATAAGGGAAATAGTCCAATATATAAATACAACTAAAACCCTATCATTACAAACCTTCAGGAAAATACTAATAAAATTATCTGAAAAATAAAAAAATAGGTTTAGGCTTCAAAAATTCGTAGCAATTGTTCAATCTCACTATAGAATTACTCATCAATGACTCTATGTCCACTTTACGTCTCTTCAAACTCAAGAAACTGCAGAGCAAGCTTTTCATTGATTTTGGGAAATTGGAAGAGAGATATCACTAATCTCTTCTGAGGTTGTTTTAAGCATTCCAACAGTCAGCCTTTCATCAGAAACAAAATTTTTTCTAAATGACATATTATATATATAGTATTATGAACATTGTAACAATGGTGGTTTTTCTTTGAATTTAGTTGTAATGTTTCAATTTTTGAAAAGAAAAAGGGAAATTGTACTATTTATTCTTGCACTTTTTATAGAATAAAACCTTTGCATTATATAGTATTTGGCTTTTATTGATGTCAAAAAGTATAAACTTCTACTTTTTTGTGTGTGTATATATATTTTGATCTAAAGACAGATTTATTCCACTCTTAGTTTTTAAAGATTATCATGATGATTTAAAAAAAAAGAATCAAAGGATTATTGATGGAATTTGCAGTCTTGATATTAATGTTTATTATATGCTATTATAAAATAATGATTTTTTTTTCTCATTATGTGATATAACTGATCATTACTTTATAACAATTGGAGGGAGAGTTTAATATGTCTCTAGATTTTTAATCATAAAAGTTTAGTTTATATTGTTTATTTATGATTCAAACATACAAATGTAAAATTGATCAGAACTTTGCGCATTGAAAACAGTTAAATATTTTAATATTTTTATCATTGATTAAAGAATAAATGCCATAATTAATATTAATTTAAAATATAACATATAAACATACACATAAAATCTACAAGATATTTGTGAAATATTTTAATTTTTTGATAGCATTTCATTTTTTTTTTAAATAGCTAACTATCAACAAACATTATAAAGTAATCTGTAATAAATCCAACTGGTAGAGAGATTCACTAGTGACTTTATTAAATCCTTTGATTCTGCCATGTATCCATACATTAGACATTATTAATTTTGATATTCATGGTTTGTGTTTGACCACAATTATGTATGTCAAAAGCTATAAAATTCCATTTTTGAAAAAGATAAAGCAGCGACCATGTGCCATCCTAAATCTATTAATGAAATTTCAGTCATATCTAGAAAGATCAAGTCCAGTTATAAGATCTGGAAATAAAAATTTGTTTGGGACTTTATAAGAAATTCATAAGACATAATTTGTTGCTCAGGCCAAATATCATGATATTCTGGCACTAGAGATGATAAGAAATTCCATCACCATCAATGCATTAAATCTGCCCTTATAAGTATGACTATTAGCGGTTGAATTATTGATCTTCAGATTAGCTAGTTCACATATTTAGTATGTAACAAACAGTATCTTTGATAGAATCCTATAAGAAGTTGCTGCAAATCTGATTTGTAGAACCTTATAAAGGATGCTGTGTTCTATCCATTGCTATAATAATTGTGTTATGCATATCACAGCTAACATCAGCGTCACAATTTTTATAATGAACTACAGGTCTCTTTATGTCCATATTAGCAGTCTTCTTGTTTGTTCAAGATAATTTGGGAAATCATCTGAAATTTTTTTTTATATTAACATCATACTTTATGGGAAATGAACTGGTAGTAAACTACATTTCATAATTCTAGTCAAAACAATCTCTATAAGCTTCAGTGATCAGTGAATATATTCCAAAAATATCTCCAGCGTAATCTTTGGTACTACTTTCTGATATCCATTTGTTTATAATGCTTATAGAGATGGCTCAGAAATAGAGTGATGAGAAGTAGATTAGAACTCTCAAATAGCTGGTGTATTTAAATTTAATAATAGAAGTTATTGTAGCAAATTAAAATAATTCAATTTTTTATTTAAGAATTTAATTTAGGTGATGTGAAATATCATCCCTTAATGCCATGTTTTGAAATAGAATACATATAGAAATGATATAACTTTTTTTTTAAAAAAAAAATATTTAAATTAAGAAAATATATAATTATTACATCATTATTATTTTTTTTAAGTATATAACATTATTAATACTGACTTTATAACTAGTAACAATTCTTTATACAAGGTTAGTGTAAAAGTGTTAGATGATTTTATAATAGTTTAGTTCATAAAAAAAGTATGCTAAAATATTGGGAATAAATTAATAGCCCATTACTAAATAATAATTAATGCATTATTTTAAGTTGATATAAACGTATATTTTTCCTCTGCAGCAATGACAAATAATTATTGATTTAATATTAATATTGTATATGGCATTAAAAAATAATTTAGGTAATTTAAGGCAGTTCTCAATATATATTGCTCATACAGATATTGTTTCATGTAAACTGTATTGATTAGTTAAAGACAATTTTATCAAGAACACATGTATATTTCTCTCATTTTTTTATATAATTAATAACATGCTGCATATTAAAATAAATATTGTTTATATCAAAATCTAAGTTTTGATTTAAACAAACAATAAATAGTAACAGTAATCTTTAATTTTAATATCTATTCCATATATATTTACAATAAGTTTTATTTACTATTTTAAATATTTTTATGTCTGTACTGTAATAATTAACAATTAAAACTATAGCAATTAATCTTTTTTTTTTCTTTCTTATAGAAAAGTTTTTGATATATTTTTTTTTTAATAATAAACAATACAATAAAATCAAAGTGAATGATGGCCTCCTACCTTTTTTTTTTTTTCATTTTGTTATTTTTTAAGAAAAAATGAAAATTACATGCATAACATTATTAGTTAACTATATTATGGCCTATACTGTTTTATTAATTTTATAGTCTATTTTCTAATTTTTGCACTAATTTATTATTTATCACCAGGACTGAATATGTGAAGTGGTTATCTATTTAATTTATATAAATTATGCTATTGTTGTTATTTTACTCTTGGTTTTTTTTTATTACTTACATGCTAAATTTTTATAATGAAGGATTGATTAGTCATAAATTAAAAATAAGCATTTGGTATATTTTAGTTATATATTATAGATTTTTTTTTTTTTACAGTGGCTGGAATTTTAACAGCAGATTTTGCCAGTGGTATTGTACATTGGGGTGCTGACACATGGGGCACTGTAGAAATGCCAGTTTTAGGCAAGGTAAATTAAACCTATACCAAGATTCCTTACAGATAAAAAAATTTTAATTAATTTTAAACTTTTGTAAATAATTTTTGATATATATAAACAGCATAAAAAAGTGATATCCAAGTCAACAAAGCCCTCAGTTTTTATGGTTCTTAAGCTGGTGGAGGATCTTTTGTGATATATTGCAGCATTTATTACCACGTGTAATGTTAATCGTGCACCTGAAGAGAAGATCCAACTTATGTAAAATTTGGCTTGTGTAATGAATAAAGGATGTAATTACATAGAATATTATCTATAAATACAATATTTAAAAATTATATTTAGATTAATAAACAAAATAGAGAATGCAGTAGCAGAGGTCAAAATCTTAGCTGTTAAATGAAATTCGCCTTTAAATGAATTAGATTTTTTTTACAATCAAGAATGCAAATAGCTATAAATCAATTTATTATTCATGATTGTAATGTTGTTTTTCTTTTCCATAATATTAATTTTTTTCTTAAAGGAAAAAAAAAAAGAACTATCTCTGATTAGTTTTGACATTCTTCTTGCTTTAGCATTCATAAATGTAAACTTATTCAGGATAATGACTTGGCTGAAACGAACATGGATATTCCTTCAATCCTTATCATTAAAAATTATTTAATTTTTGCAAAAGACTAACATATTTAATTAATTCAATGCTTTAATCTTTTTTAAAAACTTGTTTTTATTGTTCACAATGATTGCAATTGTTTGGCAAACCAATTCTAGCTTATACCATATTTCATTCATCAATTTGTCACCTTGATTATATAATTTATTCCTTTCTAATTTGTGATTTAAAGTAAGTCATTTAAATCAATGCAAGGAAGGATAGGCAGTGCTTACAAAATGCTGAATTGCAATGCAGTTATACCATGAGTGAATCATATTTAATTAATAATAAAACATTAAATTGTATTCACTAATTGTATAATGGATTGTAGTTCGTTTTTGTGTCTTAGAATCAGTAGGATTTAGTCTATGAATAAAATTGTATTATTACCAATAATAAATTAAATTGAATTGAGATATATTTATCTACTATTCTACAAAACTGTGAGAAAAAAAAAAAAAAGAATAAATCAGTTTTAAATAAAATTTCATATTTATTTATTTTAATATTCTGTTTATATTAATATATATCTTTTTCAACATTTTTTCTTTATTAAAAGTTACAGCTATTTTATAGAAGGGTGTTGAGAAACTTAGCATTGATCCTATTTATGACTTATAGGTAAAAATTAGTTAACATAAAAAATATTAAACACAATATTTAATAATTTTGTATAAAGTTTGGAAAATTATCAGTTATAAGTATGAATGCTAGTAAGCACATTGCATATTGCTGAAAAGCACATACAAGCATAATTTAAGAACAGTATTATTATAATAAAATGCTATTTCTGTGAGGTGTTAGTCTCTAAATAATAAAGAAATAATGCAATAAAAAAAGTAAAAATAAAAAAAGTAAAAATTGTACCAATGACACGTAAACAAAAGTTAAATGGTCGTTCTGTCTTCTGTAAAATTATTTCTAAGCATGGCATGACTTTTGCAACTTATATTTAATTACACATTAATGTATCTCTCTTTCATTCTAGAAGACAATATTTAATCATTGACTAATGTTAGTGAAGAATAATATTACTCGAAACATTGTGTAATTACTAACCTGTGTTGCCTATTTGTGTGTTATTACTAACAAGTTGTCTGAATTTGAAAAGTTTAAATAAAGTTTAAAATTTTCTATACTTTCAACATTTAATGATAGATGATGGAAAGTTCATTATATTATCACATCTAATATACCATCATCATTAACCTTCAGTCATATAGTAGGTAGGTAGTATTTCAAAGAAATTTCATTTATCCATTTCAAGGCTTAAGAGTCCTAAATTTCTGTTGTAATGATTTCTAAAATAATGATGAAAATATGTACAAATTAAAGTATTTTAATTAGTTAATATTTTATTAGAAAATTGACTGAAAAAACTTTAAACCAAGTTTATGTATTGTTCTTTTTGTTTTTTGATTAATTGATTTAATAAAACTGTTACTAGTGTGTGGTGATGACTCCATAAGGTGGAATATATTGAATTTCATCATGTTTGTTTAAAGTTCCTGATCTTAGCAGAATTTCAACTGTGAGAAAATTCATTACTGGAGATCCATAATTCTTTTTCTCCCATCTATTAGCAATACTTATACTTAAGTGATTTGATCAAGATATATATAAAAAAGGCAAATTCACAAACTTGTTTTCAAGTTTTTTTGATTGCAAATGGTCTAATGAAAATATTTTTGATTCTACATACAATAGTACTTCAGAACACCAAAACCTTGAAAATAATTAATGAGATTTTATTGGAATGTCGATTGCCTATTTCTGTGAAGAATTTTCTATTCTGTAGATCGGAACTTTTTAAAGACTTTAAATAATAGCATTTTTTTTATTGCTAATCGTAGGAGTTTATCAGAATTGCGGAGGACTGCTATATGTTATTTTCCCAAAACTTTATTTTTAGTATATAGATATATCTAGTTTTATTAAATAATTTTTAATCTTTTAAAAAATGATTAATAATTATTTATGTATTAATTAAAATGTTATTGTTGAGAATAAGTGCTTGCTAAAAAAGTATAACTTGCATGGATGACAAGTTTTGCCCTAAGCTTTCAGAATTGATCCTTAATTGAGAACGTAAATTAAAAAACTCATTCAGACTAACTGAATGGAATTGTGAAATGTCAATCTGCCATTAGGGTGTTCCTATACTATATGATTATATATTCTTTTATATTAATTATATCTTTGTGTAGTATTTGTATATATTTACTTATATAAACATACATGTATGTTTTAGGCTTTTATCCGTCCATTTCGGGAGCATCATATTGATCCTACTTCCATCACAAGGCATGATTTTATTGAAACTAATGGTGATAATTTTATGGTCACTATACCAACTCTGTTTAGTATAGCTTATAACTTTTGGTATATGTCTCCCCAAGAAATAGCTGCAACATATAATTGGGAATGCTATCTGTTTCTTTTATCATTATTTGTAGCCTTTACTAATCAAGTAAGTGTAAGAAAGTTATTTGTCTTATGAGCATATGTGTGTTTCTATATATATATATATATAAGTAACGAAGTTAACTATTGTATTAACGGCTTTAATAAAAATATTATCATTTGAAAGCATAAACGTTAGTGTTATAGATATTGAAAGAATTAATTGAAAATAGAACTTTTGATAAAATGTTAAAATAAAAATTGTTCATTAGTAAATTACTGTAAACATTTTTTAATTGTTAATATTACTAATGATGGTCACTAATTTTGTTAGTTTGCATTAATGTACCAGTAGTGACATTTCTGTATAACTTCAATGACATTGAATAAATTCGGTAGACATAAATATCAGCAAAACCAAGTTTCAGTTTTGGTAGAGTCCTGATTTTCACTCTTCCCATCTAGTTACTAGAAAAAGATTTAAACCCACTCAAAAAGTCGTTGGATGTTACACTGAGATCAAGGGGAAATATTAGGGGTTTTTAAAAATAGAAATGGAAAAATAAATGTAAAATATTTGAAGGTTAGTACAATAGTGTTTAATTGGATGATGTTAAAAGGACAACATCACATTAGGTAAAAGAAGTTTTATGATATGCATAGTACAGATACATAATTATGAGGAATGAAAAGGATAAATAAATTGGTTATAGGAAAAAAAAATTTTTTATAGAAAATTAACATGATTAAAAAAATTATTTGGAGTACTATAAGAATAAAAATTATATAAAAGATATATAACATTAAAGTACTCTAAAGAGGGATAATTGTTATTTGATGCAATGACAGGCAAGGAAAGAAGGCAAAACTAGAAAACGAATTTGGATTGCAGATGTAATTTGTGTGGAGATGGAAGAGAGAGAGAGAGAGTATTGAACATTTATTTTTGCAGTGTAGGATGTGGAAAGATAAATAGAAAAAATTTTAATAGAAATTGGAAGAAATTTAAAGGTAAAGAAATATTTTTTTGTTTAGGTCTTTATAAAAAAAAAATTGGAGAATATGAGGACAGGATAAGAACCAGCTTCTATTAAAATGTCATTCGAGGAAAAATGAAATGAATCAGGACTGGAAAAATAATTGGATAATAAGTAAATGAGTTTATTGTGGTGTGGAATTATTTTAAAGAGAGGAAATGTTTAATTTCACTAACAGGATTTCTGGGCTTATGCTTAAGGAGAAAGCATTGTATATCATAATTAATATTGTGCTTTATTAACATTTAAAAAGGATTAAATGCTCCATTTTACTTAAAATTATATGTTAATATTTATTTTTATAAAAATAACTTCAGAACTTTCATTGCAAATAAAAAAAATTTACACACATATATAAAGATTTTTTTAAAATGCAATAATTATAAGAATTTTCCATATCAATAAAGATTAATAATAGATGAAGTTTCCAGAAGTAAGGTGTTTATTTAATAAAATTTAATTAAAATTAATTAAATTATATCCATTAATAATTTAAATGAAACTCATTTATATGTTCACTTTAATATTCAAACTGTACGATATACCAAAAGAAGATTGGGGTAAGCTATTCCTAATTGTTGGATATTTGTGATGAATATTATAGAAAATCAAGCACTAGTAATTTATCACAACATTTTTATATAACTATTGTTTTAAAACAGCCATTTTTCACTACATTTCCTAGAAAAAGCAAAATAACAGTGTTCATGTATTTGATGAATTACTGAAACAAAAGAATATAATTTTTGAGCTGTTTTTAAATTTTAAAATTAGTGTGAGAATATAAATTTGTAATTTAGACATCATGTAAAAATATATAGAAATATTTAATATGAATATTTTCTTCATATACTTTAAGTTAATTTGATGTGATCAGTGTATTTAATTTAACATAATTTACAAACTTTTTTTTTTTTTTTAAATCTAGAAATTTATTTTTAAATTAACTTCAAAAAATATGCATAAATAACCCCGTGTTTCAATTATTTAAATATAGTCTTTATTAAGATTTATACCATAAATCTGGAAAATAATATTGTATATATTTACACACCTAATGTATGTGTGCTATTAAAAATCCCTTATATACATATATCCAACACATCACTATTGCATGAGGTTTTGAAATGGGCATAATATCTTATTGTTACATTGTCTATTATATTAGCTATTTTTACTTAGACTCCTGTTCAGCTATATTTGTATGTATTAAATTTATTGTTAAAACAACTAACTCTGAATACATTATCATAACAACATATCACAAATCAAATTTAACCTTTTAACAAACTTGTAAATTGTTGTTATGGTAACATATTCGAACCCAATTACTTCATGAATAAGTTTATATCTTATCAGTGCTATATATTTAAAAGCCATAATTTATTTATGGCTTACTATAATTATTTGAATTTATACATATTTATTGTAAAAACTAATATTTTATATTTTACTGCTGATGATAACAGGTTATTGGAATTTCAACATGAAAACACACTATAATTTGATTATTATTAAATTATTTCCCATTTTTATTGCCATTAAATAATTGATTATAGATACATTATGTGTATATGATTAAAAGCTTTAAATAGTCTTCTGAGGGATAAAGGTCTTCTCTGTAGAGGAATAAGGAAACTGAGTGTTTTATTCTTTCTATTACCCTGTTTATCGAAGAAAAATTAGATGTAGGTCACCTTATTGAAAAAAATTGAAGCTTTTAAGAAATTCTATTACCTAAAAAAAAATTTTCCTTAAATTTAACTAGATTTTCTAATATTTTAACATGAGATCTACAGTATATTTTTATATATATATATAAAAATAAAATAATTCTAAAACCATTACAAATTTATTTTTCATGTGAACAAGTCCTTGATTAAACATAATTATAATATATTCAGAGATGTCCATTATATATTTTGCTGTATATAGATATAGAATGATGTTCTATGTGCAGGAATTGTTTCATGAAAGGATTATATAGATTTTTTTCTTTTAAATATCTATTTCAATTTGAAGAAACATCCATTTAACGATATTAATGACTTTTTCACTCCAAAGTCATTTAATGAATAATAAATAGACAATAGTGCCAAAGAAATTCTAACTTAGAGATGTTTTTCAACAAGAACACTGTTGCACTATATCTATCCTGTAGTAATTATGTACATTAGTGACCAATTATAAGTCAATTGCAGATTCCTTGACTTTTGACCAAAGGATAGTGTATATCATTGCACAAGCTTATATAACTTCCTTAACTTAAATAGATAATCCTGCAATAAAGAAAAATTAATTATTTCTGTTAAATGAAGATAAATATAGACTAGAGAAATTATATGATTTGTTTTGTTAAATAATGTTATTCCAATATAGATTTTAATGTATTTGCTTTATTGTGTTTTAATTGTTCTTATACTTTTAAGTTGCTGTGTGTGTGCATATATATATAAGTTTAGTATCTATCAAACTGAAGATATGTAATATCTATTTCCAGACATAATTGCTGGATTAAAAATTGATCTACTAATAAAAAAATATTAATTTTAGTCTTATTTGTTTACATTTTTATTGATTAAAAATATATGAGAAGATCATGATTTACATTTTATATGTATATATTTTTTTTAGATTCACAAGTGGTCCCACACTTATTTTGGTCTTCCTGGTTGGGTCATGTTTTTACAACGCTGGCACTTAATATTACCTTGCAAGCACCATCGTATTCACCATGTCGCTCCCCATGAAACTTATTTTTGTATAACTACTGGCTGGCTTAATTATCCTTTAGAGAAGCTGCATTTCTGGCCGGCCTGGGAGTATATCATTGAAAAGATTACTGGTTATAAGCCAAGGACTGATGATTTTCAATGGGCTCAAAAACAAGACTAGATTATCTTATTTATCAATCAAACTTGAGTTTTTGATAGGCATTCCACTGATCAATTCTGATTGGGTGATCAAAAATAAAAACATACTTTATTGCGATCATGTATTTAATACCTGATTTGAGCATTTTTCTTATTTTAGGGAAATCTTCCAAAGAATCAATTCTTATATCTGTTCTCCTCTTTTACAAGAATTGGTCATCTTTCCTGATCGTTCTAAGGAAAAGCTTTATCTGTCGCGCAAGGATGTCAATCTTCCAAAGACTCGATTCAGAATTGTCAGTATATCTACTACTATCCGATTGAGAGACCAAAAATTTTTTGTTTATTTTACAATGATAATATAAATTTTATATGCTTGTAATTATTTTTTTTTTATTGTAATAATTTGTTAAGCATTAAACTTAATTTAAAAATTCAAAAAGAAATTATTAACTTATTGTTGTAAATACTTAATTTTTATTTTATTTTATTTATTGATTTATTATTTAAATTCTTTTGTATACCATTATTTAAGATTAAGAAATCCTCACTACATTCTTTTTAAATCGAAACAGTTTTCTTGCTTAATTATCCTATTTTCTGTCATATTTTAAAATCATCTGAATGTCATCTCTTTTCAATTTCAGAAATCACAATCTAAGTCCAGAGAAATTTAGACACTCAATATATTACAATAAGACTTTGAACAAGCATTTATTTCCTGTCTTATTGATCTTGGAAGTATATTTGTAGTGTCATTGAGTGTTTATTAATTTTATTTATCACTTATATTATGGCAGCTAATAATTATTGCTTCTAAGTACTGTAAGTTTAGAAGTTACTGATGTTAATTTATATTTGGTCTTAAAATTTCTTTCTTCATTTGCTTATCTTTCTTCTGCTGTATTTTCAGGATTTTAATTTTATATTTCCAATTTTTTTATTCTTTGTAAAAGCTGTCAACACTTTTCTTCATTTTTTGTTTTAGTCACATTCAAATGAACTTTTTAAAATAAAAATTCCAAATCTGTTTGCATTGTTTTCTGGTGTCCAATGATTTGTTTAGTATTTATATAAATGGCTGTTGCCAGTTGAAATAAATTATAAAAAGCTGTAGTGATTTTTTGACCATTCTTTTACTTGGCAAATGTGCATGTCCATAACTGAAGTGCCCTGCATGGTTTGGTGTGGCCGTAAAGTGTCCAACTTGGAACCGGGAGGTCCCAGGATCGATTCTGGCACTCGAATTTTTTACAAAACTCCCAAGCAATAAAGTCATTAGTCTTTTTTTTTTAAATAACAAGTCATAAAATATATTTTTTGAGCTAGTGAATTGGCTTGAATACTAAACCTTAGGGTCTTCCATTTTTAAACCATTAACTTGGATAATATAATAAGAATAGCTATTGAATAATTGCATTACAACAATATTCCACCTTTGATGAAGTAACTGTCATCTAATGACAATTAATATAATGCTCACATTGCTGGATAAGTTTAGACAGGTTGCTATTGTATAATTCAATACAACGTAAACAACAAAGCAGCAATTCCAATCAGTTGACTTAGTCTATTTTTTTTTTTAAATGTCTTTTCTTGTAATAGTTACAAGTTTAATTAAACTAAGCCAAATGTTGATGAAGAAAATATTGATAAAAGCATCATATAATAAAAGCAACTGAAGCAAATGGTTTAAGCAATTATTCAGTGTTGTAAATATGAAATAACTGAAGTGTTGATATTATAACTTCAATGCACCGTCTGCAATCTTTTCTATTTTATTTTTACATCATGTAACAATATACTTGGTGTATAGAACAAAGCAGAAAATGTGATGGTTCGTTGAAGTTTTTATATCATTTCACATATATATAAAAACACACAAGCAAGTTATTTTGCGCACAAATATATAAGAAAAACTAAGGAGAACAAAAAATAGTATGTGTAGAAATTTGTTACATTTTCTTAATAGTTCATGTAAACTCTACTACTGTATTGCATTTGTTCAAACATCAGGTAACCTATTACATCGTTCATTGTATCATATTCTATTGATGGTTTAGAGCAGTAGTCGATGTCAGATTCTGGATCCAAGATTTTCAGATCGATTCTAATTATGGTACTCTAACTTCTTATGAACTCCTGAGCATAAGGCCATTTGATAATTTATTTTTATTTGAATATTTACATGCTTCAGGGGAAAAAAGCCTTAGAAATCATAATCTGGTACTTTGATTGATTTGGATAAATTATTGCCAGTTTTATGCAACATATTCTTGAATTTTCTTGATTATTTTGTATTTAAAGGTTTGTGTTTGCATTTTTTTTTTCTACCATCTATGAATAAATATACGTTGTTGCTTTATCTTTATTCTAGCTGTAGTTTTGTTTTATTAATTTATATTTCTTATGGTTTGAATATCCAATGCATGAAATGTGTAAACATTGTCGATTTAAAATCTTGATACCAGGTTCAAATGCTAGCTGTAACTTTCATACATATATATGGAGAATTATTAAAATGCTTTGGCAGGATGGCTTAGTTGGTTAGAGCGTTACCTTAAAATTCAATATTCAAGAATCTAAAGAGTCCATGTTTGAATTCCATGCTAGCACTGTCACTGGTCAGATCAGCAACTCCTGAAAGAGTGGGGAGAATAATATCTCTCGAAACGTGCATGATGCGCTATTACTAACAATTGAATGTATTTGGAATATTTAAATAAAGTTAAATTTTTTTAAAGACATTCAATACTCATATTGGATGATGGAAATAATACATATAAAAATACATCAAAAATACTCTTCCATATATTTATTTAAAAATAATTCATGTGCTAGTATATGATAAATACTCGCATCATTTCTCTTTTAATTTCAAAACCACAATATAAGTTATCATTAGATCCAGAGTTTTACAGTTTATTTTCAATTAATTAGTTTATTTTGTGATAGGATTTACTGTTCCTGACTGCACTGTCATTAATTAATTAATTAATTAATTTTTTAATTAATTAAATATTAGCAAGATTTGTTTTTCAAACTTCAGAAAACCTGTTATAAGCAATGAGTTTATTGAATGTCCTAAATGGTTTGATGATTCAATGTAGTCATTGCTCATAACAGGTTCTCTGGAGTTTGGAAGAATAATCTTACTAACATTTATTTAATTCAACTAAAGATAAATCATTATATGTGTATTGATGTGATATTCATTTACACTTTATAAATGATATTTGAATATAACAACTACTTTGTATATCAATTCTTTAAGTTTTGTTATTTTTTTCTAATATAAGGACAGCATTCTTTCAACAGTTATTTTTAAATTGTATATAATAAGAGCAAATATTGCACCAGTTAGTGGAATGTTTTTGAAACATGGAGTTATTATTGCTTATCGCAGATTCCATTTTTATAAAATTGTAAAAATGCCATTAGTTAGGAGAAAAATATGTAGCATATAATCCTTTTGATGTTAAGAGAGTCAAATTTTGATATTTGTTTGCCAACTGAAATAACATGAACCTGCATTATTTTTTTGTGAATTACTGAATATTTATACTATAATATATTTTTTAAATGACAGATGGTATGTAAAAATGTATTTGATCTTTCCTGTTTTTTTCATTTTATACAAGAAAATAAAATTACAATTTTTATAGCATAGTGGAGCCATGATATCTATTATATTTTATTCCAAGCTCTCTTCAAATACATAGCATAGCTCACATTTTGTCAAAAAAAACTTTAATTACAATGGAATACATATTGTTTATTGAACTATAAGTGTGCAGAGCTTTTCAACATTCACATATATTTAACACTGACACGAATATATATCGAGAGTAAATATATATATAAATTATAGTATAAACAAAATTAAATAATAATGTAGTTATTAATAATAAATTGAAGATAGTATTCATATATATTTACTACATATGGTTACTCATTCACACTGACTTAAAAAATGAAAGTAAAAAAAAAAAATGATCTTTTTTTTTTTTTAAATAAAATAAATAATGAAATTTCAACTTTCATTACAATTAAATACATTCTGGGAGATATTCTTTAATGACTTATTTCCTGTAGAAACATAAATGGAAGTCTGATTATTTTGATATTTTTAAGTCATCAACTTCGTGAATGTTCTTTAATATTTTAAACTTTTAGCATTACATACACTTAGAAAACATTTTATTACGGAAAATACTGCAGATCAAATCCCGAGAGAATATTAAAGCAAAGCTTTCAACATAAGTCAAAGAAATAAAAATCTCATGGTACTGTGTGACAAAAATGGCTACTGCCGTATTGTCAAATATATTAAATTTATGAAATTGTTATATTTTAACTTTATCGCATGTGGCATTGCAAGATGGAAAATTGACTGTAGCCATATTTTTAAATTTATGAATTTTGATATTTTTTTTGTTTATTTATACATACAAATACAGTACTGAATGGTATTTAAATCACAAATAATTTGAGAAAATTTATTTAGCACGAAAAAAAAAATGGTTGTCACTATAGTGAGATTCATAAAATTTAATAAATTTTGGGAATTTCAATGTTTTTATTATGTTTACTTTTTTTTGTTTGTTTGTTTAGATTTTTTTTTTTTTGGGATAGTGTATAATTGAAGCTATGCATATTAACACATCAGCATATATTGTGTTTTTTTGTATAAGAAAATTTACATTATTCTGATTGGCTGTCATATAAGCATTCTAAAAGCGCATGTGAGAAGGTTTCAGCCTTTCACTTTAATTACGAGCTGCTTGCACTTAATAAATAATATTTACATATATTACTGTCAATTCATAAGATCTGAAAAATTATAATAATTAAAATAATATGCAGTGAGTTAAATGTGAAGATGTTTAAAGCTTCATGTTCTTAAGTCAAAATGCTTCAGACTGGCTTATATATATAGAAATTTAAGTAAAGAGAAAGATGGAACCACCTTTTTTTTAATAAAATCTCTGTCTTGTGTTGCGATTTAAGAGCTCCCTATACAGTCATTATTACATCTGATTGGTTGGCTGTCATATAAGCATTCTAAATGCGCATCCTTTCACTTTAATTATTCTGAATAATAAAACAACTTTCTTTTATGATAAGTCAGATATTTAAAAAAGGCAGAAGTATATATTTGTATTTAAATTAAAGCATTATTATCTATTTTTAAAAACATCTGTTGGATATTATTTTGCAGAATGTAAACTAATATGCTGAAGAAGATTACAAATAATGTACCAAGTATAAAGAAACTTAAGAAATAGATGGAAGAAATTAGAGTTTAGATGAGATAACTACTTAAGAAAAAAAAAGAAATAACTAGAATAGAATTAAAACAGAAATATTGTGAATAAAAAAAAGACTTAATTGAGGAAATTAAAAAAGGAAAAGTTGAATTTTTTTTTTTTTTTTTTGAGATATATGAAGATGAGAAAAATAACATGGCTTATATTATCAAATGCAAGGATAGAGAACAAACTCAAAAAAAATCTAATTGAACTTATAATAAAATATTTGGGTGTTGGGAAGTTATAGAGTTTAAATTTACAAGAAGATAAAATTAAATAAAATAATAGATTTTAAAAAGAAAAAGCAAGAGGATTAAATGATATAGCAACTGAAATGGAAAGGTGAGAAGATGTGCAAGACTTTATTTAAAATAAAACTTTAATATAATTATAGTTGATTAGATTTCAGATAAAATATGAGAATTAGATTATTGTTATATAAAAGAAAAGGTTACAAATTGTTAACTAACTAGATCGGTAACAACTTCCATAGTTTATAAATATTTGCATAATAAACTAATAGACAAAGTTAGGATTTGAATGGAAGAGAATAAATTCTTGGAAAGATTCAAAATGTATTTTGCTCAGAGGAATTGTTAGGAAGTATTTTATTGTTACTTAGTTAATATGGTTTAAAACAAGAAATAAATTATTTAATACATTTTTAGATATAAAAAAGACTTATGATAGGGTGAATAGAAATAGATTGTAGAGAAGTCTTGAAAATAGCTAAGAATATATTTGTGTAATTTAGAATCAATGGAAGTTAAATAGGAAATCAAACTGAATCAGTTATCTTCATTATCTTTATTATTTATTTTTAAGAAAGTTAATGATAAGAATAAAGCTCTTACAGTAGGAATTAGTAGAATCTAACGTGGCAATATTTTGTTTGTTTGATGGTTTGATATATTTTTTTTGCAAATAGTTTAAAATTGACGCTGTTTTAGAGAAAAGGAGAGAGAAAAATTAAAGAAATTAAATTCAAAAAGAGAAAATCTGATATATTAGAATTTAATGGCAGGGATAAAACTGAAGGATGAGAGATATTAATTTTGAGAAAATGGAAGACTAAAGATATTTAATTATTTTGTTAAATGGGAAAAAGAATTTTGTAAACAGTTTTGAATTATAGGAACTGAAAAGCAAAAAATAGAAATACTGTATATTAATCAGAAGATTTCAGAGATTTTTATGTAAATTCAAAAAGTAATATTTATTCAAAAAAGAAATTATTATAGATGCATAACTATAAGGAGCTGGAAAATAGGATAAATAAGTTGGTTAGAGAAAAGGCAGTAGAGTTATGGATAATGGATTAAAATTAAATAAATAATTGGAATTATGATTAAAACATATATATGAAAGATATACGATATTATTAGAGAAAGCTTTATTGTTATATGATG
This sequence comes from Epiperipatus broadwayi, assembly GCA_028023455.1. Lineage (NCBI taxonomy): Eukaryota > Metazoa > Onychophora > Udeonychophora > Euonychophora > Peripatidae > Epiperipatus > Epiperipatus broadwayi. The sequence continues at coordinate 5,071,431 of JAQFVV010012395.1, read as the reverse complement.
TAAGAATATGGATTTTAAATAACAGGAAAGGGCATATCTGGAATAAAGGTTTGGATTATATGTGATTTGTGTGGACATAAAAGGGAAAGTAACATTTGTTTTTGAAATATAGGATATCGAAAGATCAAAGTAAATTATATAGAAATTTGGGAGAAATTAAGGATAAATAAAAGTAGAGATTTTAGGATTTTTTTTTTATAATAAGTGTGGTTGACTATAATGATAGGATAATGGAAATATCAGCTTTTATTCAAATAGAATAGAAGAAATGAATTGATGTTGGAAGAATAATTTTGTAGTTAAGGAATGAGAAGTAGATGAATTTTCTGTGGCAAATTCAAAAAATAATGGTTAATTTGACTATACAGTCTCTAGCATGTGGATTTAGCAAATAAATTTCATCTAAGAATTCAATTTTCATCACACCTTGAAAAAGTATGACATTTTTATTAATTTTTTTTTTTTTAACTAAAATTTGATAAATTTTAAAGAGTATATAAACATTTGAATGATGTAATTCTGAGTTTTCACACATACGAAAATGATTATCTTCCTAGTTTATTATTCTTCAGGATATGGTGGTCTATTATACTGGAGTCCAATCTTATTGATGTGCCGACTACTTTCACATCTGATTCAAATATACTCTTCACACTATTTTATTGAAAAATGAGGTAACCTAACATCCAATTAAATTGATATTTTATTTTTTTAGAATAAAGATACAAAAAATAAGCAAACATTGACTAAAAATGTTGTGATCAACAAATAGATCAAAATTGGTAGGTTGAACATCATAGATATTTTACATTTATCTTATTTCTGTCTTTATTACTTCTAATCATAATTAAGAGCATGACCATCCGAATGTATGTGAGCTTTTTTTTTTTAAAGCATGCACAACATTCATTCATTAAGAAAAAAATCTACATCTAATATATATATATCACTTTGTAAAATATACATGTACTGTATAGCTTCTAAAATGTAATTAAATCTACAATAAATCCACGTTAGTTATTGATTGTCAACTTATATAGAAAACAGTGATAATGTAGATCTAATATTGAAATGTAAGCTATCACTAGCACAATTTAATTTATTGCTTGGTCATTATTATATCTTGTCTGATCATCATCTATCTTCAGGCAGAAAACTGATTTTTTTTTATTGATGAATTGTTAAATATCGAAATCATGACTGTATGTTGTCAATGAAATAGGTCAGAAATAAGAATAACCAAGAGATCATATTGATAATGTAATCACCAGATTGATTTTACTTTTGTGACCTTTATTTGATTAGGAATTTTTTATACTTTGTAAACTATCTAAAACATTAAACTGAAATTTTAACCTACAGTTTAGAACTCTGTACATTCTTGTTGATCTATGGGCTTGAAACTAATCCTGAAATATATATTTTAATAAGAAAAATTGATAATACAGCAACTTTTGCTATCTAGTGAAATGTTTTTTTTTTTCTCTTATGCTATTCAGGTTAATGAAAACATCTTTAAAAAATAAAACTTAACTCAGAACCCACATTTACATAATACTTCATCAGAGTGGAGGTAGTATTATATTACATTTGAATTTCTTATTATATAGTCATCACCAATGACTTTGAGTTTTTACACTTTAGTATTGCCAAATACTGATGATTATTTGAATTGCCTATAGGCTGACTGAAAAATATTTCTGTTTTCCACTTGAAATTTGAAGGCATAGAAGAATAATGCACTCTGTTACAATGTCTTTAATGTATATAACCAAAGTTACAGTAAAATAAAATGGAAGGCTAAAGAGTTGTGAGTTGGAATAGTTTGAAGCCTGTCCATTAAAGTATAAAGATTGGCTATCTTAATATAAAGCTGAGTACTGATTATATATGTGTGAGGATAGTAATCTAGACCAACTGATGATTGCTGGTTTAGCATGAAATACATATATTGGTGATTATTTATCTTTACAACGTGTGTGATCAGGTGGGTCAGCAATATGAGATGGCACTGAGAGTAGCGGGTCGTGTGAACCCCGCATATATTACATATATAAATGCAGGTTTAAGCCTGTACAATGTAGTAAAATAAAATAAAAACTATTTTCACCATTTTGCAATGGTAGGGTTATTTCATTAGCTTGCAATAAAATTAAGGTAATGTTTAAGATATTGTTTTATCATAGATGTACCTCTTGTCTGAATGAAAACCTTTTAGCCAATCTTTAAAATAAATCACTTATTTTTAGATTCTCATTTTATTAATATTGGAATAATAACAATAACATTGAACTAGAAAAATCACCATTGAACAGACCAAAGTTATAGTAATATATTAGCAACTTTGCTATTTAACAAATAATTGCTAGATATTCAAATTATGTATTTTGAATTTTCTCAATAAATTGTCTATTATTTAAGAGTAGCCTAATGTTTTCAGTCGGTAATACTATAATAAAACATTAATATATAATAGCTATCTTGTTTACATACCCATTCACTTCTTGCCTAGATGGACCTGAGTTTATGCTACATTAGGATTTAGTACGATTGCAATTCTAAGTAGGTATTTATAATATAAGGTAATCAAGGCATTTTCATATATTAGGATACTAATCACTTCTTTAACAAACTTCACAAAAATATGCTCTATTGCTATGACTTTGAAAACATATTTCTATTCATAGGAATCTAACATGTTCAATGATGTGTGTTTAATTGCAATTTCAAAAATATTTCTTTAGGTGTCTTGTGCTTCATATCTTATGTATACAAAATGGCCTTCATGTCTGAAGGAGATCTGAAATTATCTTCATTAAGATGAAGTCTTTATACAGATGTTATTTATATTTCTAATATTCATTCTAGTACTGCAATTATTCATCATGTATTTTCTTGAAGGACTTGTTGAAAATGCTGATAGTACACAAATTATATCTTTGTTAATAGAAAAAATCAGTTAACACCTATTTGTTGAACTTCTCAGGGTTTGGTAGCAATGTCATGAGTGAAGATCTCTGTATTTCTTGTTTATTTCCACAGCAACATATTGGTTTGAACATGATAATGATTTTTTTGCATTTCTCTTTTGACAAATTCATTGTAAAAGTATACCTGAAAAAAAAAAATTGATTATTACAATTGGAGATTTTGTGGTGGCTGGTCCATAAGTTCTGGGGTACTGCAGCACTCCCTGAAAAAAAAATTAATTTATTAAATATGTGATTGAAAATATCAATAATATAACAATCATTAAATATTTTGCATAATTCTCATGTAAATACAACTAATTAAACAATTTAAAAAAAAAAATTAAAGATGCCTCTAATTATGGCAGTGCCGGAAATATAATCAGTGAATTTCAGCAAGTTCTGCTAAGATTGATTTGCTTTTATCAATGTATGTAACTAGTGACATTGGAGCTATTTCTCTTCAGCATCAATCGTTATTTGAGCTTTATATGTTTATCTATTCTGGTTTCTTTTCTGAGCAAATTTTTATTTAGGATGAGCAATAAAATGCTTATTATATTGTAATTAACATATATAAATTATGTAAGTATTTATTAAATAAAAATATAAAATAATTAAAGAAATATTTTAAATATTGTACTGGTCGCTTCTTTTGAATCACTGAGGGCGCTACTAGATCACTGACTACCTAGAAAATTTAATTTATGGTGATCCAAAAGTTAACGATGATGAATGCTACCAGCTAGACCTTGGGAGAGAAAATTCTTTAACATTGTTCAGACAAGTGATGAAAGAATACAGAGATAAGTTAACAATGATGAATGCTACCAGCTAGACCTTGGGAGAGAAAGATCTTTAACATTGTTCAGACAAATGATGAAAGAATACAGAGATAAGTTAACGATGATGAATGCTACCAGCTAGACCTTGGGAGAGAAAGATCTTTAACATTGTTCAGACAAGTGATGAAAGAATACAGAGATAAACATCAGCCAAAATAATTTTAAATAATTTCATAGTTTATTAAATTAAAAAAAAAAGAAACATCCCAAGCAAACAAAAGTGTAAGGTTTGACCTAGATTTCTCTAGCATATTTATCAGAGAGTGTATGTGAGAATTGAACATTAAACACCCCAGTTGACAAGTTCGTTTTCTTACCTATGACTTAAAAAGAAATTTATAATTTCCTTCTGCTAACGATTTATAAAACTAATTTCAGCTTCCTCCCTCAGAGACTTCAAAACAAAGCAGACTTGTAGGAAATACAATGAAACAGCACAGACAAGCTTTCCTTAGTCCGGAAAAGAAACATCGGGACCAAGAATATCATGTCTGCAGAACAGTCCATGGTAACCACATTCAAGATTATCAAGGTTGATGATAAGACAATAGAATAGAACAAGAAAGATGAACATTTATGTAATCTTAAATAGAAAAAATGAAATCTCTGATATGGAAATAACTGGACAACACCCTTAATAAATCGACAGCCAAAAGATATACGGTTTATCTGAAACGCAAACCAAGCTTATCTAAATTAAATACAGTATAACAAAAGGAACAGATGAGCTGAAATAAAATTACGAATGTCTGCCAAAGCATTTATCAAGGGTTAGTAAACACTACGCATTTAAAATAGAAACACCATATATTCCCAAATAAATGCATAATAAAAAAATAATAATATAGAGTCTTAAAACTAAGAGTCCATTACATACACTAATAAGAAAATACATAAGAACAAAAGCGTTAAAGGAATATTCAAAACAATATAGACAGGCTTCTTTTAAAATTAAGCTGAGACCTTAACAAAAATATAAGTATGAGATTTAACCCTGGCTAGAATATGAAAATCTTTTACCTTGAGGCCTAGTGTAAAGTCCATCTGATTTCTTCTAACAGGATATGCAAAGTTCTTTCCAACTCGAGTTCATCATGAAGGCTTTGGATTTATATCTCTTTGATAGGGAGTGTGGAGGCTGGATTTGGATCAGTTATTGTTTAGATTTTTAAGACATGATCTTAAAGGAACAATTCGGGATCTGGGGTTCATCTTTGGGTTGATTTAGCACTGCATATTGTAGATAAGATTCCACATGGCATACTGCAGAGATGATCTTTTCAGCAAATAGTAGACTAATATCTCAGCAGAGCATCTTAACAAACAGCAAAAGATAATATTAGCAATGGTCATAAAGACATGGACTGCAATCTTTGAAATTAAAGGCAGCACAGCAATTTGAATATGTATCATGAGTAGTGTTCGAAAGCTGAATCAACACTTGTAATGAGCAGAATAAAAATATTAAGCTAAATAATCATCAGTTTGAAACCCGGGGCTATTTATGTGTACTCTTATCTGCCAAGTCATCTTTAATTAGAAGTTTTTTGACCCAGGGCAAATCTTAATCTCACACTTAATCTTAATTAAAACATCAGACCCGAGCTTTTATCTTATTCAAAATTAATTAATAAAAAAAAACATGGAAAAAGTAAGTCTCAGCTTTTTTAAAAAAACAATAGATTGCAATGAAAATTAAAAAAAACTAATGCAATCAAAACTTAATTTTAGAATTAAAATGCTTTCTCCTTTTTTTAAAGATTGAAACTTAGTATTAGAATATTTTTTTACAAATAGATAAAAAAAACAAGTTCCAAAAGCAAAACTATTTTAAATTAAAATTTATGGAAAATTGCAGAGGTTATAAATACAAATGAATATGTGCGCTATAACATACACAACTTTTAAATAGCTTTTCCTCAAAAACTTTATAAAGTGAAATTAGTTTTAATTTTGTGATGGAACTTTTGAAGCAGATAAAGTATCCAGTTCAATATATATCATGATGGATGTTACTGCTAAATATATATATATATATAATACATTTCTCCAATTACCATTACATGAAAAAATTGAAATAGAAAGTAAAGGTCGATCTATTTCAAATATTAATTATAATGGAAAATAAAGTGGCTAACAGGTTTATCTGGGCATAGTTGCTGAGATATTCTTGACTTCGTTTAAGGAGAAGCCAAATACATCACATCACATGTGAGTTAATTTATGATAATAGTAAGGAAAGTAGTTTACTGTTTAAGACTCGAATGGGATCTTTAGCAACAAGGGAATATACACATAAATGGAGAAATATGGGTGTTTTAGTCTGCAAGCTGTGTAAGGAAGATATAGAAAATATTAGGCATCTGTTAATTGAATGTAAATGCCTGAAAGCAGAAAGTATACAAATAATGTTGTGGAAGAATAAATATGAACAAAGTGATTATACAGAAAGTGACTTATTGGTTTTTATGCTGGGTCTGGGAAAAGATAAAGGGGGTTTAGGTCTAAAGACCATGGAGTTTACAAAGATTATGTTGTGGAAATGGGATGGAACAGGGTAGAAAAGAATATGGGAAAACTTGGGGTGGGGAATGGAAAGGGATTCAAAGTGGCTAACAGGTTTTTTCTGGGCATAGTTGCTGAGAGATTCCCGATTCTATATAAGGAGAAATCACAGTGCATCACATCACATTAAAAAAGAAAAACATTTTTTAAAAGATTAAAATAAACTGGTTAAGTTTAAGAGATTGCAATATTTATAAATTTTAGATATTAAAAAAGTAATAATAAATATAAACTATTAATTTTAACAAAATAAATAGTAAGGAAATAATAGATATTTTATCTTAAAAAGAATATTAATAAATGAATTACTGTTGAAATGACAATTATATGAATATAAAATTATAAATATTTTATAGAGTTGGAGCTAATAAAAATAAAGCTTAAGTTTATAAGGAATAGAATTAGGAGATTATTAAAAATAATAAAAATAAATAATATAGTTAGATTAATAGTTGTTCTTGAATATGTAGTTAGGAATACACATGTATAATTTATATTTATTTTCTATTTGTATTATATATTTTATTTTGTACTAACTGGATTATTTTATTTGGGTTTAAATATTTATTTGTTTTACTAGGTTTTATTATATATTTTATGTTGTTTTTAGGTTTTTATTGTTTACATTTTTTTGGTATTATTTATATAGATATGTATTTTATTTTGTTTATTATATCATAGCTCTGAGGAAGACTGCAGGACAGTCAAAACATAGGTGTATGTGTATATATGTACAATAAAAGGTTTTTGCTAAAAAGTGTTCAAAGTGATTTGGATAAATTGGAATATTAAAATCTTTTTATTTAATTTATATTAAATCTTAAAAAAAATATTTAATCAACCAATTAAAAGAAATAGCAGCTTTTCCATAGGGTAAGTATAAAATGGTGGAAAAATAAAATCATTGTGTGGTTGCAAAATTAGAAATGCTCTATTTTGTTTTGCTTACTTACGTTCTGATGGCTATACTGTAATAAAAAACTTAAAAGTTTCACAGGATGTTATTAATTTGCATACAGTCTGTCATATGAAACAAATACCATGATGGACTTCTTAGTAGTAGTCTCAAAAAGCCAATATCAGCCATCTATGAACGATCATAAAATTCAATGATTGAAGCAATAGTATGTGCTTCAAGCAAATATCTTTAATGGAAGCCAACAAATATTTTACACTATTCAAATAAAATTTATTTAAGTCCATATTTATATGAACTAAGAAGCCAGATTGTCTTTTAAGAATTAAATAAAACTTATCAGAGAATTTCTTAAGGAATGCAGCCCCAGGGTCATATAGAACCACAGCTTTAACTGTTGTGGGTAGTTATAGTGATATTTATATAAAAATGGTGTCTAAATGGCCATTCCTTTGTGGAATTTTTTTGAAAATAAGAATAGGTTTTAATGATCACATAAGTGGAGAGCTTGAAATTACTATCTTTTTTTGTCATATAGTCGGTTTTTGGAGAATTAAATGACATTGAAGAAAAAAAGTAACATTTAGACTATAACTATTTCATTAGTTAAACCACTAAACATCACATGATCACCATCTCATGCTAACACATAACTGTTAGTAAACAGGCAAAAACTCTCCATATAGTAGTGCCACCTTATACTAACCAGAGTAATCAATGGATGCCAAGGCTCTTCACTAATGAAGGCCACAAGCCAGAAACTAGTCTGGGGATATTGGATGAGTAGGCACTAGATAAGGATTTTATGCACAAGCTTCTGACATCCATTGATTATTCTGGTTAGCACAAGGTGGCACTACTATAGGGAGAGTTTTTGCCTGTTTATTTCATTAGTTACTAATTTTTTTTTCTTTCTTATCTGCTATCAATTCAGAGACTTGACTTTTATATCTAACTTGATGCTAAGCTATTCAGAATTATTAATATATTTATACACTTAAATGATTTCAGATCAATTTGATTATTATACCACTATATGGCTTAATGATTATTCCTTGTTAAACTGTTGTTTAAAAATAAAGAATAATGGTTTATTTGCAAAATAAAAATATAATGGATTAATAAAATGAGAAGCCAACACATTTTTTTAAAATATGTTTTTCTAAGATCACTTTAAGTAAAAAAGAAAAGGGATAATGGAGAACTTTTACCAATAATGGACCTTAAGCTTAGCTTAAAACCATTCTGCCTAAATTATAGCTCCTTTGGATTTTATTATTAGCAATGTCTTTCCAATCAAAGCGAGAAATTCCAAACCTCTATAAACTTTCTTTGAGGTAGTCTTTATAATAACATCTTTAATTATGCATTTGATGAAAAAAGCATATCAAAAAAGAAACACTAATTGTAATACTTCATGATTAATATGAATTCATTCCTTGAAGAAATTGGGTTTGCTTTGTGAAGTGTATTTATTTCCATTTCAAAAACTGTAATTATTATATTTATTTAGCATTAGCAGTATGGCTATTCTAACTCCAGAAGATAGAGAAAATGAGCAAGGTAATTAAAAAGTGAGTTTTGTGAGGTATATACAAATCAATTTGTAAAATATAAATGTCCACCTGATACTTAAACATAATTTGACATCTTGTTAAGTTCTCTTTTAATTTCTATAGGAACGTTTGTTTTTGTTTATTAAATTCTTCAGTAATTTGCCTAAATTGTAGCTCTTCTTTGAATTCTATTCTTAGCTATGTTTTTCCGATGAAAACAAACGATTTTAAAACTCAATAGACTATTTTTGAGATAATCTTTATAATGTAATTGAATAATCTCTACCACAAAATTATGCTCAAGTCAGAAGTGGCATATTTTTTTTAGAAAGTCTACTGTAGTTTTAATGTCCAGTCCAATGAAAGCATATTCTTGCCATTACATTATTAAAATATGACAGAATATCATTAAATTTTTTCTAGTGATTTTATTCTATATTAATATGAATCCATGTCTCACTTCTATATAATTAATTTAGCACAATGATAATCCTAATTTAGCTAAAATAATTAGATTCCTAAATTGAATACCCTATCTTTTAATTTTTAAAATGCAGTATCACATTGTGATCTGTGTGGTATTGCAATATTCAAGGTACTCTAAAATACTCTCAGGATATTTAAATTGAGTCATGCCATTTTAAACTGATAATTATTCAAATCACTAGCTAATTAAGTATCTGAAATTTTGGAATATTAATTACGAAATGAATTTCTTTATAGTCAACATTCTAAATATTAAAACCATTCTATAGATTATCTTTAAAGTAGTGAGAATAATCAGGTCATCTACATGTTATAAATCTAAGAGCTATGTTTTTATTTTGGCTTCTAATCGGTGCAAATTTCCATTATCAAACCAATATTAAATTTTGATGGCTGTTTTACACCACTATTTGTAAATTCCTAAAGATTATTGTCATAAAGATGAGAAACAAAGTTGGAGTAATATACATCTCTATTTCAAACATGAATGATAATGCTTCTATGCAAACTCTAATAGAAAAAATATATAAATAAAAGTTCTTATGGGTTATTATTTTCAAACTTGGACATTAAAATTATCAATTAACTGTGTCAAATGCTTAGATAAAATCAGTAAATATATTCTTAAATCACAGTTTTGATTATGAACATTTTTGCATAAGCCTGGCAACAAAAACTATGTCCAAATTATTTCTTATTTATCAAATATTTTTATATAAGTAAATCAAGATCTAAATCCTTGATTAAACCTCTAATAAATCTAAAGATATGCGAATGAATGGTTCTGATTTTTCATCCCAATACAGACAAAAATACAAAGTTTTTGATATTGAAGCGATATATATGCCCTTCATATATATAATTGAGAAAAAAATTGTTAGTAATTTTTAAATTAAAGATTTTTCAACATTTTTCTAGACAGAAAGTATATATATAAGTATATGCACGGACAAAATGTATATGGCCTCATTAAATCTAAATCAATTTAAATAATTTAAAACAAGATATTTTATTAATTAACAATTAAGTCAAATATTTTTTTTACTTTTGGGAAATATATATATTCTAGCACGTTTGTTTTTAGTTATCTATTTTATATTAACACTTTATAGCTTTTGGGAACAGTTGCGTCGCACACGTGCTAGAATTAATTAACAATTGTAAAGGTATTTTATAATTAGGTGGGAGAAAATGACATTATTTTAATTAAATTCTAGATAAACCGATCAGTTAATTAGGAGATAAAAATCGTATGTTGTTTAGTAAAACTAACTTTTATTTTATTATAATCTCTTTTCAAAGCCAAGTTTTGTAAAATCTGTAATTGGTCAATAAGCTATGGATCACAATGAAGTTTAGAACTAATCTACAACCAATGGATGGACATATGAAATCGAACTATGATGAAAACTGATAACGCAGATCAGTGAACTATAAACAGGTATCTTTCAGAAGATCATTTATTATGTTTGATTATAGTATGTTTATACTTTGATTCTTCATTCATTCATCTTTTCTTGACTGACAGAAGTATTGTTAAAATATAATGACAGAGTACAGAAGGCTGTCAACTGTTTTTCTGTGGCCAAGCTGGGTAAAATATGAGTTTAGTTCCATCATGAAGTAGAAAAGTTGCCATAATGTACTAAATAATCATTACATTGATCATTGTGTCCAGATTATATGCAAACTGTATATCTAACTACAAAAGTGTCTATAGCTTTGGGCAAGAGACTATAGATCATTCAACGAGAGAAACACTATCAGGTGCTGCCCAGTGAATAAAATAGAAATGCATATTAATGGAGATCATGTCAGTCAGCAAGAACGATCTCAGAAGCTTCATAGAATATCAGTAAACATAGTTTTGTTATACCTATTATGCCTCAAAAAATCTACAAGTGAGTTCAGAACATGATGGATTGATAAGAAAAGGGTTACTTGTATGAACTTTAATTATATATTATTATGATTTATATCTCACTAACATTAGATATTTAATCTATATCTGTATATCCCATTTCCATTAAAAATTTTGTATGGATTGTTATGATTTATTTTACATTTTCTTTGGCATTATTTCATTAATTATTTTAAAATAAGAGTTAATAATGATCATTTCCACTAGCCTGCAATGTATTAAGAGTTAGAATAACATTTTAACCATTAATTTATTACACCGTACAGGTTTATACACACCTGCATATATAATATAATATATAAGGGATTCGAACTCAGACGTTCACATGACCCTCAACTCTCCATTCCATCTCATATTGCTGACCCACCTGATCACACACATGTTGAAAAGATAAATAATCACCAATATATGTATTTCATGCTTTGAATGTTCCATCATCAGATTTTCAAATAAAATGGATGGCTGAAGAGTTGTGGGTTAGAGTAGTTTGAAGCCTGTCCATTAAAGTATGAAAATTGGCTATCTTAATATAAAGCTGAGCATTAAATGTATATATGTGTGTGGGGATAGTAATCTGGACCAACTGATGATTGCTGGTTTAGCATGAAATACATATATTGGTGATTATTTATATTTTTAACCATTAACGTAAATAATGTGGATTAATGACTTCTGGATGGAATAAAGGACTATATAAATTAAGAAAGATTCTTTTTCTTAGTTATGAAAATATACAGTTTTAAGCAAAATACCCTCACGGATTTGGGAAAGGACATTTATGTGTGTTTAATTTTCTTGAGCTAATGTACTATTATTTTAGGCTGTTTTATATATAAAATATTCATTGTCTGTAAACAAGTGTAAAACAGACGCTTTTTCCTGCCACTTTATATTATTATTGTTATTTACCAGGTAGACGTTCATTTCTATCAATTAATTTGTAAATTTTGATCACCAATGCCAAGTAGAGGCATGATTCCTACCCAGGCATTTGGTCATATTTATTTGATTAGTACTAAAACATGTTAAAGAACATCTGGCTTGATTAGAATATAATAAGAGTCTCTTGCATCTAACTGAGTCTAGCAGGATATAAAAAGAAAAAGTTTTTGATCATGTGATGTCAAAATGTGAAGCAAATCCCCCTTGGATGATTTTCATATTAACTGTGCATTTTTGACTGTTCCAATACATGACAAATTTATTATAACAAATTCATGTTGTCAGATCAAAACTTCAATTAGATATTCATTATTGTAGGAGGAAAATACTTTTATTTTGTTTGATGACTAGCAAATGAGGATAAAACATTATCTTGTAATAATCTTCAGAATATTTGGCCTTGTAAAATTGCCCTAATGTTAATCTAACAGCCAGATTATGTCTGGATTTTTAGATAGCTTATAAGTCTTTAATAAATGCACATGAGCACTTACATTCAGCTTGCTGAACATTTTGTTACTATTCATAATTATCTTAATTATTTTGTGTCTACTTATGTACAGAGACCTGTGCTCCCACATTTTTTTGAATTGCTGGCTGTACCTCTTTTCATTAGGATAAAATATTGAAGACTTTTAAATAATATTCCATGTTGTGTTTTAGCCTGTTCTTCAAAACTCTGACCAATGTTATTTGTAGAAATAGGCTAGGAAAGCAGGAAGTATGATGTTATCAAAGGGCCAGAAGGAAGATAGTCTAAATTCATTACAGGATCTTTTGGTCGACAAGAATCTAAAAATTTGCAATCACTAACTTGAATGAAATATGATCAGTTATTAAAACAGGCAAAACTCTCCATACAGTATTGCGACTCAGTATAAGCCAGAGTAATCAATGGATGCCAGAAGGCTTGTGCATAAAATTCCCATCTAGTGCCTACTAATCCAATATCCCCAGACTAGTTTCTAGCTTGTGGCCTTCGTCAGTGAGAAGCTTTGGATCTGAGAGCACTGCACCTAGATCTTAGGATCTAAGGCAACTCTCCAGCAGTCACCTTTTATCTCTACTTAACTATAAAACTATGAGACTGTATGGAGAGTTTTGCCTGATTTAATAACAGCTATAAGCAAGCATAAGAGATGATGATCATGTGATGATCCGTTATCACAATTAGTTGCTTTCTCTATGGGAAGTGAATTTTGATAGTTTATGATCTGATCAAAAGTATTGCAAAAGGATTAAAGATGCTACCCTCTTTTGATAAGTATGGGATTAGAATTTATTTTAGGTTATTGAAGGTAAGTAAATATTTTTTCTAGCCATTATTATTAAAAATAATTTGAATGGAAAGTTGCTCAGGAAAACATGAGGCATATGGCACTAGAAAGGTCAGCTTGACTTCTCATAGAACTTTATCTCTCAAATTAGTCATGTTGCCACAGCATCGAAAAAACACCCCAGACTTATCGATCTATGGAGATTGTTAATATATCGATCTGAAACCAGCCGTTAGAAAAAGATGACAATAAATTGGATAAATAAAATTAGAAAAATAAAGAAAATGAAAAAAAAAGATTATTGCTACTAAAAAGTAGATAGTGGCATTTCAAAGACGAAAATATCTGAAAAGTTGTAATGAGCAAAAGAAATATGAGGAAAATGTTAATCCAATTAAAGATAAAGTAGCTGAGAAATAGATATAAAAAGATTTAATTATGATAATGTGAGAATGCAAGTCATATTTAATTGTTTTTTTCTAAACAATACAAATTTAAATACCAGAAAGCAATAGTAAAGAACGGAGCGAAGTGGCGGTGACGAACGAGACCAATCAGAGCACGAGGTAACTGAAATCGCGTGAGCGTCAAAGGATAACTATCATTTTGTAAACCTTAGGACTTTTGTTCCGTTATGTTCGCAATGAAAGGCAAGACTAAAGTAAGTAGTGTTGGAAAAGAATAAGATAAATAATTCTTAAATAAGTGAGAATGCGGCAGGTATAAAGGACAACTCATTTTTACTATATAGTAGGTATATTTTATATCTGGTACTTTCCTCCCCAATGAATGAATTTTCTATAATCATTTTTCATTGGAGCGAATCGATCACTAAAGTTAGGTGTTTAGTCTGCATAAATATAAATGGAAAACAGTAGAAATGAAAATGAGCCGTTTTTCCTTGGAATTTCGAGGTTTAGATATGTCAATTCTGGATTTAGATTTTAGATAGTATTTCTCCGCATCACTAATTATATCAGTGGATCTTTTTAAAAATAAATAAATCTAGATATAAATTAAAGATGGTTAAATATCAATGCTCTAACGTAATACTCAACTGGCTATTCAGTTTGATAATTGCTATATAAATGTATATAATTAAATTTTGTTTGGAGATAGTTATTAACTATAGTTTGGTATTCATTGGGTAAGTTATTTCCTTCTCAGTGATAAAGACTGCATCTTGTTCCAGTTGTGTTTAATTCTTCAAGCAATGCATAGACACTCATCTGATCAATGAATATTATCTGGGATTTTTTCAACTTCCAGATGAGATTGTACTTATTTACCGACCACTATTGACTGGTTAGTCCAGTGATTAAACCCAACTCCTGAACTTGCTCGAGAAAATACTTAACTGTAAAGTAATTCACGCTCCTCTCAGATTTGATTTTCAGGTCATGGAACAAGATCGTACCCCAGATCTAATTATCAAGTTCGACTTCCGCCAACAATAAAATAAACTATATAATTTATATATATTTTTTATTTTTACGCATGAGCTGAAGCTTTACTTTTATCAAAATTAAAAATCTACCATTTCACTCTTTAATAAATATTGCAAATCTTCGCGAACTTTGCTCTATTAAAAATAATAATAATAATTTGTCTAATTGTATATACTCAGCAGATACTCTCTCTTTCAATACACACATTAAAAAAGGAGAGTTAAGCTAGCTGATTTTTATTTAAAATAGATCATATATTCTTTCGGAAACAAAAAGCGAATTATATATTTGCTCGCGAAGAGACTAAACTCGCAAAGATGTATTCGATTCGCTCGCGTGACAAACTATTTTAAAATATTATATTGAAGTAAAAAAGTTTAATCCCTTAAAAAGTGATACAAACGTGTCCATAGTAGTGATTATAATTGCGGTTTTTAAAATA
This sequence comes from Epiperipatus broadwayi, assembly GCA_028023455.1. Classification (NCBI taxonomy): domain Eukaryota; kingdom Metazoa; phylum Onychophora; class Udeonychophora; order Euonychophora; family Peripatidae; genus Epiperipatus; species Epiperipatus broadwayi. Next base: position 5,056,064 of record JAQFVV010012395.1, on the reverse strand, counting down.
AATAGAAATAAAATGTTTTAAGTAGAAATTTTAATATTAAACTTAAGATTTTGTTTTATTGATTAATGTTGTAAACAACTCAAAATTATTTTTAATTTTTTTTTTTTTTCATGTATCATAGTGTCAGCCGGGAAGCGAACCCGCTAACCTGGGACAACTACTTGTAAAGCAGCCGTTGCTGACCTCTCGACCACCAATGCTTGACAAATTATTTTTAAATTAACTATAGTAGAATAGGTTGACGACAAAGTTCTGGTTGAAGAGGGGCGGGATCGATAATAGCCATTGTCAACAGTAGACTGACGGATCTGATAATCATAATTATCTAAGAAAGAAATAAAAAAGCAATAAGCCATTAATATTTTAGAACATAAAAGATTGAATAAAAAATGTTTAAATGTATTTTAATGCAGAATGCTTGCAAGAAACGATAATTGCAGAAAGCAAAGCAAAAAAAAAAATCTTCATATGCTTAGAAACATAACTCTTGAATTATCATCCTAAAAGAAGACAAAGTTTATATATATAATCGAAGTATTAATTCTTATTGCTAGCACAGTTCAGACAATGTGTTGAGATTTGTTATATCTATTTGTTCCTATTGTTAATTGTGAATCTGTGGAAAACGTTTCCCTCTTAGCAATAACTTCACCTTAGCATTGGATTCAACACAATCTTAAAGTTTTCAAGGTTTCTTGAGTTGAGTGGGTATTTGTGATGAAGTCAGACTAAAAGCAATGTCATGATAGTGCCAGTATTATCATCATCATCCTTCATGATGTGTTGCAGTAGTAGAGTGGAAGATATGTAACTCGAGATCCACGGATCATAGCCTAATTCTATCCCTTCTGGCATTCAAACTTCTGGTGAAAAAAGTCATATGATTATTAATTATTGCTATCTTTACAGGATTGGGCTGAAAATGAATGATTATGGAATGTCTTTAATCACCATGACATTGCAAATATATATATATATATAGCAAGTACATTTTTATGATAAAAATCAGTAGACAATTTAACAATAATGTTTTTTTTGTGATATATATTTTAAAAAATCATTAGGTGTCTCAACAACCCAGCAGCGTACAATAAAAGTCTCTTCAGCATATCATGAATCATTGATTATAACCTTTTTATTTTCATAGTATTTTATTAAAATTTTTGATCCTTGAAAAAAGTCAATACATAAATTGCAAAGGCTATTAAAAAATACAAGCGATATGTAAAGTCAGTCCTACGTTCCAAGATGTTATACTTATCCCAGTGAACCAAACATATAGAAGTATTTTATTTGCTATCTTAATCACTTTTACACATCTTCTTCAACTATGTATAGTTTGGCACAATATATTTGTCATCATAAATGGGATTTTTTTTGCTTACAAAATGCACACATCTTGATCTTCACCTTAACACTATTCAACTACTGCAACCAGCTACTGAATATGTGCCTCTGAAACCTAGACTATGATCGAGTGTAAGCACACAACTATATTAGAAAACTTTCTCTTGTTACAGTTATTCTATTTTTAGTTGTAGTCTAATTATTGACTTCATCAAAACTCTTTTCCAACAATGCTTTTTATTTTTTGGTAATTTAGTTCATTGAATGTATTGTAATTTATTGCAGTATGTCCAGCTCACATCTTCTTAACACTTTAATACTTTTTTTGGTAATTTATAAAAAATTTTCAGTCTTTGCTTCTTTCAATCCAAACTCTGTGTTTCAAACCCATAAAGTAAATAATGCAGGAGATTTATACATTTTTTGTTTTAATTTTAGAGCATAGAATCGTGTTTTATTTTTCTTCTATTTGTTAACTAATCTTTTTGTTTTAAATCATATCAATTGAACTAAATAATTATTCACTTCTGAATTCCATTTACTGTAGTGTATCTATAGGAAATATGCTCATTTCTATACATTTATTCTCAAGATTATCTTCACATAAGCTAAACTTTGATATAAATGCAGGCAGTGTGACAAAAATAACCACTAATTAAAAATGACTTGATAATAATATGTATTTTGAAACTGGATTTTCCACAACCTATTTATAGAAAAAATGCATCCCTTTTTTATTTTGAAATGTTTTAAATAGTTTCCTGTAACTTTTATGATGATATTACTTACAGATGCTATAAAACTACTCTTGGTATAAGTCATGTTATTTTTTGCACTTTTTACGGTTGTGAAAATTAGTCAATGAAAAAGCATTGAAATTCTGATGTTGGCAAAGACTATTGAAAATGCCATGGACATTAAAAAAAATCAAACAATTATATATTATAGCAGATTAGATCTAACTTTCATATGAGGTATAATGCTCATGTTGAAATGATTTGATAGAATAGAATACACTGTTTGAAAAGGCTGATAGTAAAAGAAAAAGTTAACAAGCAATGAAATAGATGAGCTGTACCATTATGTCAATGAATGTGCTAGGAAACATCTTGAAAAATCAAACAGAAGATTAGTCATTCTGGAGAAGCATTATTCACATGATGACTAAATCCTAATGGTGACTTTACAGAATCTAAAAATCACAAACTTTGAGCCAATATATAGCCAACAACTCATCACATGACCTTTGCTTACACATTGCTGTTCACTGACACATTTTTCTATTCTCACTATTTTTATGTCAAATAGTGTGTTTTAGTAATCAATAAATGTTTTCCCAGACCAGTATCTAAATGGCTTTCATCAGTGATTAGTCCAAATACACTGTTCAAAAAAATCCAAAAAGCTTCCCACTGATGAAAGCAATATTCTAGAAATAATGGATAATAATTTTTTAAGCACTACCATCTGGCATCTATTGCTTGCTAAAGCTGACACTAGATGGCATAAAAGTACTGAGAATAGAAAAATATGCTAATAAAAAACAAAACGTAATTCATACTTGTTTTATTATTAAATATAGTTTTTTTATTAGATGCTGGAGTTCAAAAATGGGAGCTAAATTGTTCTTTGTCAGAAAAAGCCCTCACCCCAAGTTGATATTAATAAATCATTTACTTTTTGGCACAACCATAGTGTATTAATCATTGCTGGAATTAGTGTCATATAAAATTAAAAGCTTTTATTATTAATAAATTTGAATAACTAGTATCAATGTTGGAATGGCAGACTCTAGAGATTAAATCATGAATCACAGTTAACTTATGCTGCACCTGATGTTCAAACTTCATATAAAATGCTGAGCAATAAATACTATTTGATCATTTATTTATTTACTGGTGCATAAAACAAAAATTCTTCTAAATTCAGCTCCCCCCTCCCCCATTTTCTATGCTGGGATTAGCAGCTTTTGAGCTTGCCAGTTTCTTCTAAGTATTTTGCAAAGTTAGTATATACTATGTTCTATTATAAATAAAAAAATTTTTTAAGTGTGTGCTGAAAGCAATGGCAAATTATTACCATAATCAAATGAATCATGGGTATGATTTTGTTGACATAGCTATACTATATTTGTCAAGAAATATGGCATTTTCAATATTAATAAGCAGAATATAATTTATCTGTCAGAATATCTGGAAATGTCTTCTAAATAAACTTTTTTTTATTGCTAGCTTCTATTCATATTAATTCTGTAAAAGGTTTATTAAAGTTTATACATTTACAATTAAAAAAACACAATGATGATTAAATATTGCTTATTCATAGCATTCTGATAACCTATCTTCAGACAAAATATCTTTATATATTGAAATGATATAATTTCACATGGATAGGATGGCATAATACAGCATAGTACATCCAGTCTTTAGAGATATGCTAGGCAAAGCAAAGTAAGGTTAAATCTATTTTAATATAATAATAAAAACATATGTAGTCATATATGTTATGTTTAATATATGTATATGTTATGCATATATGCAAATAATATTTATTTATTTATACATTAATATTGATTTCTGCCTTCATTTGTATTTGTAATTCAAATTTGCATATGCTTGTTTATCTGCACAATGAAGTAATTTCTTTCTTCTTTGTAACCTAAAGCCGAGTGCACTGTAGCTATGGTTATGGTGAATTTCACCAAAAGTGCACTCAGCTTTAGATTATAAAGAAAAAAAACATTTTGTTATGCATATGAATAAATATATGCAAATTTGAATTATATATATATATTGTAAGAATGTTTTAAAATAGATAATTTTAATATTGTATAATGTAATTTTAAGTTTAATTAATAGAAATAAGAAATAATCATAATATACAATTAATGTTTTAAAACTTATTAAACACTTAGCAAAAGATTTATTAATTCTGGAATGCATGTTAATCACATATCCTGATTGATATTGTTTTAAAAAAATAATTTAAAGCAGTCTATGAGAAATACTCCATAGTCTGCAGTGTTTTAAAATTGTTACAAGGAATTTAATAGTCACTAGCATTTTGAAATCATTATAGCCAAAATTTAAGTTTTAACAATTTCTCGAGCACAAATTTAGTTTTATTGTTAATCCTCAAACCAAGGCAGGCTAACTTAGTAAGATCCTTCTTGGATATAGAAACCAATTTCATACAGAAAGTTTCCAAAATGTCTCAAAAAACTCTCTACAACATAATAAATAAAACAAAGAATTACATTTAAAAGGAATTGTGAATATTGAATGTTATATGAAATTTAAAAGAAAGTAATAAAGAATTTGCAGTCAATAGCTGAGATGTATACTAAAGGGCACTTCATTTTTATGAATATAAAAACTTAAATTAAAGTTAGATGCTATTGATACCTCCATTTATGCATAACTCATTTGTAAACTGTATTATAACTGTTTAAAATTATGGATGAATTTTTATTATAGATATATATTGATTATTATTTTATTTATTTTTAATAATGTTTTATAAGTGATGTATATTTTTAATAATAAATTAATAATTAATTTGATACTGTTCTATTAGCTGGCATCAGCTGCTGACACTGGCTAATAGAACAGTAACATTAGTTTTTTTTAATATTTAAAGTTTAAATATTTTAAATTTTAGTCTTGGATAATGAAAATTTCATGTTGGTTTATTTATGGTGAAAGCTATTAAAAAAATAAAAATAAAATTATAAGAATTCATGTTAAAAATATAAACAATTCTATTTTCAATGCTACAATAGTCTTAAATAAATAAAATGTGAAAGTAGTGTGAGCGTGGATAAGCAATTAAAATAATTAGACAGTATGAATGACAAATAATTCTTTAAAATTCACTTTTATACATGTTAAATGATTAGATATTTAATATTCTTTCTAACATTTTGAAATTTTATAGAGATAATAAGCGTAAGAATTGCTTGTATATTATTTTTATATATAATCATTACTAGTGTTGAACATGAATATATTAAGTTAAAACCATCAAAACTTTACATAATCACAAATTTCATATGCTTACTCATGCTGTTATTAAGAGTACCAAACTCTCCACACAGTAGTGCCACCATGTGCAAGCCTTTGTAATTATGGATGCAGAAAGACTTATGCATAAAATTCCTATTTAGTGTCTACTTATCCAACCTCCCCAGACTAGTTTCTAGCTTGTGGATTTCAGGAGTGAGGAGCCTGGGAGCACTGCACTTAAATCTTAGGATGTAATGCATGCTCCAGCAACCACTTTTTACTTATTTTGTTAACTATAAAACTAGGAGTTCAAGATGAAAATACCATAATGTTTCTAACCCAAACTTATTCACTTGTACAGTCATAAAAAACTGAACTGAGTTTCACATCTATATATTTTGGTATCTTTGGTTTTTCAAAAACCATAGACGCCATTATCCATTGGGTAGGATATGTATAAAAACATCATATGATCACCATTTATTATGCATTCATTGGTTACAAAGGCTTGCACTTGATGGCATTACTATATGGAGAGTTTGGTACTTTTATTAGTAGCATATGTATGCATATGAAATTATGATAATGCGATGTTTTGATGCTTTTATATATATTCTGCCCGTAGAATAATGGTGACTGTGGTTTTTGAAAAACCAAAGACACCAAAATGTATAGATGCTTAATTGGGTTCAGATCTATATGACTGTACAAGCAAATGAGCTTGGGTTGAAAATATTATAGTGTTTTCATCTTGAGCTCGTAGATTTATAGTTAACAAAATAGGTAGAAGGTAGCTGCTGGTGGGTTGCATGAGATCCTAAGATCTAGGTGTAGTGCTCTCAATCCAAGAATCATCACTGATGAAAGCCACAAGCTAGAAACTAGTCTGGGAATGTTGGATGAGTAGGCATTAGATAGAGATTTTATGCACTATCTTTCTGCATCCATTGATTATAAAGACTTTCACTTGGTGGCACTACTATATGGAGAGTTTGGTACTCTTACTATCTTATGTTACTGAAAGTTTGCAATAAAGATTCTTGGAATAACTGTGTTTATATTATTACAATGTTTGATTATCATTATATAAATTAGTGTTTTTGATTTATTTTAAAGGATTTTGTAATTTTTTTAATGTTCAATGTTACAAATATTATTAATATTATAGTTTTTAAATATTGTTTTTTAAAATTATATTACTGATTTAGTATATACTGTTGAAAGACAGGAATAAGCTTTTGAAAGTAGCATTTATTATTTTTCTAATTATTGCAAAGGAGATTGCGTTTAATTATCGCCATAGGAATAAGCTGTTGAAAGTAGAATTTATTATTTTTCTAATTATCGCTAAGTAAATAGCATTTAATTATTGCTATATACACCCAGGCTTTTGTAAATAACATTTATGATTTTTTTTTAATGTACTGCAATTCATGTGAATATTTTTCCTTAACATATGTTAATTTTTTGAGATTTACTATTAAAATGTTTAATTTATAGCATTTTTGATTTTTTTATTTTCCAGCAATTTTTTTTTAAGTGTAGTGTCTCAGGCTATTTAATTTCCATGTTACTTTCTTTCACCCCTTTTTTAATTGTAGTGCCTTAGGCTATTTAATTTTTTGAAAACTGAGTGTTTCTAATCGATGTCATTTATCGCTTGCATGTGCCAGCAGTGTTTTTGGGTGTTTAAAATTCAAAATGGCCACCAAGTGCATACTATATCAGCACCCATTTATTTGATAAAGATAGCCTTGCATGGTTTGATGCAGTGGAAAAATGGCAGAACTCTGGAGTTTAAAGTCCATGGGTTGCATCTAGATCTTCTGGTGCCCAAACTTGTTTTGAACTTCTGAATAGCCATCCAATTATTATTTAAATCAACATTTAAATACAAAAAATGTATAATATTAATCAATAAAAATAATGTACAGCTATATCTTACAATAGTTAGAATTTTTCACAGAAAATCAATCATTGATTTTGAGAAATACAAATATTTAAATTTTTAATTCTCTCTTACTTGATTATACTCTTATATCTAATTCTTATTAAATTTATTTATTCATATGTTTCAACAATGTTTGGCAGCGTGTAAGTTTTAAGAATACTGTTTGTAAAAAAATAATTGTACATAGAATAAAAAGAAATGAAGATGAATTATTCTATATGCTTGTTTAATTAAAACTAAAGTTTAAGACATATATGGATTAGCAATGATATAATAATCTCTAGCATAAAAAATGATTAATAATATTCATGAATGTATTTATCTGAAGTATATGATGCAAAATTGTGAGTACAGAAAATTTGACATTTGTAAAACAAATTGTAATAATTTAATATATGATCAAAATAGCATAAATATTTGAATTGTAAAGACTGTCAGATTATTTTATAGATATCAAGTATTTAGATATTTTTGGTATTTAAAGATATTTCTCCTTTTATAATTCTGTCAATTTTTTTAGCTACAATCTCTCATAATGTCCATCTATCCTGATAAGCATTGAATTTTAAACACATTTTGTTTTACTATTCTTTATTTTTATATTTTTAGACAATACAACTATTATTTTCGGTATCTATATTGTTTCTAATTGGAAACTGATTTAGCTTTCTTGAATTTGAGGTGAGAGATTTCTTTTCATAAATTAAAACAGATGTCAATTTCCTATTGGATATTTCTACAGTCCATACCTTGTAAAAGAAAATAAAAAAGTGTTCTAAAGTTCTCATTAATATTTGATGTAGTATTAATTATTGAGATATAAGATTATTGAGATATAAGAATAAATAATATTAAGAGATTATAAAATAGTAACAAACTACTCCTATTTCCATCGATGATCAAGTATTGTCACTAGAACACAATATCTTATTGGTAAATAAGCATTTATTTTTATATGACGCTATGCGTACAATTGTATTACATTCAAAGATCAGACTTTCAAGCTAATTGTGCATGCGTCTCTCTGCGAGTGTTAAATAATAAATGAATACTTCACTCCACAAGTACTTCACTCCACAAGTTGTGGAGTGAAGTATTCATTTATTATTTAACACTCGCAGAGAGACGCATGCACAATTAGCTTGTTATTATTTAACACTCGCAGAGAGACGCATGCACAATTAGCTTGAAAGGCTGATCTTTGAATGTAATATCTTATTGGCTAACTGTTCCACTTTCTTTGAAAAAACTGCATTCATGCGCGCGCACACACACACATAATTATTATAAGAGGTTTTTGATCCAACAGTTATTTGTGAATAACAAATAAACAGTCCCTGACTAAGAATACCTCATGCTCCCTTGTAAATTAGGATGCTGTTTTTCAAAGGCTATGTACAATTTCCAGTGCAAATAGTCTCTTCTGTCTCCCTTTTCTTTTTTAGTTACTTAATTTAGTGTATGATCTAATTGTCATGAGTTTTTCATGCCATTAGTAATATTTCCATAATAATTATGACAATGAGATTGTTTGTTTGTGCCACCACATTTCCATTCCTTAATTATATACAGAGCATTTCTGACGTCAATTCTCTTTTCATTTTTTTTTTTAAATTTTAGCTCTTGAGAATTAAGAAAGTAATGACAAAGACATTAATAGGTTGGTAGTTTTTAGTTTTTTTTCTTCCACATGCCATAGCATCGGCCGGGAGGCGAACTCACAACCGTCTGCAACCAACTACTTGCTTGTAAGGCGGCTGCGCTGACCTCTCGGCAACAACGCTTGACAGGTAGTTTTTAGTTGTGATATTTTTTCAAATCAGTACGATTAATAATGACTCAGTTTGAAACTGGATTTCAGACAGGAATTTTAGATGGCAAAGATTTATATTGAGATCAGCCTTATTTAAGGATCCCCCGTCTATCATAGGAATGGAAGGAATTTAGGAAATATGTCTAAAAATAGCCTGCCTTACACATTCTGGCTAGATTGTCATGCCTGGATGATTATTCATTGTAATAATATTATCAGTAGTAGTGATAAAGCAGAGGCAGTGGTAATACTAATGATAAGTATTAGAAATTTATATAATATTAATACTATTTACTTTCTTTATTACTTTTACAATGCTTCATATAATTACAACTCATTATTGATGGTTTCAATAGTTCCAGCAATCTTTTTCAGAACTTCTATTTATACATTCAAATTTTAACTGCTAACTATTCAAACTTTTAAAATTTAAGATTTTAAAATATAAGTGAAGTTCTGAAGAAGATTGCTGATGCCATCGAAAACATCAATAGTGGATATAATTATATGAAGCATTGTAAAAGTAATAAAGAAAGTAAACGATATTAATATTATATGGATTTGGCAATGCAATAAGAAAGATAAAGTTATAATACTTCATATTTAATGAGATACTATTTTATTCATATTAGAAATCCAATACATAGGTACATAGAATGTACAGAATTTACTTCATACAAATATTTCATTTCAGAATGGACAACTGCACTGGTGCAGTTGATATGCTTGCTTTCAGTAAACTCATCTTCCCAGAGGAAAGATGTTTAGTAGAGTAGATGGATGACTATAAGTTTGTATGGAAAGGGCAAATCAGTCAATGAAAGGAGAATGCATGATATTGGCTTTGTTGTAATCTAATTTAGCATCTTATTTTTTTAAAATTCTGTTTAAAAAGCTAATTGCATTAAATCTTGGCTTTGCATAATGCCACCAATACTCATCAGTACTTATATTCTAAAATTAGATTTAAAAAACTCAAAGAAAGCTTTTATTCCTTTCTAGATTGCATTTTGTACTCTTGGAGACTTTAATGCACACAATGGTACAAGCTTAACCAAACATTGCTGGAAATAGTCATATCAGTATCACAAATTAAATTTATGTTGTAATTGAATTTTTACACAAAAAAATAGTTTATCATCAGAAACATTTTATTTAGGCAAAAAATCACCATATTGAAAAATAGATGCATGTATGCACTAAACATCGGCACAGTTTGGAATCAGAATGCAAAAGAAATCCATACTATGTGAAAATTTACAAGCACAGATTGTTGGATGGATCGTACGTTAGTAAACATCAAGATTAAAATGACCAATGAATTAAAAAGTGGATTTTATTCCAATTATATTCACAAAAAAATTTGAAGTTTGTTCTTTAGCAATTTCAATAGCTATTAAGCATTAAAATTGCTAATTTAGACCTTCAGAATTGTCATATAACTGAAGTATGAAATTCTTTTAAAAAGAGTATATAAATAGATACAAGTAAATCTATTCTTGATTTACTAAAAGAAGAATTATGATTGGTTTTCTAATGTTAATCTTATTATTAGTAACTTGATTAAAAGATATGTGATGCTTTCTATTTAGAAAAATAATAAATTAAATGTGGAACTTAATAATAAATATTTAATTTAAAGGCAGAACTTCAATGACTGACAAAAACCTTAAAAATGGTCAGTGGATTAAATCAGCAAAGAAAATGCATTCACTGATCGCAATCACTCCAGATCTTTTTTTTGAGGTATTGAAAGTAACACATAAATATGAGAAACAATGTCATTATCCTATTAAATTCAGAAATAACACTCTTTTATATGATGGCAATGATATTTTGAATAGATAAAAGTAGTATTTGATCCTTTTTTGAATAATGATTAAAAAAAATGAGATGCCTTCTAAAAATATATCCATTTTGTCAAGATCATTTAGATATGGACAAAGATATCCTGTTTATAAATCAAACATCACTTTTAATCTTTAAAAAAACCTCACATATGGTTTTATTGCTTGGAAATTCATAAAAAGATCAAGTTCCAGACCTGCATGCACCAGAATTAATCCTGGGATCTCTTAATCCCAAGTTGGATGCTCTATCAACTATGCCAAAACTACAGGGTATCTTAAAAATAGAATGGCTACAGATCCTGAAGTTTCAAAACATAATACTGGTAATGCAAGCTATATAGATCATGTGACATGTGACTGATTTTTACTAAAACATTATAATGCTATATTAGTTTCAAAATATTGGATTTTTTTTAGAAATATATGGACTCACAAAGTTGCATCACCCAATCTTAAGAATGCTTTTATAATTCAATTTTTAAAAATAAAGTGAGTGAGCACGATCATAGTAATTATCGCAAAATATTATTATCTTTTACAGATTTTGTTGAAGAAGTTGTTTCCAATCATAGATGAATAATATCAGAGATATAATGTCGTTTTAGAGCATCAATAAGAATTATAGACATGGTTTTTATTGCCAAGCAAATGCAAGAAAAGTATCAATAACCAAAGTGTAATTTATATATCGTTGTTACTGATTTGGTCAAAACATTAATTGAACAAGTTAATGACAATGTTTTGAAATTAATTGGTATTTGGGCAAAGTTTATTCATATTGTACAGTTTCCGAATGACGGAATGGGAGGGGGGTTGTTACTACAGGAGAAAAATGCTGAGACATTTGAGATTAAAACTGATGTTAAACAAGGATGTATACTTGCTCCAACATTGTTTAGATATCTTTGGAACTGTTTATAGGTGACTTAATCAAATAAGTATTAAGATGAGATATAGGTTTGATTGTAATTTTTAATTTGAATCAATTAAAAGCAAAAACAAAAACTTTATCTTTTTAGATTCATACTATGCTTATGATAACTAATTCAAAAAACATAGAATGTACTTTAATGTTTTGGATTTAAGATATAAAGACCTTGGTTTAATAATTAATAGTGAAAAAATCAAACTGTTTATTATAAGTGATGGAAAAAAATCCTCTTAGCTTGAATAGTTATTAAATGAAGAATATAAAACAATTTAAATACGGGGCAATTTTTTAAGCAGAAAGGTGAACTTAGATGTTAAGATACGGCACAGACTCTGATAAGGTGCTGCTACTTTTAAAAGGGTTAAAAGATAGAATGAGATGTGGACACTCTATCAAGCAATAAAGGCATTAAAGAAGTTTTATATAGGATGCTCCAAATCATTTTAAAAATACAATAGCAAGATCATCAAAGCAGTCATTACGTTCTTCATCTTCCTGGATATGATGCGATTGAGTCCATTACTGTAAAATCACAGCTTTATTGGGTTGGACATGTAAAATAAATAAACAATATTTCCTAAACGTGTACAAGAAGTTGAGCATGGTTTTCATCATAGAGGTAGATCCCATTTAAATTATAAGGATTATCTCAAAGACATTCTAAAGAAATGCAGTGTTGTTTTTTCCATTGGAAAGATATAGCAGAGAAAATATGGATGTTAAAATATTTCATAAAAAATTTTTTCTACAAAAGAGCTTAAAAGATAGCATTGCAAAATATTAAATAAATAGAACAGTGGACCTCATTTTCTATATGTTGACATATTTGTGTTATAGACACCACAAAATTCATCTTTAGAATAATTTTTTATCTTGTAATTATGAGTGACTGTTATTGAGTTATCATATTTATTTGCCATGCACATGACCTGGGATGAAAACTGTACTAACCTATATAATTCTTTTTAAATTCAAAGCAAGTTAGGAGGTTTTTTTTCTTTTATACAATTGTTCATTGACTATTTCAGCTAGAAATCCAACTAATAGTTGGTACATACAGGGCCAATCAGAAGGGATGGACAGGAGGGGCAGTTGCCCTGGAGCTTAAAACATTAGGGGCCTCAACTTGGCAACTCAATATGTTAAACAAAAATATAGGAGAAGGCAAAGTGATATCACAGCTTATAGAATGGCCTTAATTTTACAGTTAAATTCCCAAAAAAAATATTTGAGAAAAACTTTTCCAAGCAGGCCTACCACGAGTCAAAAATGTAAGTCAGTTTAGGGATGAGGCACTAATTTGATGGCTCTGTGATGAAAGAAATTGCAATACTCTGCAACTGGCAGAACTAATAATCTCAGTTCTTTGTCAGTTAGTTCTCTGTTAACAGTGTTTTACAATATTAACAGTGCTAGAGTGAATATACCCTATCCAAGTGTCATCTGGATCTGATCTGCTTACTCATTTTTGCGACTCATAACTGCTAATGGAGTCCTGATTTCGGTCCTGTAAGTAAAAACATTTATTCTCTCTCCCCACATTCTTATTTTAAATTTTGAAGGGCATCTAAAATATTAGTTACCCCAGGCCTTGCATTTTCTCTGAAAGGCACTAGGTATGTGATTATCAAGGTGTTATTATCTAGAGAAGTAACATTTAAAAATATGCACACACTCCACTCAGAATTTATCTATGTAATAGCTATTATCTTCTATTTATCTGCAGAGAGAAGATGTAAAAACTTTTGTTCTAAAGTGAATTATTTCAAAGATTTATTTTTTATCTATCGATATAACTATCTCATGCGTATTATATTACTTTTATTAAAATAAAATTTAATGGAAAACATTGCACATGTTAAGAAATAATTAATTAGCTTCTGTAAATTAGCATACATCAACTTTCTTAATGTGTAAAAAAAAAAGAAAAATAATAAAGAGATCTGCTAATTTGCTCTAACAAGCTTTATTGATAAATGCTAGATAAACAAAGCATTTAAAAATCTCTATCTTGAAGCCACTCCCTGACCTCAGACCAATGGTTTCATGCTTTGGCACTCCTCAGTGAGGCGCTAGGGTAGTTTCAGATACTAGATCTAAAAATAGCAAGCCAAAGCACTCCCTGACCTCGGACCAATAGTTTCATGCTTTGGCACTCCTCAGTGAGGCGCTAGGGTAGTTTCAGATACTAGATCTAAAAATAGCAAGCCAAAGCACTCCCTGACCTCGGACCAATAGTTTCATGCTTTGGCACTCCTCAGTGAGGCGCTAGGGTAGTTTCAGATACTAGATCTAAAAATAGCAAGCCAAAGCCAGCATTTATCTAAAAGTTAACTATTAAGTAGAAAATCTGAAATGTCTTCAAACCCAGCTATCTAACTTAAATAGCTATATGAGGCTGAGAGATCTTCAGCCAAGCCTTATATTAATAGTCTTAGCAATATAACATTGCTTAAGACTTTAAAGCAAAGGCTACAAATAGTCAATGAAAAACAAAGTCATATATCACATGACTCAATTTTTAAGCTTGTAAATAAAAATAAAGAGCTCTGCTAATTTTCTCTAACAAGCTTTATTGATAAATCTATATAAACAAAGCATTTAAAAATCTCTATCTTGAAGCCACTTCCTAATCTCAGACCAATAGTTTCCTGCTTTGACACTCTTCAGTAAGATGCTAGGATTGTTTCAGACACTAGATCTAAAAATATGAAGCCAAAGCCAGCATTTTTCTAAAAGTTAAATATCAAGTAGAAAATCTGAAATTTTTAGACACCTAAATGTCTTCTAACTCAGCTATCTAATTTAAATAGCCATGTGTGGCTGAGAGATTTTCAGCCAAATCATATATTAATAGCCTTAGCAATATAAGTTAGATAGCTGGGTTTGAAGACATTTAGGTGTCTAAAAATTTCAGATTTTCTACTTAATAGTTAACTTTTAGATAAATTCTGGCTTTGGCTTGGTATTTTTAGATCTAGTGTCTGAAACTATCCTAGTGCCTCACTGAGAAGTGCCAAAGGATGAAACCATTGGTCTGAGGTTAGGGAGTGGTTTCACAATATAGATTTTTAAATGATTTGTTTAGCTGGTATTTATCAATAAAGCTTGTTAGAGCAAATTAGCAGAGTTTTTTATTTTTTTATTTACAAGCTTAAAAATTGAGTCATGTGATGTATGATTTTTTTTTTTAATGTGTATTTGGAAAATAGTATAATGACATCATATCAGATTTTTATTCTCCAAAAAGTCCTTTGATAATGAATATTGTACCCAAATATAAAATTGCATAATCTTTATTAACTATTAATAAGAAAAAATCATATATCTAATGTTCAAATTAATTATAAAATGTGCATATTCGGAAATAGGACTAAGTATATTTGTCATATATTAAAAGCAAAATTAGATTATGATGATGATGGTGATAATAATACAATAATAAAATCTTTTAAATAACACAGCAAACTACTTTTTATTACAAAATAAATTTATTTGAGGATTTAAACTCAAACAGTTGGTAAATTTCAGTCTCATAACTTTTATCTGTTTTGGAAACTGTACAGACAAACAATTCTCTGCAAGCGTCATTAGTGGTTTGTCTTATCTAGGCCAAGTATTAAAACAGATCAAACAAATGCTTTTAATTCAACACAATAAATCAGTTGCTTGAAATTAAATAATTTAATATTCAAATTATTTGCAAATATTTATAAACAGTTTATTACACAAAGATAATTAAGATTGACAATAGTTAAATGAATATGTCGGTTCTTTCATTGTGTGTAGTCTTTTTTGCTTTATTAAGTATTAATACACAATGAAAAAATGCAAAACAGAAAATCATTAATCAGATATTCATTTTAAGTTGTATATTAATTAGATAGCAATGAATAACCCGTTGACTAATAATTTATGTAACATTTCAATAATATATATAATATTTTATTTCTCCACTATCCAAAATTGAGAGAAAATCAATTATTTTATAATTGTTTAGGTACTTAGCTAAGTGGATTCTTTGCCCTTTGTGATATTGGTTTTTTTCTTCACATATTGCTAAGATTTTATTACTTTCATATGTGAAATTTAATATCTTCATCGATTGTGATATTAGCTTTATTGTTGTCTTTTAAGCCTGTATTATTTGTTAATTATTTTTTGTGAAATTCAGATTCACTTTTATCATTTACAGTAATATATAAGGAATTCGAACTCACACTTTCACACGACCCTCAACTCTCCATGCCATCTCATATTGCTGAGTTACATTTACAGTAATGTTTTGTTGAAACAGTAGCACCACTCAGTGCAAGCCAGAGTAATCAGTGGATGCCAAATAAGAAATGGTGATCATGTAATGTTTTGTTGATTATTATTATTATTATTTCCAATAGGGTTTTTGAATTCACTATTAATTAGGACTTTGATAAAGAAAGTGGCAAATATATCTTTCAAAACCTACACTTTCTATTTACTGTCATAAAATTAATCTTAATAATTACTATACTTTCTAAATATATTTAAGGTTAATCCTTATTATTGTATTACAAAGCTTTTAACATTTAAACAGAATTGCTGTTAATCCTTAATATTATTACTAAACTGTTGTTATATATTGTTGTAATTATATCTATAATACTATTGGATTTATGTTCAGGTCATTAGATAGTAATACACAACCCCAAAAATAAATGTTAAGATATTGATTACAATTATTAACTGTAACAATATGTAACATATAACTGTTAACAAAGTATTTAGAACAGTTTAGATGGAGAGGTTCACCTCCCAAATGTTTATTAATAGGACATCTAGTGTTTGGGAAGGAATGCCAAGATTTCCCTTTTGAACTGTAATACTTCCAGCCCACAGATGAATTGCCTGTCGTGCAGTTGAAATGAAATCAGTAGCTAGCAGCTTCCTGCTTTAGATTTGAGCATGTTACTGCATTCTATTAGACAATGACTTTACTTTCATTTGATGTCTGGCAGTTGCCTGGGTAATCTAATCCTCTCAAATGGACTTTTAATATATATCAGATGTAATTCCTTACTGAAAATAATCCGATTCATTGACCTAATTCTTCTATTGGTCTGTTACTGCCATGGGCTATTTATTTATTTTCCTTTATTGGTAGCTACATTGTAAATTTAAACTGTGATAAGACGTAGTTTGGACAAATCCATTATTTATAGGTAGGCTTAAGATGAGTTCACAACTCATATTGTCAACACAAGTAAATTATTATATTTATTTCAATTTTATTGACTTTATTCTAGAAGAACCCTTACCAATACCTATTATGCACCCATCATAATTTAATTTTTCTATATTTAAATATTTGTTGTGCAATTATATCTTTTGCTTCTTAATTCCTCAATAAATTTTTTACATTCACTTTTTTAACTCTTTGTATCTCTGATATTATTTTTTCTATTCATATTTTATTATTATTATTATTAAATCTATATCTCTAAAACTTCCAATTTTTTCTTTTCTAATTTTTCTGGTCCAAATAAAAAATCTTCTACTAATATTTTAAAGAAACTCTCTTAAATTTAACTTTAATGAATCATAAATCAGTTATATATAAACTCCTTGCTAATTGTTAAATTATTATTCTATGAAAGACTTTTTCATTTCACATCATTGCAAATATTACAGAATGAACATACAAAATTAATTACAGTAGTGCCACCTTGTGCTAACCAGAGTATTCAATGGATGCCAGAAGGCTTGTGCATAAAATCCCTATCTAGTGCCTACTCATCCAATATCCCCAGACTAGTTTCTGGCTTGTGGCCTTCATCAGTGAGGAGAGCCTTGGATCTGATGAAAGCCACAAGCCAGAAACTAGTCTGGGGATATTGGATGAGTAGGCGGCACTAGATAGGGATTTTATGCACAAGCCTTCTGGCATCCATTGATTACTCTGATTAGCACGAGGTGGCACTACTATATGGAGAATTTTTGCCTGTTTACTAACAGTTATGTGCTAGCATGAGATGGTGATCATGTGATGTTTAGTGGTTTAAAATTAATTACAACAATGATTTTAAATTAAATGAATCTGTGTCAATTTCAATCATTATATTGCTCCTACGGTTTAATACTAATTATCGTCTTTTAATTTTTTATAGAAGAAGGAAAGTACCATAAGTGAATCACTAAGGAAGTCGCAGAAGAAAAATAAAAAGAAGTTGAAGAAAGAAAAATTAGAAAACTTAAAGCAAGAACTTGATCTTGTATGTTATTTTTTTCTACTTTTTGTTAATGATTCTGGTAAGATATTTATTTATTTATTTTTATTTTTTAAGGATGAACACAAAATTCCTATTGAAGAACTATATAAACGATATGATGTGGACCCAAATGTGGTTAGTATATTTATTAGATAGTTTGTAAAATAAAATTGCCTTTTCTTTTTTTTCTCTGCTTTCCCTTCCTATCTCTCTACCTAACCTGTTTGTCTGCCAACTTGCTTGTCTATGTATTTATCTATCTACTTATCTACTTATCTATCCACTAATCTGTCAATTAGTATCTATCTTTCTACCTATTCATCCATCTATCTATATGCATAAGTATGATAATTTTATTAAATTTAATAATCATTGAGAATTCACTTTTTATCTATTTAGTAGATTGATTAGAGAAGGTTTTATTTGCTATTTATTAAATGATTCTACAAAATCTAATTCGCAAACGTTTATTACAGTATGCATATTCGAGTTTATAATTCTTACAATATCATATATAACTAACATTATAGATGAAAATATCCATACATGTCAAGCGTTGGTGGGAGAGTAGTTAGCACAGCTGCCTTACAAGCAGTTGTCCCGGGGTTCATTTCCCGGCCGATGCTCTGACACATTAAAAAAATATATATCCATACATCTCTTTTCACATTTTTCTTACATGAAATGGAGACTATACCTGTCTGATAACATTTTGTGGAGCAGTGGTTAGTGTGTTGCAATGAAATATTTAATAATTATTGAATCCCAAGAGAATATATGCACTCCATCCTCTTATCTCAAAATCCAATGGATCACAAATTATCCATTAGTGTATAAAGATTTAGACTACCGTATGTACTTTGCATAGACATAATGGATTTTGATGTAAGAAGGATGCTTATAGAATTTTGAAAAATTTGCTTGATTACACGTATTCTATAGTGCTTTAGAGTAGGGTGAAAAAAAACTGCTCTATATTCAGATATTGTTTACTATCTTCAACCATTAATTTTATTGTTTGTCTAAAGATTTTAATGATACAACTATAAATTTAATTGTAATAATTATTTTATTTTTTATTTTGTGTGATCTGGTGTAGTGGTAGAATGGCATCCTCTGGACCTTTAGGTTGACAGATTATGCCCAGTTTTGGCCACTGTCCAGTGCACAAACTTCTTATATACTCCTGAACAATAAAGCCATTCAAGTATGTTTTATTTCCTTACCCAAACTGATTTTTATATTAAGCTTTAATGGTGTTTCTTCCAGAATTTATTTTTAACCTGATAAATTTAAGGAGGAAAAACTATTCCTATCGTTTTTTTTTATGTCTAATAAAATATATCGTTACTATATTAATCAAAATATATAAAATGCGCTAACACGCACAAGCACACAAAGCTAAAAACAAATAAAGAAAATATATATATTATTATTTTTTATTTTAATATCTATTCCATTAAATGGCTAAGTGCTTTCAATGGTCAAAGACCTCATAATCATAGCCGCATTACAAACTATAATAAATTGACTCGGAGTGATGCAAATTTATAAACTCCTTCCCACTCCTCATTTTTTCTTAATACTCCTATTTTCATGTTATGAATTTTAACGTAAATAAATTAGGTTTAGTACATAATATATAGACACCTCACAGCACTGAGGTAGCATATTCACTATCATGACTACAACCTGGAATTCAAACCTGGGCAAAGTTAAATACTTTTCTCTCAGGTATCAGGTCTATCCCATAGACAATTCAATTAACCATCTATATTTTCTCAGTAAATGAATATCTGGTTATCCTTAACTAAAGAGTAAAACAAGAATGAAATAGCACTCATATTCCTCAAATATTCTGTAATTGGTGAAACCAGTAGGTAATTTTTCTCCCTCATTATTTCTCTATAAAGGGCAGTTGAAAAGGTTTTTGATCTGCAGTGGACTACTTACTAAAAAGTCTAATTTATCTGTTGTTGAGAAAATGAAAAATAAAAGAATAGCAGACATTTAAAAATTGACATATTTGATCAGTTTTTTTTTTTTTCATATGTCATAGCATCGGCCGGGACGCGAACCCACAACCGTCTGCAACCAACTACTTGCTTGCATGGCGGCTGCGATACTTCTCGGCTAACAACGCAAGACTTTTGGTTTTTTTTTTGTAAAAAAAAAAAAAAAAAAAAAAGAAAAAAAAAAAAAATTTTTAAAGATGATTTTGGTGGTGATGATATTTTTTTATATGAATAAAGAGAAGAAATGTTTTTTTTATAAAAAAATAAAACTTTTTTTTCAAGAAGAATGAAGGAGGGGGAGGATGATATAATAATAGAGAATCTGTGCATTACGTAAAACAATATTGATTCAGTAGTTCTTTTAACACTTTTAAATCTTCATAAATTCTTTAAAAATGCCCTGATATATCATTTATTTAATAAATATTTATTTGTTTACTATTATAAAGCGTGAGTTTTGATATTGTTTTAATTTTAAAAATTCTTTAATAATATTAGAACAATTGAGAATATCCTTGGCCAAATTTATTATTGTCATTGTTCTTAATCTAATCATAATCTTTCCACACACGGTTGTTTAAAGATTTTCATTTTTGTATATTGAAGTTATTTTTATTGTATGCTATCATTATATATTCATGGATATATATATTAGTAAAAATTCGTCACAGGTCACATGACTTATATAGCTTGCATTACCAATGTGTAATATATAAAGAGCCTGCTAATAGCTCTAAACAAGCTTTTTTTAAAAATGATATTGAGTTATGCTGTGAATCTCTATTACATACTTGTGATAATCGGATTACTAAAAATGCTGTAAGTCTTAGCATTGTGACAATGACTTCTTAAAAATGTAAATATTGCAAGAAAACCGCAAAAATTTTATTAGACAAGTAAGTGCCCATATTTTCATATTTACTGCATCCAAATGGTTTTGTTTTTTGCAAAACACATAAGTATTCATTAGCGGAGAAAAAAATGAAAAAAATATATACTATCATTATTCAACATATCTTTAAAAGATTCGTTCATTTTTCTAAATGGTGCACACAGATTATTAAGATTAAAATTCACTTCAATAAGTTCTTTATAGTAAATGTGCAAATCAATATTTGTTAATGCTACTTTTGGATCTATACACATAAATAGTTTTCCTTCAAAATCTAGGTCTCTGCAGCTTTAATTCAGTTTTTGAATATGTAGCTTCTCTTCTCAGCATTACTCCAATGAACTTTCTCATCTCTTTCAACAATCTTACATATGATCTCTTATTAGTTTTTTTATTATATTTTTTGGACTGCTATTTTTTCCAGCAACATATTCAGCTCAGTCTTCTTCTTCAGCCTCTTCATTCTTTCAATCATTACTTTTTGTAAATTTTCAGTATAAGCAAATAAATATTCACTTGAATTTTCCTTCTAAAATGATTAAAATACAGGTGAAAGTACTATTTCTGTTAAAATAAAATCTCTTAATTTTGGATTTAATATTTTACATAATATACACAATATATACATAACAATAAAAATACTAAATATAATAGTAATAAACTTTTATACACAGTCTTTCAATACACAGAAGTACTTTCGGTTAATTCCTTAACCTTCCTCAACTGCCATTAAATTCAAATAACAAAATGAAAGCAAACATCATCAACTCAAATCCCATGAATTCTGAATTTTAATGTTAGCAACTTGTCTATTAATTAAAATTCTTTTTATTCCTATTTATTAAAATTGCCATCATAATTTTTCTTTTATTATAGTTTCTCTCTTGTGAAGAATCTTGATACTTTTAATGTCAAACTTAAATTTATATTTACATGTCCTTTCCTAATCCAAGAAAACTGAAAGCAGTCATTAAATCACTATTATTTTTACTTTTCACACACTTATATAGGTGAATCGAGGAGTAGTATTGAAAAAAGATTAAAGGAGCATGAATTGTTATATAAGTATGTGAAAAGTAAAAATAATAGTGATTTAATGACTGCTTCAGTTTTCTTGAATCATGAAAGAACATGTAAATATAAATTTAAGTTTGATATTGAAAGTATGAAGATTCTTCATGAGAGAGAAACCATAATAAAATAAAAATAAAAAAATTTTAATAAATAGGAATAAAATGAATTTTAATTAATAAACAAGCTGCTAACATTAAAATTTGATATTCATGGGATTTGGGTTGATAATATTTGCTTCCGTTTTGTTATGTGAATTTAACAGCAGTTGAGGAGGTTAAGGAATTAACTGAAAGTACTTCTGCATATTGAAAGACTGTATATTATAATTTATTACCATTATATTTATTATTTTTACTATTATTACAATAGTTTTTAATTAACAGACATATTAAATAATTCCATTATATAATGCTAGCTGAAATTAAATATAAAATGACAAATTTCTCTTCCAAATGTTAAGTAATTTTAGCTACACCCACCATGAGTAAATATATAAAAGTCCGAATCTCAAACAGCCAGTCCAAAAGATATCTCTTGAACTGTATGCTGCAATAATGGGTACTTTTGTATAAGAGCTTCAATGTTCACACTGACTCTTGGAATGATGATTGACACTGGGAAGATAGGAGACTTCTTACATCCACAATGACTCTTGGAACAATGATCAGCGTGCACGATTGAAAGAAAACATGTGTGAAAATGTGACTTATTCAAACAAAGAGCATGTAATTTAAATTAGCAATGATCTTAAATTACTCATAAACAAACATATTTAATATGCATATGTAAAGAAAGACTAAACATTAGTCTTTGTTTGAATAAGTCCATATTTTAATATTTAACATCATTTCAGCATACAGTTCAAGGATAA
Organism: Epiperipatus broadwayi; assembly: GCA_028023455.1. Classification (NCBI taxonomy): domain Eukaryota; kingdom Metazoa; phylum Onychophora; class Udeonychophora; order Euonychophora; family Peripatidae; genus Epiperipatus; species Epiperipatus broadwayi. The sequence continues at coordinate 5,033,071 of JAQFVV010012395.1, read as the reverse complement.
CTTTTGGATTGGCTGCTTGAGATTTGGACTTCTGTGTATTTATTCACAGGCAGCATAGCTGAAATTACTTAATGTTTAGGAGAATTATTTGTCATTATATATATACATGTGTGTGTATTCCTTTCTATCAACAACAGATTTTTTAAAATCTATACTGGTATATAGGCAAAAACTCTCCATATAGTAGTGTCACCTTGTGCTAATCAGAGTAATCACAAAATGGCACTACTATATGAAGAGTTTTTGCCTGTTTACTAACAGTTATGTACTAGCATGAGATGGTGATCATGTGATGTTTAGTGGTTATACTGGTATATGTATGTAATTCTCATTTTTATATATAGGTAGTATATATATATTATTAGATTCCTTTGTCAACAATAGATTTTTTTCATCTGCGGTTATATACTTATGTAGATCTTGGTTTTATATACAGATAGTATCTATACCTTTGGAATACTCCTTTAATAATATATTCCTTTTCTCTGTATTTATATAAATATGTCAATTTTACTTCCACATATAGATAGTCTTAAAATGTATTTGTTTAATAAAACAGACAATTGTAGAGTTTTCATTTACATTAATAGTCACATTATGTGTGCTTTACAGATGGAAATCAATGATGGAAACATATAGTAGATACAAAGTATCAGTGACATAATTTTTTCCATCCATGAATTACAACAAGCATGGGATTCTATTAGCAGCAGAATTATTCTCGACTTTGCAAGCTTTTGAATTAATATGAGCTTTAAATATTTATAACTACCCACTAAGGAATCTCCCAGAAAATAAACAAAATAATTAAAGCTGAGTATTTTTTCCTAACATTTTTATACATTCATAATGTAGGGACAAAAATAATTTCTTAATTAAAATTTATTTCTTCATTCCTACAAAATACATTTAAATTAACTTTTATAACTTTTACATGCAATAAAACACCTTTTTTTTTTCTATAAATAGGATTTTCTTTCTTTTGTAACAACTAATAATTTAGCTTTTTGTTAGAAACAGAAATAAATTAACTATATTTATTAGATAGATTTTTTAATTTAATTTTAAATTATTTATTTTGAAATATCAATAATATTATTACTTGTTCAATTAATATAAAATTATTCTAGACTCTATTTTAATATTTATGTATATAACATATGTGTACATTTTTTCTTTATACAAGTATTAAATTTATATGCACACACATACTATGTTGTGGGTATGAGACATTTCAGAATCATATGAAAACAATTAAATCTCTAGATTTATTAGTGCTCTTCTCATATTTTAAAATCCATCATTCTGGTTGCAGTTTTTATGTGTTTTAATCCTCTATTTTACTTGATAAATAGAGGTTTATTGATAAAATAATACATAATGAGAGGTGATTAAAGATTTTTTTACTGGTGGAGTAACATTAGAATAAACTTTAATATATGATAAAACCCTGATAATTGAATGATTTAACTGGTTTTATATATGTATAAGATGAAGTTGCCTTTAGGTAAGACACTACAAAAAAAAAGATCTCTCCAACAACTTATGACAAAATGATAACTGCACTACTCACACTTGGAAATTCCCACATAGTGAAGGTTTGAGCAGTTTATCATATATGTATAGGATACATATTTGTCACAGTATATATACTATCATGCACTGTGAATATATTAAAGAACCATTACTTGATACAATTATTTTAAAATTAATTTTTAAAAGTAGATTAAAATTAGAATGCATGAAGTCCAAAATAAGACATGAAGAAAATATTTTTATTCACAAAGCACAAATTTCACTTAACGTAATGTTTTCTAAGATGCATGAATCATGTAAAATGGATAGTTCTTAAACATTTTTGTGATCTTAGACTTAATCTAATCCCAGTATTCTAATATTCATAAAACCAAATTATCCTGAAATAATCTATCAAGTCAGAATATTTAAATTGATTCTTAAAGTTGTTTTTTAAATCATGGTTGGTAAGTAAGTAATCAAATGGGTTATTGCTTAGAAGTTTATGAAAAGTGTGTGCACTAGAAATAGTAGATATAAAAGACATTGTCCATTGATTTAAAGTTTTAGAGTCATGCGCTAATCATTGATGGCAATAAATAATCGAATGGTTCATTGCTCAGGAATTCACAAGATGTTCAAACATCAGCAATGTCAGAACTATGAAACATAAACATTAGTGTCTGCCATTATTTCAAAAAATAGTTGAATTAGTTTGATATTCAGGTGTTCAAAAAGTGAGAGCAATACTGAAGTGTCAGAGTTGACCTATAATAAGTGGTATTTGAAGGTCTAGACACTATTACTGCATTAAAACATGAAAAACAAAAAGAATACTATCTTCCTGGTGGCAAATCGAACCTTGATGTTTTGCATGACAGAGATATTACTATACAATTGAGCAGATATGGTAAATAAAATGTAAGAAGTTGTTTCCCTTTTTTTTGTTTTAAGAATAGTTAGATATTCATTTACTGCCCAAATTGTATAATCAGCTGGGTTGGCTTTAATCTGATTATTACAATAAAAAGTTTCAAGCCTTTGAAAAATTGTCACATTTATTTGCTAAGCATGGTAGGAGAATGTAACTACCATTACCTCACAAGATTTTTCAAAATTATGGTAGTGTTATACATATACATTTAGTTTTTAAAAAATGAATAAATTTGAAATGTTAAAATAATTTTAATCGGTCAAATTAAAAAAATTCCTTAGGGAATTAAAGTTACAAATTTTATCTGATAAAGAAAAAATTAATTACATCTGTAATTGAATTTTTTTTAATTGATGTTAATCTTTGGAATTTAGAAAATTTATTAATTAAATACATAATTTAGAGAACAATAGTGGCTCATATTATAACCCCCCCCCATCTAAATCAGCTCATTTGCATGCCAAGAAGGAAGGCAATAGAATACATCCTGCAGAAGAGCTAAAGCTTCCCAATGGGAGTACAAGTGCCAAGAAGGAAGGCAACAGGATATTTCCAACAGATGTCAAATCCCAGCACAGTGCCCCATTGAAGGTCCAAAAGGGAATCTCAGAGATTTAAAAAGTCTTATGAACCTTTGTATTATTTTTTTTATTATTAATGATTTTATTTATTTGATTGCTGGAGTAACCTCACGTCCCCTTGCACACAGCAACTCAGTACCCAACATTGGCACAATTGACAAACCCTTGGAATTTCTGAGAATCTTTTAATTAATGCTAAAAATAAATTTGTGCAGTCTTTCAAATTATTAAGATATCTGGAATTATTTAAACATCAGGATAAATAGTAATCAGAAATTTATAAACAAGTGATGCTATTATTAATCTAAATTATGGCGCAGGTTAATATTGGAGAATTTGATGTGTATAGAAGACCAGAATGACTTCTCCATGTGTATAGAAAACACTTTTTAATTAATAACATCAAAAAAGATGGGAAAAAATCCCACTTTGTTAAATTTTTCAGGTCTAGATGTAATCCAAATAGCAAATCATTTATGCAATCCTAAAAACCCCAATGAATTGCAATTTCAGAATTACAGGGCATATTACAAAAATATTTTGACCCCAAACCCACTATACATGTAGCACACCTCCATTTTCAGAATCATAGACAAAAAATATGAGAAAACTCGTAAATTGACTATTGCATAATTAGAGTTTGTGAAAGATTATGTTTTTGGAAATTATATAGAAGCAGTTCTACAACAATATTTGTGGGGTGTGCCTAATGGGAGACTCTGAGAACAGCTATTGACAGTTGATGACTTCTTATATAAAGCAGCAACAAATAATAGTTTAACCTCCTATATAGGATTAAGTCAGGAGCTTTGTGAAAAAAATAAATTGACCAAATGATTGATAGAGAAAGAGAAGATTAGATATAGGATGCACAGATGGTGATAATACAATAGAAACAATCATACATAGGAAAGTAATCTGGAAACAGAAAGGTATAAACCTCAAAGATTGTGAAATCTACCTAGCTATTTTAAGGACTACAGAAGGAGTGCTATATATATATAGTTTTAAAAAATATATAAGTTTAAAATGTTAAAATAATTTTAATCTGGGAAATTAAAAAATTCCTCAGGGGAGTTAAAGTCACAAATTTTATCTGATAAAGGAAAAAACTAATTACATCCATAATTGGATTTTTTCTACTTAAAGATAATTTTTGGAATTTAGAAAATTTATTAATTAAATACATATGTTAGAGAATAATAGCAGCACACATTATAAATCCCCCCAAAATCTAAATTAGTTCAGTTGCACTTAAGTTCAAGAGCCAAGAAGGAAAGCAACAGAATATTTCCAGCAGAAGAGCTAAAGCTGTCCAATAAAAGTATAAGAGCCAAGAAAGAAGGCAGCAAATCTCTTCCAAAAGAAGAGTCAAAACCCAGTGCAGTGCCTCACGGAAGGTCCAAAAGGGAGTTTCAGAGATTTAAAAAATTGTATGAACTTTAGTATTATTTATTTTTATTATTTGATTGCTAAGAATCTCGATATTAATTATTTTATTTATTTGATTGTTGGAGTAACTTTTTGACCACTCACACATAGCAACACAATATACAACTGGTAGTAGATACATAAATTTAAAATGAAATTAACACAGGAAAATTCATTTTAAGTGGCTTTAAATTATAGGCTTTTAAGAGTAGATTGAGATATTAACTTCTATCATGTATACTTAATACAGATTCAGATTTGCATAATATGGTCTTTAAAAGCAACTCTTAAAAAAGTTTTCAACTTCTAGAAAATTTACAGACTATCCTCTCCCTAATATATTACATATAAAAAACAAAACAATAATAAACAAAACTTTATAATTCATCTTTTTGATTTAAAATATTTTGTTTAATGAAATAGCATACATAAATAAATATTTTATTATTTTTATAAATTTTGTGATTATTTTTACACAATCATTTTCAATGTAATCTAATATATTACCAAGAAAGGATAATAAAGGAAGCATTGTATATAAAATGCAAAATTTTTATTGTAAATAAAATAAATATGTTAATAGATTATTTTTGTAGATTGTTTTACAAGTTCACATTTGTAATTTTAAGTAATTAATTAAATGATTAGCATTTTTTGTTCAAAGTATAATAGAAATTAAAAATTAGATATATTAAAATAAGAATATAAATTAAAAGAACAGCAGAGATATAAATAAATGTGTATTTCTCTTTAATATAAAAAAATAATTATTGGATTTTTTTTCAATTTTGTATAAATTTATATACAAGGTAGGTTTTTAATTAATTTCAGTTTTTCAATTTAGTCTGTTTTAGATTACCTTGATAGCGATTGTATAAAATTGATCAAAGCATAGGAAAAATGAAATATTTAATTATATTAATGCAGCAAAAGTGAACAAGATTTAAAAAGAAAGAGTTGAAATAAAAAGTTTTGTAAACTATTTATATTTAAATACATGTATATTATGTTTTTACTAAATTTAATGTAATAATAAGGAACTTGAACTCAGACTTTCAAACTGCTCACATCTATCCAATCTATCTTATATAATGATAACCAAGACCACATACCACATGAAGAAGATAAATAATATCCAATAGTACATATTTTCACGCTAAACCAGCACTCATCAGTTGCTTCAGATCACCATCTCCCACACACATATACAATCACTGTTCAGTTTATATTAAGATAGCAAATCTTTAAACTTTAATGAACAGGCTTCAATCTTCTCCACTCTTCAACTCTTCAGTCATCCATATCATTGAAAATCTGAGGATGAAATTCTCAAAGCCCTTGTTGATGCCAATATTATTGTCATACTCATGTTGACCTTAAGCCAATCTGACCTCTCACACATATGACCTTAATATGTCCATTTAATTATCAATTGTATAAGATAGATTGTGTAAAATATTTATAAAAATCTAGATTAAATTTGGAAGAAAAAATTGGATTAAGGATTTTTATTATTTTTGCAAATTTTACCAAATAATAAAACTGAAATATAATTTGGAACAATATGAGAGTTGTAGAGTCTGGAGCCTAATTCATAAGAGTAGGAATCAGATCTACCACTTTTAGAATGCAAACTTCTTGTGAACCCCTAAGCAATAAACTATAAGACTATTATTAATTTTAAACTGATTACTGGGATACATTTAAAGTTGTATCTATGCTAATATTATTTTAGGGATTATCAAAAAACCAGGTCAAAGAAAATTTGCTTCGTGATGGTTTAAATGCCCTCACACCCCCTGCTGTAGAACCAGAATGGTTAAAATTCTGCAGACAACTGTTTACTGGATTTGCTGCTCTTCTATGGATTGGGGCCATTCTATGTTTTATTGCGTATTGTATTTTGATAACAACCTATGATGATGTTCCAGGAGATAATGTAAGTCTTGTTATTCACCCCTTTTAAGTCTTTTCAAAATAATACAATATGACAAAAGTGTTATTTTGTTTCAATAATTAAAAAAAAAAAGGTTTTGAAGAGTCTCAAAAGGAATGATTTGAAACTAGATTAAGTTTGGGAAAAAGAGAAGAAATTGAATTTATATTGGAATTAGAAAATTATTTATATTATGTAGTTATGTTTTATTTGTTGTTTTGCATTCAAATCATATTAATTACTCTTAAAAGATTTTAGAGAAATTTGCCTCACATATAAACACATGTATAAATTTAATTTAATATTATATTTTTCCTAAACATAGTAGTTATGAAATATCTGTTTAAAATTAAAAAATCCTATTGAAATTAAAATTAACATACTATTCATAAATCTATTAATTTGAAAAATTATATATAGTCTCAATAAAGTTTTTATTGAATTTCGTTTAATGTTCGGTCCTACACCTATATTTATACGTTTAAAATTCTACCTATACTAATCATACTTCCAACAACAGAAAACCTGAACCAAACACAGTAAGGTATATTCTACTTATTTTGTGCATGTGTATAATTTGCTGAATTTGATTCATCATTATCTCACAAACCGACAATCAATCTCAAATTGCTGTTAAATTAATACTTAAAATTTTGTTCTCTTCTGCATATTCGAATAACAACGCCCAAAAGCACACAATGCCTTTTTATTTAATGAAAAACAAACGTAAAGCATTAAAAATGTAATCAAAAGTGATTTATTAACATGTATATTTATGCACTTCAATTCTACTCAAAAAAATTATATTTAAAATATGTCTTTTCCGCATTTTATCTAAATTATGTGATTTTTAAAAAACTACTTTTATTTTAAGGATTTTAATTTATTTATTTATAATCTCCCTCATTTTTGAAAAAATCATTTAATAAAAAGATTATCTACTTTCATATTTTGTATATATTTTACTTATTCTTTTATTAAGAGAGATTTTTTTTTTCATGTAATTGATTAAAAAAGACATTAAATTAAATATATACATGATTACCATTTCATATGCTAGCACATAACTGTTATTAAAACAGGCAAAACTCTCCATACAGTAGTGCCACTCAGTGCCAACCAGAGTAATCAATGGCTTCCATTGATTACTCTGGTTGGCACTGAGTGGCACTTCCATTGATTACTCTGGTTGGCACTGAGTGGCACTACTGTATGGAGAGTTTTGCCTGTTTTAAATTAAATATACTCACCAAAACTTACAGTTACATATAATAAATTCTATATGAAGAAAGATTTTCCATTTAGTGAAACAAAATCTTATGAAATGTTTCACACTGTGTTGAAACAAAAAAAAAAAAAATAACTTATTAGTTTGAACTTAAACAGTGCATGATATTACTCAGTGAAACAATGGAACTACCTGACAGCTTAAATAAAAAAATATACAAAATTCTGTTTATTTCACCCTAGATAATGCACATCTTTTTTATTCCTGCTTTAAATGTGGAAACTCCTGAAAAAGGATATATTACCTAATCCGTCATATTAATATTTGAAAGGAAAATGATTCTAGAATAATTATAAAATCACTGAAGCTGTTCAAAAATGACTTACATGAGAAATCACATTTCTAAATGAATTATTATTTGGCAGCATCAATACTTGAAATACTTGGGAAGAGTGGATTTTTCATTCAGCTGATATCAGTTGATGCTAGTGATCTCTGTCTTATAATTTCAGAAGCCATGATGTAAATAATGAATAAAATGTAAGGACATAAAAAATGGCAATGTAATTTTTTAAGTTCCAATCATGGGATTCTGGCTCCAGTACAATTAATTGGTTTACTCACTATGTACATTGTGACTTTTAAATTTGAAAAAGATCCTACATAAAAGATTTAGGCAATTGTACAAATTGCTTTGTATACTGCATGAAATATATAATGGCAAATTATAACTGGATTGATAAACTAATACTAAAAATTATAATATTAATCGCTTTCAATATATAATCGAATTATTGCTTGGGAATTGAGAAATTTGAGTACTGGAAGTGATAGTGCTGTGCCAAAGCAACCACATGGGGCTTTTTTTTTTTTAATGACTTTTTAGTTTTCAATCCTTGAGAAATAACCGTGGAGTCAAACGCTAGTCTAGATCGTAGGCATGGCAACTAACACTGTGCCTTTTTCCTTATTATAAATTCGGTTTATAAAAGCTTACAAGCAATCTTCAGATTAATTGATTATTATTTCAGTTATCGGTTATAAATTCTCTTCCTTTTTTTTTTTTTTAAAAAAAAAGCTTAATATATATGCGTAGCTTCAGTGATTTGAAACTTGTTAATGATATTTCTGATTAATATCTTTTATCAAGCTTTTTTTTTTTTTTGTACGTTATCATTAAACATTAAGTTCCTTCTAAGCAGAAAACATTATCTAATATCGCTATTAACTTACTGCTGACAACATAAACGGTCAATGACAAATAAAATGAAGGAATAAATTTTATGGATATAATAACCAATAGATAATTCGACCTCCGGGACAGCAGTAATAAAATTTTATTTCTAGACAGTCGTACGCTCTCAACACTTATATAACTTTGAAAGATTTTTTTTAGTAATAAAAGTTTAAAATTATTTATGTGAAATACTGAAGCTATCTTCAATATATAATGGAAAGTTCTTCAATAAATAATGGAAAGTTTTGACCTTAGAGAATCAGTTCATCAAATTCTCTCAGATATGCCAAAAATATTTTGATTAACCGTCCGCACACTCTAAAAGAATTGAAGGAAGTATCAAAAGCAACGAAAAGAGAGGGAAAGTTTTGAATTTTGTTTGGAAGCAATATAAAGTAAAAAAAAAATAATAATACAGTCTTAAATAGTTCACTGCTGGGAAAAGTCTCTCTTTATTACCCCCCCCCCTCCATCCCAGACAAATACTGAAGAAAAATTCAATAATAGTCAACTACCTTTTTGTTAAGAATGACTAAATACGCATTGATAACCGACAACGAGATGTTCATCTGAGTTGACTATTATGAACTAGCTAGGCTTATTTGTAAATCCTTATCTGACTCAAAAAAATTATGTTTCCCCTAGATTTTAATTCTAAAACAAGATTAAGCGTGTTGGCGTGTTGATGATTATGATAAAGGATTTTTATTTGGAATATATATATAATATAGAAAGTAAAACAAAATAATTATAGCTTGATATAACTTTGTTTGGATAAAGTAGAAAGACGAATAATATTTAAGAAATGATATAAAATAATTACGAGAAGCATTATTATATAAGGGATTCGAACTCAGATTCACACGACCCTCAACTCTCCAAGCCATTTAATATTGCTGACACACCTGATCACACACGTGCTGAAAAGATAAATAATCACCAATATATGTATTTCATGCTAAAACAACAATCATCAGTTGGTCCAGGTTACAATCTACACACATATATACAATCAGTGCTCAGCTTTATATTAAGATGGCCAATCTTCATACTTTAATTGACAGGCTTCAAACTACTCCATCCCACAACTCTTCAGCCATCCATTTCATTGAAAATCTGATGGTGGAACATTCAAAGCCCATGTTAAGACCAAGGTTGTCATCCTACCCATGTTGACCATTATAATCTCTATATTTATTAGGTAGCTAACATTGCATGTAGGACAATTGTTTTTGTTATAGAGAAACTTCCAACATCTAATTGCATTGCAATTAGTATTGATGAGAACGTAATGTTAATAGCTGAAAGCTTAGGGATTTGTTTTATATTTAACAAACAGGATTGTTCAAAAATGCTGTAAATCTTGCACTGTTCTCAACATGAGCACTCAAACACCTAATATGATTATCAGATTATTCACATGTTTAAATAAACTTTATCAAAATTAAACATAGACAGTCAGAATATACTTAACATCATGTTTGCTCTAATACGAAGTTCTATGGATCAAGTCCATTACACAAAAAAAAACTGTTACCAATGATGCTGACTTTTATATGAACATCATAGTAACTGACTTTCATAAATGAATATGATCATCCTGTTGAAGTTAGTTTTACTTATCAGTTTGACACCAATCATTCTCTTATTATCTTCAGATACCATTTCCCACTTACAGTTATTTTAATAAAACATTTTAACATTTAATAGAGCTTATTATTTTGTCTAGTAATAAAATGTTAATATTACTGATTATCCTAGATATAGAGTTATTTATTGATTATTAAATTCATAATATGTATTTTTTTCTTTGCTGTTGATATTTATATTGTCTGTAATAAGTTAATAACTGATATGACAAGTTAAAGATTAACGATAAATGAATTAAAAGAAATTAAATGCTTCAGAGAAAATATCAATCAGTAATCTCATTAAAAAAATTCCACATCACTGAATCTCTGTATATATAAAGCTACTTAATAATATATATATATAATTGAGAACTGCTTTGTGGATAGTAAGAAAAAAGGTGTCATGGTGAAGAGGGAGTACATCCTCCTGTCATGCTTATGATATGGAGTTTGAATCTTGACCAATCATATTTTTTTCCAGAAGGCTTGTTTTTTTTTGCTAGCTTTATTACAGTCAATCCAGAAACAATCCTACATTGGTCAGTAAAGAGTATCTAGATATTCTAAGCTAGAGGATGAAATAAGGATGAAAACAACTTAAAATCTTTTTATTGCTTTAATTGAATAATGAAAAGTTAATTTTTCAAATGAGTGAAAGAAAAACATGTATATTTTTTTTTAATGAAAGTTCAGTTTAAAAAAGTAAAGAGAATCAGGACTTTAACATTGCAGTTCAGTATAATTTAGCTAGTTCTAGCTAAATATAACAAAATCAGCAAAAAAATTTATTCAAAATATAGTATTGTACACTAGCTTTTTCCTATGGGGTTTTAAGCTTGCAAATGCAGCCAGGTTACAAATTCCTCAAAATTGGTGAAACTTGACAGTAAGAAAGGAGTGTATATTTTTAGGAATATGAAGTTTCACTTTTTTTAATATATATTTTATTTTTTATTTTATTTGTATTACTATTATAATTAAGTATTTTCAAATCAATGTTAGCACTTAGAATTATATAGAATTTATGATTGCATTTTAATTAGCGAGCCTGACAAGTACTGCCTTTTCTTTAACTGTTTGTCTAAAAACAACTGCTGGAGATTGAAGTAGATACTTCCTTTGTCATAATAACCAGTTGCCAAGGTTAAACAGAGGAAAGAGTAGAGGACAGTATAAAGTTAGTCAGAAAGAGAGAACGATCAATAGTATAGTTTTTTCAGTCATAAAGATAGTTTCAAATAATAATAGTAGTAGTAGTAATAATAATAATTAATAACAATAATAACAACAACAACAACAATAATAATAATAATAATGCTGATGATAATAATGATAATAATTAATAACTTAGGTAAAAATCTACACACAGAGACCTATTAAGTTATTTTTTGTTTGTGCATGTTTGTGTGTGTGTGAAAATTAAAATCTGCAACAATGATTTAAATAATGTAAAAGCCTAAGGTTGTCTAAATTTTAAATAAGTCATTTTTATTGTAATAAAGTCTGTTTTTGTTAATCAGATTTAATTAAGGTTTACAAGCATCAAAATCAGAGTTTTAATTGAGTCTATTTTAGCAAGTATATTTTTGAAAAGCAATGTAATTAAGGTCAAGATCAACGTTTTACTTAAGTAATTAAATGTATTTTTGAAAAACATACTGTGATTAGTTAAATTCAAAATCAAAGTTTTTTATTAAATAATTCTGATAACTATTTTTTGAAAAACTGTTATTTAATACCAGTCAGCATGGGGAAATGGCAATTTGTTTATCAAATTCCACATAAAGTAAGAAAAATAAAATAATTATCATGAGGTTATATAAAAATCAAAAATGACTTATGCTATTATTTTTCAACTGATTCCAGCTTGAGAAAGTAGTTAGACTATCTTAGTTTTCTTGGCTTTCTCACTATAACAGGGATAGATTAGAAAAGATCACTGGGAAATATCAACAATGTTTCAATGTGAAGTAAAGTAATTGCTATATGGAAAAAAGCCATGAATGAATAAATAAAAACCTCTCAGATTATCTGTCTCAACTAAAGTTGCTCCATGCTTGATAATTGTGAATCACCCCCAAACCAACTATGAGATTTACCTGACTTAAAATTTACCAAACTACAACATTTATTGAATATATATTATCTTGTATGAGAATAATAAAATTATATATTAAATATTGCAGATTCACAGATGTTTTATATGAGTATTCACAGATTGCCTGGATATAAAAAAAAAAAAAAAACCTATAGATTCAACTGCAAATTATTTACATATATATTTTTTACACAGACTTTTGTGTATAAACTTTAGAAAAAGGAGTCTATCATTCAAAGACTTAGCAAAAAAATCCGGATTTTATTTCATTTAACTGATTTAGTTTACTAAAAAAAAACAACAAATGTTTTCTTTTTATATAATCTTGTTTCTTTTTTTGTTATATATATTTTTAATATGTTATATTATCTTTTTATTATTGTTAAATGCATTATAAAAGAACCAAGAAGGAAGATTAAAAGTAGAGAGAGATAATAATTATATTACTTTCTGTAATGATTTAATTGTAGTGGGAGAAAACAAATAATAAATTCAAGGAAAAAAACATTTTTGAAATGTATTCCTTGAAATTTATATATTATTTAATATTATGAATATTCATGTGAAAATTATTCATTTTAGCAATTAAGAATATTGTTTTACATATAAAGAAATATCAAGGAAACATTTAAAATGAGCTTTATAAAAATTATTTAAGGATTAAACAGATTTCTCAATTTCCAAAAATAAAATTTATTTAACAATAGTATATAAATGTAAATGTACGTAGAATATATGTTAATAATGCAAATTTAAATTCATGAAAGTACATGCTTTTTCAAAGTAAATTAATTATTGAATTTTGAAAGAGTTAAATTGATAATTTAAAGATCTGCAACTACTTATAATCCCACTTTATTTAAATGCAATAAAGTTAAAGAGAAAAAAGAAATTTAGTAATGAGAATTTATGTTAACAATAATAACAACATAATTTACAAGTGCAGTTTTCATTAGTGATTCTTAATCAGAAAGTAATCAGCTTTCAACATATGCTGTTTATCATGTTACTTACTCACTATAACATCATCTAATATTTACCAGCTGTAAATTTGAAATTTTCAGTGGGTTTAATTATACATCAATAATGTAATGAATGTATAAGTTACAAAGATTAAATCTTTATGCTCTCATTCCAAAATGCTTTAGATTGGCCTATATAATTGCATTTAGGTACAAAGATAAGATAGCTAATCTTATATTTTAAAAGTCTGTATCTTATGTTTGGGTTTGAGAGTGTCCTGCACCCTCACTATAACATTAATGAGTTAGTAACATGAGTAAATAGCACATGTTAAAGGCTTATTACCTTCTGATTAAGAATTATTAATGAAAACTGGGCTTGTAAATTATGTTTTTATTAAATTGACTCTAACTTCATCTAATATTTATCAGATGTAAATTTGAAAATTTTGCTGGGTTTAACTATAAATTAATAATGTAATAGATATAAAAGTTACAAAGATTAAATCTTCATGCTCTCATTCTGGAATGCTTTAGATGGGCCTATATAATTGTATTTAGGTACAAAGATAAGATAGCCATTTTTATCCTTTAAAAGTCTCTATCTTGTGTTTGGGTTTGAGTGTGTCCTGCATTGGTGAGTTAATAACATAAATGTTCAACTAGAGCACTTAGTAGGAGAACAATGAAATTTGTATTTATGTAAATATATTTTGAACTGTATTCAAATGAATTAATGTAATGAATGTATTTATTTTAATAAACAATATATTAATAATAATAATAAAAAGTTAATACCAGATTAAAAATAAATAAATAAATAAACAGTGCATGTCAAAGGCTGATTACCTTCTGGCTAAGAATTGTTAACAACAATAATAATTTATACTTTCTTGTTAGAGTTGTATATGGAGGGGATTAGTTATCATTTAATACTTATACAATGCTTCTAAAGAATTAAAGACAAAGTTCCATATGAATTTATATTATGGAATAATAATTATATTATAACCATTGTTGTTGATAATGACTTTATATACTATTAGACACACGTATTCATATGACTTTTGTTTGTGGAGTTATTGATTTTGTTTGGATTTCCATGGACATTTAATATAGTCCTGTGCTATGAACTCTATGTAGATGTTTAAATAATAAATATTGTATTAATGGCAAAGCTATTTGCCATATGCAGTTATTGTTGACTTGAATTGTATGTCTTCATGTTAGTTGGTATAGCATGCATTATGATTAAGGAGCGAGAACTTCCTTATGTATGAATGGTTGTATTTGATATGTGTTGTTTAATGACATGATTATATATCTTCTTTGTAATTTTATGAATAAATTCCATCTGTGGGGTATTTCAACCTTGGTAGATTTCAATTGTGATGTCATATGGGCAACATCATTAAGATGATGATGATTTAAAATTAAGATATTTTAAAGTTTCTATCAAGCTATTACATCAGTAATGAATGAATTGGTTATTAAAGTTTACTTCCAAAGTATTGTACTCCATCTTGTGAACATGCATATAAACTACAATGTGATGTGATGTATTATGGCTTCTCCTTAAACGAAGTCAAGAATATCTCAGCAATTATGCCCAGATAAACCTGTTAGCCACTTTATTTTACATTCCCCATTCTAAATTTACCCATAATCTAATATGTATAATGTGCTGCCATCTTGTGAACATACACATGAACTATAAACATAATACAGTATGTGTAATGTGCTGACAACATTGTTCAAGTTATATTAAAGACAACCATATAATAACTATTAAAGAAAAGAAAAAATTTCATTTATATTTAAAAGTAAATTAGTCTGAAAAAAAAAAAAACTTTTATAAAATATAAAATGAAGGTCGGTCTCATTTAAATATTTGTATGAAGGTAAAATTCAAAATGTTGATTGAGTTCAAATCCCCCCTAATGATGATTTTGTAGATAACTTTATGTATGAATAAATTCTATTACAACATTTGTCAAATTATTATATCATTTTTGTTTTTATTGATATTTTATTCAATACATAGATCAGAGAAAATCATAAACTCCTGACCTATGCTGGAAATAATTAGATTATGTTCTAGTTATGGACTAAAATGGAGAAAAGATAGTAAGAGGTTCCAAATCTAATAATTTAAATTGTCTTTTATTGTTAATTTATTTTAAAATGCTGAAGGAGGATATATTTGCTATAATGTCATTTAGTATACTAAGAAAATCTAACATAGAAAGTGACATTTCCCAAAAAGTTGAGGTTTAAAATCAATCTAAATCATTTTCCAGATTCTAGTAGAACCTGATGGTATCCAACTGATGTAACAAGAATTGATAAAAACAGTAATTAAATCAAACCTTATAGCATCTCCAAAATGTCTTTCCTAGTTATATTTAAGAGTGTCAATATCCAACAGGTACAATCACCTTCAATATTTGCTTATATCTATTTTTTTGCTTTATCTATTCTTTTGGTGGTCATCTTTTTTCTTCTGTACCTTGATGAGCAATCTGTGATGATGTCCTATCTGCTCTGCATGCACCAAGCAATTCCTCTATTATATTTTTTCTACGTTTACATTTATTTTAGTAGTAGAAATATTCCTTGCAGCTTCAATAATCTCCTTTATAAAAATGACTTCAGCAACTATCAGTCTCTATTGATATTTTCCCCTATTTCATAAAATAATACATTTTACATAGTTATATTTATATATTGGACTATTTCCATCATCATCACAAATCTTCAGGAAAATATTTTACATTGTTGTTTCATAAACTAAAGATTAGCCTTTCGATGCCTCATTTACATTGTTGTTTCATGGAAATTCTTTCTGAGTTTTAGCTTTTCTTTAATTTTAAAAACTTGTTTGAAAATATCCCACTTAAATGTCTTTAAAAAGTAGTTAAATCATTTATATAAATTCTCTATCATAAACAAGTGAAACAGTAGGCTATTATAACCAAATAAGAACATGATAAAACTATATGAATCAAATTAAGTAACGATTGACTAATATTTGAAATACAGGCATTCTTCATATACCTGGAACTTAATTGTAAATATATGGGATTTGAAAACAGACTTTCAAGCACCCTTCAACTATCCACATTATCCTATACCACTGATACACATGACCACACACACTCATCAGTTGGTCCAGATCATCATCTCCCATACACATATATAATCAGTGCTCAGTTTATATTAAAATAGCATGTCATTAAAGTATGAAGATCTGCTATCTTAATATAAACTGAGCACTGATTAAATATATGTGTGTGGGAGATGATGATCTGGACCAATTGATGAGGGCTGGTTCAGCATGAATTACGTATATTTGGTGATTATTTATCTTTTCTACATGTGTGTGGTCATGTGTATCAGTGGTATAGGATAGTGTGGATAGTTGAAGGATTCTTGAAAGCCTGGGTTCAAATCCCGTATATATGTTAAAACTGACTGTAATTCTATTCTTGTTATAAATATAGAAGATTAGTAAAACCACAAAGCAAACACGAGGAGCAAATTCTCTTTATTTTATTCCATGATGCCATTTAAATGGCAGCACTAGAGTAGAATAAACAGAGTTTGCTCCTAAAAAGTATTTTGTAAGCTGGAGTCATATGATCAATAAGTATCTACATCAAATTGATGTCTACTACTACTACTACTAATAATAATAATAATGGTATGTATCAATAATGAAATAATAATAACAACAATAAAAGTAGTAATAACAACAATAATAATTTAATTATTACTATGGGGGGGGGGGGATTTGTGTTAAGGGAAATATTAAGATAACTTATAAGTAATTAAATGGAGAAACAATTAGATATGAAATAATTAAATTTCAATTGATTAGAGAAATATAATTAGTAAATTGAATAATTAAATGTGAATTTTAACCTAAACTGGATGTTATAACAAAAGAAGTAGATGGATTTAAGATCAGATCAAATATCAAGTTTAGCTGAAATGTGTTAGAAAATGACTGACCAATCTAATGCTAGCTCTGCTGGTATAAAAATCTAGAATGAGATTGGCAAGGGGTCTGTATGTCTGTACATCTTGAGGAAACAACTATATACTAGGAATGGACTCGCAATGTAATAATGCTGCACATCATTATATTTTGGCATAATATACTATGGCAGAGCAATCTAACTTCATACGTCAAAAGCAGATATAGGGACACTTAACAGATCACACTGATCTTTATCATAATTTATATAAGCATTAGGGCAAAGACTATAAGTATAATTTATAAATAATATTTAGAATAATATTTTGAAATATTAAATAATATTAGTTAAACATATGTCTAATTATTATTTCTGATAGTGTCTAAGACAAATGAATTTGCATGTCCATTCCAAAGAAAAAAGCCACATCTAGATGTAGCAATTAGATAGATTATACAAAAAATAAAGTATCTACTACAATTAAAAAAATTTATAAGTACATTCTCCAATGAAGTAATAACATTGTGTGGTTATCAAGTGATTTTTTTACTATCACATTCTATCTTTATTTATTAATTTCAGATACTTATTTATATTTCACTTATTATCAATGAAATATTTTTATTACAAACTTTACCCATTTTATTTATATCATCTGTAATTGAATTACTTAAAGTTTGTTGCAAATATTTCATTTTTCAGAAAGTGGGCATCAAGTGAAAGTGTGGATCCTTGAATTGAAAAATGATAGAAAAGAAGCAAGTTTGCATGTAAATCTCGAGAAAGCAAAAATATGGGAAAAGGTTTCTATAAGCCACATATAAAGCTTGCTTCCAAGCTTATAGTAACTCAAATAGAAAAGGTTCTGGTAAATGCCTGAGGGTGGGGGGTTTTGGAAGACTGGTGGAATTGACTGATATTTCTGAAATTTTTTTGTAATTACTTATGTACTAATTTACAAAAAAATTTCACAAAGTATAAATATTAGTGATTTAAATCATTAAAGGTTATACAATAATTAAATAATCACGTTACTATTGCTAAGAACCATATATATATATATAATTCAAAACAAAACAACACTTTCCATATAGTAGTGCCATCTTGTGCTAACAAGAGCAATCAATGGATGCCAGAAGGCTTGTGCATAAAATCCCTATCTAATGCCTACTCATCCAATATCCCCAGACTAGTTTCTGGCTTGTGGCCTTCATCAGTGAGGAGCCTTGGATCTGAGAGCACTGCACCTAGATCTTAGGATCTAATGCAACCCTCCAGCACCCATTCCAAAGATATATTCTGATGTGCAAGTAATAAATGCCTTAAGCAAGTACTTATAGTAATCTATAGGTATTATTTGGGACTGTTGAATCATTCTAAATCTGCCTCTGGACAGATATTGTAGTATATATTCACTTTTTTATAATATACACAATTTCCAATAATGTAAATGTATGAAATTAATTGGGCAATATTAAATATTCAAGGTACTGTCTATCCACATAGATTTGCTTTTCTGTACTCATTATGTATTAATTTATAGAATGAAATGAAAATCATGACAAATGACACATATGTGCGCTGTTTATTCATAATTCCAAAAATGTAGTTACTTCCTTCTAATTTACATATACACACTAAGCTATGCGAATTTAATATGTTCTTTTAGTTAAGTTTATATATTTGTATACTCACACAAGATTCTTAAAGAATTTAGATTTCTACAACCAAAACTGATGTAAAAATAGAAATAATTAATAACACTTTTTAAATAAACTTTAATTTCTAGAATTTTTATTGTTTTTTGTTCTAGTTATATCTTGGAATTACATTGACTGTGGTGGTTGTAATTACTGGAATCTTTTCTTATTTCCAAGAGCGAAAAAGTTCCAAAATAATGGAGTCTTTTAAGAATTTAGTTCCTCAGGTAATTTCTTTAAAATATATATATATATAGCAACTGCACACACATATGTTATTTATAACAGATAATGTGTGTGCAAATAGCTCTTAACAAGCTTTTTTGAATATGCCTCTCCTCAGACCAGTTTCTAGCTCTGGCTATTGTCAGTGAGGCACTAGGACATTCAGGTATGAAATTTAAAAATACCAGGTCAAGTCCCAGCATTTATCTAATAGTTATCTAGTAACTTAGAAAATCTGAAAATTTTTCAGACATTTATATGCCTTCAAATTCAGCTATCTAACTTAAATAGCCATATGGGACTAAACTAAGTTCAGACACACCAAATATTAATAGCTTTAGCAATATAAAATTGCCAAAGCCTCAAGAGCAAAACAATAATTGCAAGGAAATCCAAGTCATATATCATGTGACTTAATTTAATAAGATTGTACTGCACATATTATATAATGGGCATGCTAATAGCTCTTAACAAGCTTTTCTGAATATCCCTATCCTCAGACTAGTTTCTAGTTCTGGCTATTTAAGTTAGATAGCTGGATTTGAAGACATATGGATGTCTGAAAATTTCAGATTTTCTATTTAATAGATAACTATTAGATAAGTACTGGGACTTGACCTGATATTTTTAAGTCTAATATCTGACTGCCCTAGCACTTCACTGATGACAGCCAGAGCTAGAAACTGGTCCATGGACAAGGATATTCAGAAAAGCTTGTTAAGAACTATTAGCATGCTTATTATATAACATTTTCAGTACAAGCTTATTAAATTAAGTCACATGATATATGACTTGATTTCCTTGCAATTATTGTTTAAAACTGTAGTATTTATAAAATTAGTTGCGAGTGGACCACTGAAAAATTATCAAAATGTTTATATGTTTGTAACAGGTATATATGCATTTTCCTCATAATGCCAATCTTCAGTAAACTTTATAGTCAATTGCTTAATATCAATAACTTACATTAATGAAAATGCAGTGCTAATATCTCATACAAGATGTATTATGGTTAATCTCTTTCAGCTTACTATGCATTATATAATCTATTGTGAGTTATTTAAGATAAAATATTATTTAATGGACACTAGATGACAATGCAATGAGTGCATACAGAACCCGAGCACTGAGTAAATAAGAGCCAGTAGATAGAAGTCATTGTAAGATTATTAGCATTAACAATACTTTCCCCAAGTGATCGATGATTTATTTTCCTAAAACAGATAAATAGATATGTCACTACATCCCGAAATGTACATATACAACTAACTTGGGTGCTATTATTAACAGTGGAATGTAATTTGAAAATTTAAATAAAGTTTGGAAATAGTTCAATAAATAAATACAACTATGTGTGTATTGTGCATGTGTGTGTAGAGATAGTGCAAAAAAAGCATTATTTCCCAATTTTCCAATTGTTCAGTGATAAGTCAGGTAGTTTTTATTCTTGTTTTAGCCATTAAGTAAAAAAGCTAGATACACATTTACTGACCAATAGTGGATAGTTAGTTGGATTAGCTGTGTTGGCTAATGGAAGAAGGGGGAGAAGCCTGAATGGAGTTTGGAAATTTTTGACTTTTTCTATCTTTATGAGAGATATATAAAGATTTTCGTGGGAAAAAAGTATGAACTTAAATTGGGGATTAATTTCTATATATATATATTGCTCTCAGGTAACATCAGCATTGTACCAATATTTTAATAAATGTTGATACAATGGTTATGTTGACAATAAGCTAATATATTCATGAATGAATTCAAATATAAGTTCATACGCGCACATTTAATGATACTTAAATTCTTACATTGTGTATATATTTAAGATAAAAAAAATTGTAAATTCTCAGTTATAAATCGAAGCAAGAAAGATAAACTTCCATGTAAAACTATAATTAAAAAATCTTACCAAGTATTTTTATAAAAATACATTATTTAAATCAGATTTTGTTTTCTGTGTTCCATTGTCTACAGTTTTGATAATGATGTAACCATCAAATTAAAGTTTTACATTGAAATTTATTTTTCCTGTTTGATTTTCAACTAGGCATTTATAACTTTCTGTTTATTATTGTTATATATGTGAGTTTTATAGTGTAATGCATTATTTAATATTCTTCATGCACATAAACCGAGTTTCAAATCTGGAGCAGTCCATGAATTTAGATAGTTGGTAATTTCTCGTGAAAAAATCTCAGAATTGTTTTTATAAAAATGCCAATTTGTATTTGCCATTTGCACCTATATTGTTAGTGAATTTATTCAATTTAAAAACTACATAAACATCTTTCTATACCAATCAACCATAGGAAGGATATTCCTTAGGACAAAGATAGCCACTCTGTTATGTATATAACCAAACTTAGCACATAGATGTATTAATTTGGTACATGAAAATTTACTTATATATGTAAAAAGTAATTCTACATTTTTTTATTTATAATCAGAAGTAAAAAAAATTGCAAATATATATATATATGCAAATTCAATGAATCAAATTATATATAAAAAAATTCTATAAATAGACATTTCACATTTGTCTAATGCTGAGGATTAATTCAGAATATGTCCATAATTGTTTTCACCTTTCCTTTAGTTATGTTTGTTCTCTATAAGCTTTACATTTTCATCTGTCATCGAAAACAAACGAAGTCATTTCTGAGTAATTGAAATTTGAAAACTATTCCGTTTGGAATTCGAGAGGTCATCGCAGCCGCCTTGCAAGCAAGTAGTTGGTTGCAGACGGTTGTGGGTTCGCCTCCCGGACGATGCTATGACATATAAAGAAAAATATTAAAAAGCTGGTCAAAACAAACAATCCCAGGAGTTTCTCAAAAGTAAGCAATATTTAAGCTTAAATTTGCTCAACCTTTAACATTTTTTCTTAATATAATGATGTGTTATAGATTTTTTCTCTCTATAGTACATTGTTATATTATGGG
The DNA here is from genome assembly GCA_028023455.1 of Epiperipatus broadwayi. Taxonomy (NCBI): domain Eukaryota; kingdom Metazoa; phylum Onychophora; class Udeonychophora; order Euonychophora; family Peripatidae; genus Epiperipatus; species Epiperipatus broadwayi. Next base: position 5,010,674 of record JAQFVV010012395.1, on the reverse strand, counting down.
GGAGGGGGAAAAGAGTTAAATATTATCTATATTGGCCCAACTGAAATTTGATGTAATTTCAGTATTTGAGATAAGATCGAGCATAAAATTGTTTTATTTTATTTTCTCATTAGTTTTAATGGGTACTGCATTAATTAATCTTTAAGTATTGAAATAGTTGCTATAATGACGATATGTTAAAGTAAGGAATATGTTGTTACTGCTATATAAATTAACAAATTAATCCTATTTATTTTAAATACACATGTAAATAATAAAATTATAATCTTAATAAAATTATTGTTTCTTTATTCTGTGTATTTTCATTTACTGCATTCATAAGTAATCACTTATAAACATTATAGATAAATATTTACTGTTCTAAGCAGAAATGTTGTGTTTGTTATATGTGGAATTTTTGAATTGGAATGACATATATATTTCTAATGCAATGTTATAAAAATGTAGTTGAAATTGTTTTGGTTTGTATTAAGTTAAAAGAGTATCATTTGTATTTATAAAGTGTAAATATTATTATTTATATACATATAATCATTATGAATTATTATTATTATCATTGTAAAAGAAATTTTGTTTTGGAACTCAGGACGAATGAGCATAACCTTGGTTTTGATGACGAATATGACATTAATTAAGACTGAACAATTCAAATTCGCTCTCTTTCATTGAAGCAAATCCAAATTCTTTTACATATTGTATTTTTTATTTTGTAAGTATCCACTCCAGGAGACCAAGCTCGTTAATACTTGTTAAAAGAAAGAGTAAGGAAATTTAAAGCATTCAAATTCATCTCAATATTTCTCTGCTAAAAGATAATTGTTACATGTAAACAAAATAAACATCACATGATCACCACTTCTAGTGAGTTTTGCCTGTTTTAATGTAAACAAAGTGTTTTAATTATGAAACATACATTGTTTTATATGAGAATTATTCCTACCTATGGATACCATTTTATAATACTGATGGAGTATTTTAATACTGGATTAAAACCAATTTATTTCTATATTGCATATATCATAAATGGAGACCAGTGTCTGCTTATTTATAATGCTATTACAATACTAAATGTTTATTAAATAGAGGATAAAAATATATAATACTTCGAGACTATTGAAATTTGACAAATATATTTTATTTTTGAATAACTGTTTATAATACATTTCACATCATTTGGATTAACAAATATCATTGAATTATTTAAAGCTCACAGAATAGACATTTGAACTATTGTGTTTTTTTTTTGTAGTACCTGCATACAAGTTTAGCTCAGGTAGTATTGCTGTGTCCCCAACTATGACTGGGTGACCAGCAAACATGAATACACAATTGATGTTAACAGACAACAACATATATAGTAGTATTAAGACAATTTATTAGGAATTAAAACAGTTAACTAATTAAATCTTCAATATACATATAAGTCTGCACTTAGGTAAACATAACTAATCAATCAACAAAATGAATAATTGAATAAAAATGTCCAAACAATGTAGGTAAATGAATGGGGTGCTTATCCTTCACTATATAATCTATCTCTTTTAAACACAAAACCTTCAGTGAGCCTCTTGAGGCATTTCATGAAATAATAATACTGGGATGGTGTGCTAAAAGTCCTAATCGGCTTGATTACCTACAGGAGCCAAGATTCTGGGAATGTAATCCAGCAATGATGATCTTCACTGCAACTTATACATGGAATCAGAACAGCAGGCAGCCACCAAGAGCCCCCAGTCCTTTCTTCTCTAGCTTTACATACCTCCTCTTCTCTTTTTTCTTTACTTTCTTTTCTGGAGTAATTAATGGTAATAGTATGAATACTGAACCCTACCATTTGATGGCACTCTTTTTTGCCCAATGCACATCAATATACCGATTCACAGGCCATCTGCTTGTTTTACATAATATTACGGTAAAAGATTTTTTTTTTAAACCAGTTTTTAATTGTTTTTCGTCAGCCCGTCTGTTTGGTTTACATAATATTATGGTGAACCACCAAAGTTTTTTTGTTTTATTCCACCGGGTTTTTTTTTTTTTTTTTTTTTAATAAACAAATACTTTGTTTTTAGATGGTCTAGGGGTGTTGGTTTGTTTTTAAATTATCAACTAACTGTCGGTCGGTTTCTTTACATAATATTACTTCTGGTAAACCAAAGTTGTTGTTTTTTTTTCACCCGGTTTTTATTTTTTTGTTCATTTTTTTTAAGAAACAAACACTTTGTTTTTAGATGGTGTTAGAGGGGTGTTGGTTTGCTTTGAAATTATCGATTAATGCTCCGTTGGTTTGTTTACACAAAAATATGGTAACAAACACTTTGTTGTTTTTAGATGGTGGAGGGGGTTGGTTGTTTGCTTTTAACTTATCTTTTTTTTTTGATTGATGTTTTGATTTGCTGAAAGACTTCAACCTATCCAACTCAAATACCCAGAAGGCACACCCTTACCTCCCCATCAACATAAACAAACTGCGCAAACTAGCCCGTAGATTGAAACTAGCACCTAAACACACAGACTTTCTTCTCAAAATTAACCTTGGTAGCCTCTCCACTGCTATATTTCTTAATAGAAGAGGCTTCCGCATAGATCCTATATGTTGTCTCTGTCTTTCCAGCCCAGAAGATATGGACCATATCCTTCGCCTTTGTCCGGTCTGACAGGGACTAAGACAAAACTTCCAGAAACACATTGATAATAATGGTCCAGATCTAACATCTCTTGAAGGGGTTTTAAATAGAGGCATTTTCACTGAAATCAGGCTCGCCACCTACATAAACTTTGCCATCTGGTTGACCAGATGCAAGGTGATTTTTCAAAAATTACCGCTTAACGAAATCAATAACTGCTTTCTCAGCATAATTAAAAATATCCAAGAAACAGACAAGAGAGAGGCCGATCCATACCTGGCCATATTAACATGGGAATTCACAACTGGTCTAAACAGCACCTCTCCAACCAACCCCTAAATAATTTATATGAAAATATTTATTATGACTTAATATCTTATTATGATTTAATAAAACCCTCCAACCATAACTTGCCAAAACAGGGTTTACTAACAAAGGTATTTCGTTATAGACTAGATGATTAATATTCACCTTGCATCCACAGGTTATATTCTACTGACTTTTGAATCATTTCTTCTTTGTATATACCACCCTGTAACCTCGTCTAGATATTTCTTGTTATTTTTTTATTTTTTTATTTTTTTTTGTAATCACTTATAGGTCAAATAAAATTATCTTGAAAGAGAACAATTCAGTACTTTTGAATAAACCAACAGTTGGTTTTTTAAAGGGTGGAGGGGTTGTTTTGATTTTGAATTGTCATCTTTTTTTTTTTTTTTTGTTTAATTTATTACGAAACTTTTTTTTTTTTCAAATCTTTACGCCACAGAAAGCTTTATATGATAGCGAAAAGTTCTTCCTTAATTTTTGGGCCTTTAATTTTAAAAAAAAACATAAACAGTTCATTTTTAAAGAACACTTTTTTTTAAGCCGGGAGAGGTGGGTGGGGTGGCGGGGAAGGTTTGTTTTGATTTTTAATTATTGAATTTTTTTTTGGATTTTCTTTTTGAACATTTTATTATGTTACCACACAGTTCTTTATTATTATTTTATATATATTTTTTTGGGATGCAGCCTTTTGAATAAACTCTTAAACACTTTTTTTTTTTTTTGGTATAATAAAATATTACCTACTTTAACTGTTAATGAAACTTATCAAATATTACCTACCTACTTTATAATCATGTGAACAACACAAAAGAACAACAACAACAGTTTCCCATAAAATAATTTATTGAATCCAAAATAAACGAAATTTGGACAAGTTGTGTACCAAAACAAGTAAAAAAAAACAACAACACCATTATCGGGGGCATAAAAAAAGCCATAAGTAACATGCAAATAAAATAACAGGGAAGCCTCAAAGCTGTAAGTAATGGGATTTTGGAGCCCTCGAACCAACTTCCCTTACGCAGACCTACAACTTGCAGATGACATTTAGCAGTTCTCATACGGATTCACGTGTAAATGGGCATTTGCTAATGAAATTGGAAACAACTCTGCTGAAAAGAAGAACCTTTTCAAGTTGTGTGCAGTTCAAAAGCATAGGGAAGCATGTGTGATGACATGACAATTCTTAATATGGAATACTAATTCCATTACACTTTCTAAAAAATTTCTGACAATGAATTTTTGCAGAGTTTTGTCTCTTTCAAATACGGCCACCATCAAATCAGACCATAGCGAGAGTTCAAGAGTGCTCACTTGATAAATACTGCCACAATGCAATGGGCATAGTATTTCATCATGTAATCATAAAATACATCACTCTCAGGCAGCCTATGTCTCAAAAACACCTATTGTATTGACAACCATAAGTTAAGGCTGCTAAAATGGTATATTGTTGTGCATTTTGTGAAAAACAATACCATCAAGCGGAGAGGTTCAGTATTCATACTATTACCTAATTAATTTATTTTTTCCCCACATAATCTGGTGGAGGGGGAGAATCTTTACTTTAATTAGTTCTACTTAAAACAATTTAACTATTATTAAACTTAAAGGTTTTGATTATCTGCCTGTAAATCAATAGTTATTATACAATGAAAATTTCTTAACTTTAATTACAAATTCCCCATTTGTCTTAGGAATTTACTTGATTGTAATCTAACTTTTCAGATCTACAAATTTAATTAATCTATAATATTAATAAGCCAATAAGCTAATACACATGCGCTTTGCAGATGTCACTATATAAATGAATACTCCCACATATATTTATTTTGTTTGTCTCTATTCAAAGTTTTTATTTTTTAACTTAATTTAATTAAACATTTTTCTTTTAGTGATTTCTTTCACAACACTATAACCAAACTTATTAAATATAAATTGAATATTTTACACTCCTCCTCTTACTCCAGAAAATTTGCTTAGGTTTATATATATTCTTTGAATTTAATGGGCTTTCATATCTATCGTCTGGGTCTGGGTGAACTAGTTGTTACTACATTTGGTTTCTGAGTTGGTTGAAGTTCATCTTCCCTAATTTCAGGTTTCTGGATCTTGATTCTCTTTGGTCATTATTTCATGTGGTATTGATTCTACTATCACTTTTTTTTCCTGCATTTCATCCTTTGGTATAGCCACTGAAATTTGAAAGTCTTTCTTGACTCAATAACAGATATAATTTATGTCTCCTGTATGTCATACTATCCTGTGCTTGGATGATTACTATTTTTTTTTAATAATAATTTTGTGACTACCCTTGAACCTATTTTTTCCTGATTATGACTTGAGCCCAAACTTTGTCACCTATTACATATGTATTTTCACTTTTTTCACCAGTTACATGTGTATTTTCACTTTGTCACTCTCTACTTTATTGGCCATGTTGGGAAGTAGAAGTGATAATTTAATCCAATTTTTTTTCCCATTAACAGTTTTGCTGGTGATTTTCCTATAGCTGTTGATGGTGTAGAGTGTTGATGAAGCATGGCATTATATATTGCTTGCTGAATACTTTCATTCTTCAATTTCTTAAGAGTTTTTTTTATTATTTATACAGCATTTGCAGCAAGGCTATTCGACTCTGGATGGTATGAGGTGTGCATATATGTTCTATGCCATTGTCAATGAAGTAGTTTTCCATTTCTTGTGTGGTGAATCCAGAACCATTTTATAATGGTTTCTAGTAAACTATGATCAGAAAACACAGCATTTAAGGTTTCTATCATTTCTTTTTCCATTTATATTCTTTACTATGTAACACCCTGCCCATTTTGAGGATACATGTATGTGGTCTATGTGCACACTCTGCCCATTTTGAGGATACATGTATGTAGTCTATGTGCACTCTCTGCCAGGCTTTTGTTACTATTAGCCATGGATTATATTCTTTTGTTTTCATGTTCATCTCTCATTGACAGGCCATACATTTTTTATGTATTGCTCGAACTCTGAGGTTATTTTTGGCCACCAGATGTAGCTGGAAGCTAATGCTTTGGCCCACATGATTCCAGGATGACCTTCATTGAGTAGTTTTAAAACTTTCTATCCACCTTCAGTTGATATTACTACCTGATCCCCCATTAACACTCAGCCTTTATAAATAAACAATTTGTTTTGGTTTATCCATAACCCTGGAGAGGCATAGTGAGGCTTTGAAACAGGCCAGCCATATTTATCCAACCCATAAGCAGTTGATAACCTTTTTTGGCTTTTTTCCAGCTAGTTACTTTTTCTACTATTAAGTATTTCTGATTTCAACATGTCAATATAATTTATGTCTGTCTCCATACTGCTCAGTTCTTCTTTATCTGGGATAATGTGTCAGCATGCTAGATCTCTTTGCCCTTCTTATATTCTAATTTGTAGTCATAAGATTACAAAATATTTCTCCAATGCATCATGCATGGAATTAAATGGTTAGGGGCTAATTTATCTTGGTCCAGAATTCCTAGAAGAGGCTTGTGGTCAGTTATTATTTGAAATGTTCTTTCAAAAATGTATTGATGAAATTTTTGAGGGCAAACATAATAGTCAAAGCCTCTTCATCAATCTGACTATAGTTTCTCTCCACTTTCAATAAGTTTTATTATTAGAAGTCAACTGCAGTAACCTTAAATTATATTTATTTATTTCTAAGTAACAATATACTTGAAGCAATCAGCAAATTAAAAACAAAATATTCATATCAGTAGATGAATAAGTAAACTTGAGATGAATAGCTATATTATTTGTTCTAACATAAAACAATCTGAATATAGTATTTTCGTTATGATAATTAAAAAATTTTCATAAATTTGTCTTTTATGGTAACTTTATAAGATAATTTAAAATAATTGTCAGTGCACAGTATTATTATTGAAAATAATATTTTTAATATTGATTTAATGTAGCTAATTTGAATTAATAAATATTGTTAATAATTACTCATGTTGCTTTAATCCCCCCCCCCCCGACATAAGTTTTTTGGCCCGTTAAATAATTCTTATTTTTTACTAGGTAGATATATAAAAATATGTATTTCACATCTCCCTCCACTTAGACTACGCCTATGACCACAAGTCACCACCCCTGATATAGGGGATCATCATTTCATATGAAAAATGTCAAAAACAAATTGAAAATATTAGAAGATTGCAGTTTGTGGATAAGAACAAAATTGTTTAAATAATTTTAAATTGGATCAATAGTAAATAAAGGAAAATATTAAAATAGACAGAGGAATTAGATGTGAATGCATTTTATTATACCAATATAAAAATTGGATTGAGCATATAAGTAAGTTATAAATCATAACTTGTCAATAGTTAAAATTGACAGAGGAATTAGATGTGAATGCATTTTATTATACCAATATAAAAATTGGATTGAGCATATAAGTAAGATATAAATCATAACTTGTCAATAGTTAACTGGTTTTCAAATATAATTTGCAGCTCTGTAGCTAAAACTTAATAAACCAATAAAATATCTGCAATTTGTTGTCAAAGCAATCTTTATAAATAAAGTATGAAAGTTGTCTTGACAACAGATTGTGGATATTCTATTGGTTTATTAAACATTTGTGGTTGTGTAGTGAATTAAAGAGTATATTAGATAAAATATTTATGCTAAAATTGTATGTATTGAAACAGAGAATTATTATTTAAGATGAGAACAGGAAATACTAAAGAAATATATTAAAAATTCAAAAAATAAAATTTGACATGTGATTTATAATGGTCATCTTAATTCACATTTTAGCATTTAAACTGAAGTCTTAAAAACATTAGATATACTTAGATTTTAAATTAAAGTCAGTGCTGTCTAATGCTAGGGAAGTCTTGTAGTATTTTATTATTTATCTAATTAGCCAAGAATTTTTTTCATTTTAAATAGTTATTGTAAATGACATAGTAAAAATGATGTTATAAACCTAAATTTATTTATAGTTTGCTTTGGTTCTTCGTGAAGGTGAGAAGTCTACAATAAAGGCTGAAGAGCTTGTAGTAGGTGATATCGTTGAAATCAAATCTGGTGACAGAATTCCAGCAGATCTCCGCATTATATCAGCTCATGGATTAAAAGTAAATCTGTAAATAATTTGTTTTAAATATAAACTATAGAATAGCATTGACTTCTTACCATATGGTATCATTTTTGCCTTTTAATTAAAGCAATATTGATTAAATATAATTTATTTTGCAGTTACTGCATGAATTTCTAACATTTTTAGGTTGATAATTCATCATTGACTGGTGAATCAGAACCACAGTCAAGAATTCCTGAATTTACTCATGATAATCCTTTGGAAACAAAGAACCTTGCTTTCTTTTCTACTAATGCAGTGGAAGGTATGGATTGTAGTTAACTTTAACAAATAGGTACTTCTCTTTTATAATAAAAACAAATTTATCATGTCATTGTGATTTATTCTTCCATATTATAATCTGAGTTTCAATCCTAAAAAAGTATTGGGGGATTTTTTACCACAGTCAAAAATTGATAAATCATCTTAGAATTATTTCATAGCAAACCTATCTAATCATAAAGTGTCAGATATAAAGATAAAAGTAAACCAATGACTCTATCTCTAAGTCTGATATTTATCTTATCAAAAATAAAGGCTATGCCATCTTTCAAAAGTAATTTTGATTTGTTATTCACACATCAAACTGCAAAAAAATATCTAGATACCCATTAACCAACCAATAAATAGGTAACTGTATAAATTTGCTATAGTTAACTTCCTGGAAAAAAATCCCAGGATTACTTAATATTCTCTAGCTTTTTAAAAAAATTTAAGTTTTATGTAGATGCAAATACCATATTGTAAGAGTATCAACTCACACTAAATTTCAGTCGACACAGAGTCTTTTGTTAGTAAATAAATATTAAAAAGTTCTTAAATCAGGGAAGAAAACTGCAGGACAATCTAATCATTCAGATGAACATGAGTGCTAAATCATCAAAGTCACTACTAGATATATAATGCAATCTTTATGATTAGTAATAGAGACATCATTCACAACAGAGTGTTAACCCAAAGTTTATACTACTTAGAAATTATGCCATAACAACTAATGCTTTGTCAAGGCAATACATCCATGCTTAAATATTACTTGAATATTATAGTTTTCATTTTAGAATATTTTCTATAAAGAAGAAACAAACCCTCTGGTCATGTGCCTTACAAATCTCCTTGCAATAACTCATAGAGCATCTAGTTAAAAAGCATGTGTATGTTTATGCTTTTTTAAAGTTTATATATAGATAAGCTCTAAATGTAAGCATACACGTATAACTTTTAAGTCAATGCTCATGGGAGAGTGCAAGAAGATTTATAAAATGCATGGCTGAAAGGATTGTTCCTTTATAATATTACACACATAGGCTGCACTATATAAATAACAGAATACTTATTAAAGTAAATATCTTATTTTGTAATTTTGAGTTATTATTCAAAGTTATTCATTTCATTATCTTTTATTTAATTCCCAAATTAATAAATCCTATGGCTTTTAAAATGAAGTATCACTACTTCAATGGTGTGCCAAAACTTTTTATTGTAAGAATGTAATCAATTTTTTAATATATATGTGCTATGTCTTAACTCTTAATCATGAAGTAAGAATTACAATTTATTAATCTAATGAACGTTAATATTACAAGTAAAATGTGTATACACATGAGACATTAAACAGATGCGATTGCAATTATACCCACACAATAAAATACATATATATAGCAGATATATAAAGTCCAAATATTAATCTAGTTGATATATGATACATACCTACAAATCCATATAGGCAGATGTATGAGGTTCAATTGCTAATCCAGGCTAGTCTATAATATCTGATCATAAGTTAACTAGGAATGCAAGTCCTTTTGCTTACTAAGTCTGTTTGCTAATTAATACAATGTAGAAAATATTTACTTTTACACTATAGCTGATCTTCAAACCTGGGAAGCCCTTGAGGCATTTCAAAATAATAAGATCAGTGATCTGTAAAAACCCTAATCGGTTTATTGAACCTTTAGGAGCTGAGATCCTGGGTATCTAATGATTTCCCCTATTAGTTTTCTTCTGTTGCTTCTTCTGGTAACACAATTGTCTCGAAGATCACAATGAAACACCCTGGTTTTCATTCTCTCTGCACATTTCCGTGTGTTCCAGTCACTTTCGTTTTCTGGAGTACTCTATTTTTGGAAAATCTGGGTGGTATTCATTTTATCAGCACAATCATTGCCCTGTAATTTAATTAATATTTTACTAGTACTAATTTTTTTTTTCTTATCTGATTGTTTATTTTTTGATTTCGGTAATCTATTATACTATATGTTTTGCTTAATTGCATTTTTACCGAATTCCAATTAATCTGATTATGACTATTTTTATTTCCTCTCTCAATTAATCATATAACTTATTAGATATATTTTAGCTTATTAATGATATGTACATGCTTAATAAATACATATTTTACAATATGCATATTCCATCACATACAGGCAATGCTTAACATTAGCCAATAGAATATCAGCAGACTGTTATCAAAGCAGCACTCAGATAATAAATGGAAATCTTTATCTGAGTACTGTTTTGAAAACAGATTGCTGATTGGGCCCCTGGATGTGTGTGTGGGTACCAAAGCATTTTATCATTGGGAGCTTCAAATTAGATCAATTATTCATAAATTGATATGCAAACATTTTCAAATTACACCATTGTTAGACACATGTTATGATTGCCATTGTTTTTTATTTAAATATAACAGGATTACTTTTTTACTTAGTCTTGTGACTATTGTTTGAAATATATTAAATATTATATAGTCTACCATTTAAACAAAACATCTGGACACCATTTCACTGCAAATATTATATACTCTACTATTGCACTAAATAGAACAGATATAGCCTTGTAATAATTAGGAGAATTCTATAATGTATTAGACAACAGACATTACATTTATTAATATATTATCACAATCAATGTAGTATTTTACAGACAGACTTTGTAATAAAGCTTCCATCGATTGATTCTGTTGCTATCAAGCAATTTTTATTTAAATACTGATATCTTTTTTTAATACCGATATTAATAATTTTTACATTTCTTTAATCTGCTCTTGCTTTTTATTCATATTGTCATGAGGTTTGTTTCCTAGCTAAAAATTCATAATTGATTCATAATAAAACACAAAATAAAGTGCAAATGTATTTTAATAGCTTCTAAAAATTTATCAAATAAGCAATGTTAGCATAGAAGTTTTAAATGTTCTTCCCTTAAATAAGTTCTTAACTCCTAAATGTTGAACTATATAATATGAACATGTTTAATATGACTATGTCATTAATAAGTGTTATAAAATAAAAATGTAAATATTTAATTATTGAACAAATGTAAGAGAAGCTAATTTTGTTAATAGAAAACATAAACAAGTTATAGTGAGAGATTCTGAATTAAAAGCAACTAATACATTTTTAAAACAACTATTTTTAATAAATTAATTGACATGCTGGTTAGAGTTGATGCTAATGGAATGTAGAAATTGTATCAGCCTTGTAATGATTATCGAACTTCAGAAAATATGACAGAAACAAATCTGTATATAAGGGAAAGACAAAGCTAAAAATCGTTTCCACTCTTTGTAATGTGTAATTCAATGCAAGGTTATCCAGACTTTGGAGATGGAGATGGGAGAGAATAGATGCTATTGGATTTCTATCCTGATGAATCAGCCAGTAGGTAATGAGCCATATAAGTTAAGCTGACCTTATTGTTTTTAAAAGCCACCTCATGCTGTTTTAAATTATATTTATCAAAATAAAGTGAGACTTTTTTCAAATGTAGAAGTTGTACTATCCATTTATTTAACTTTAGCCATTACAGTATCTTCTAGGGAAAAGTTTTTCAAATTAAAAATTATTTATGATCTGCAATGAAAGTAGAACATATATCTGATTTATTATTTATAGCAATTGAAAATATTCTAAATACTGGCAATTTAAAAATATTGTGACCATAAAAGCAAGGACAATTAATATATAAATAAAAAGGTGTTTGTAAACAATGTAAATAATGAATTTATAGTTTTTTTAATGTTCCACTGTTTCTGTATCTTGTTAAACTATAATTTTAAACAGCATTAAACTGTTGCACATGCACTTTAGAATTTTCTTTTATTTCATGGGACTGAAAATTTCTAATTTTTTGATGTTTTACTATATCTTTTGTTAAATAAAATTTGTTAGAATTCATTTTGTTTTAATTTACATTTTATTTCATAAGATGGCGCTGATTGATGATATTCTATTGGTTAATATTAAGATTGACTGATAATAATTAGATTTACTTGAAATAACTAACTTGCAATGTGCATAGTGGCCCAACTACCAACTCACAAATGAAGGCAATGTGAGCCCATGCAATCCAGGGGCCCATAAACTTAAAAATCTATAGCAAGGCAATTAAAGTATATTCACATTAAAACAATTAACTATATCTTATAAATTTCTGCATTTGGGCCCATTTTTCTAGTTACACCACTGAAGGTGCACTTATGGTTTAAAATATGTACATCGTGACTTTGTTATTTCAATTTCCATGACCATTTCCTTTTAACTAAACTATATACTTTCTCCAACTACTAGTTCATATAATGTTACTGTTATAATACATTGTGTATATTGTTATTTAAAATATTAAATCTAGCACTAAAAAAATTATTATTACTATGAAGAATACTCTACTTTATACTAACTCAGTTTAGAAAGAAAAATCCGTTAGTTGATTATTTGTTATAGAGACATTTTAAAGACAAAACAATTGTCATTGTAAGTTGGACAACCAGGTAAATAATTTTGAATAAAACAGTTGCTAATGGAGCACTAGTTGATTGGAATAGCAGACTTTGAGAATTACAATAAAGAGCTTATTGCCAGAATTCTTTTATATTGTATAATTATGAAAATCTACATTTTAAAATAATAATTAATATTCTAACACTTTTTATATGCTAGCTCACACATGTAGAAGAATGATATATTATTAAAATAATATATATAATTTAGTTGATTAAAATATTTTTAGTATCACAAAATTTCAAGTAGTTTTGTAATACTTAAATATGTAAAACAGATATATAATTTAAACATTACACTATTGATATTTCCCCATCTGTTCAATAAATTCTTATCTTTTTGATATTTGGAAATAAGTAGAATCAGATTGATAATTTGCTTATGCTATGTTAGAATATTGATTTTAGACAGACCTGCCATTTTCATTATCACAAATTAATTAATAAAATTATTAATCAATATTTTTGAATTGCAATAAATATATTTTTCTACACATATGTGGCAGAATCTCATGCTTTTGGTTTGCTGAGTTTAAGAATTTCTATACAATTCTCTCTAGAATTATATAGATAATAACAAGAAATTCAGATATACAATAATGACTCTTTAACATTGCTAAAAGTTACCTTTAAAGTCTATATACTTAATAATGTAGATTGCTTACATAAATCATGATCATCATCACTATAATGACCAATAATAAATTCCATTACTATTTATTTATGGTAATATTCACACAGGCTTGAAGTTAATTGATCATCATGATCACAGCATAAATTAAATATTTTTTAAGGTATATATGCCCATCTTGTGCTCTCTCTCTCTCTCTCCTCTCTCTCTCTCTCTCTCTCTATATATATATATATATAAATATATATATATATATATATATATATATATATATATATATATCATCAACCATTATCAATTCACTGCAGGATGAAGGTCTCTCCAAGTTTAATCCATCTTCTCCGATCTTTAGCTTCTCTTCTCCACAACACCCCTGCACATTTTCTTATTTCATCCATCCATCTCACATGTGGTCTCTTTCTGGGTCTTTTACAATCTCTTGGAATCCAGTTTAAAATTTTAATTGTCCATCTATTATCATCTCTTCTAGAAATATGTCCAGCCCAACTCCATTTCAATCTTTTAATTTTTTCAATAAGGTCAGTAACACCTGTTTGTTGTCTTACCCATACATTGCATTTTCGATCTCTTCTTGTTACTCCCAACATACATCTCTCCATACTCCTTTGAGTGGTCTGAAGTCTCTGTATTGCTCTTCTATTAAGTGTCCAAGTCTCAGATCCATAAGTAAAAACTGGTAAAACACATTTGTTAAAAACCATCCTTTTCAAACACATAGGCATATTTCCTTTTAGTATCAAGTTATTTCTACCAAAAGCACTCCAACCAAGTTTAATTCGATGATTAATTTCCTCCATTATGTTTCCATCTGTATTAATAATCTGACCAAGGTATTTGTAACTGTTAACTTCTTCTAATTCTTCATAATCAATCTTTATTTTCATATTTTGAGCAAATCGATTAAACATTACTTTAGTCTTTTTAACATTTATCTTTAGTCCTACTTTTCTACTTTCAACTGCTAACTCCTACAACATTTCCTGCAGCTCTGAAGCATTATTTGCAAAAACAACTACATCATCTGCAAAATCTAAATGACTTAAATACTCTCCATTTACTTTCACTCCTTTAGTTTCCCATTTTAATCCACAAAATACTTCTTGCAGCACTGCTGTAAAGAGTTTTGGAGATATGGAGTCACCTTGTCTTACACCTTTCTCAATGTTGATTTTTCCAGTATCATTATGTAATCTAATTGTTGCTGTTGCATTTTTATAAATATTCTTTAAAATATGACAATATCCTGGATCTATACCTTGATGATCCAATGCTTTAATCACTGAAGAAATGTGTATAGAATCAAATGCCTTTTCATAATCTACAAATCCAAAACATAATGACAACTCATATTCGTTTGTCCTTTCTATGACTTCTCTCAATACCTGGATATGATCTATTGTACTAAAACCACTTTTAAATCCAGCTTGTTCTCTTGGTTAGTGGAAATCCAAAGTTCTCTGTAGACGAGTTGTAATTATCTTGGTAAAAAATTTATATAAAACTGATAAAAGGCTGATAGGTCTGTAATTTCTAATATCTTCTTTATCACCTTTTTTAAATATTAATATTATTACTGCATTCTTCCAATCTTCTGGTACATCTTTATCATTTAGACATTTGGTATATAACTTTGCTAAAATTGTTTCTATTTCTTCACCTGCTTCTTTTAATATATCAATTATAATTCCATCATTTCCTGGAGCCTTTCCTTTCTTCATACACTTAATTGCATGTCTCACTTCTTCATTTAAAATTCTGGGCAATTCGGAAGATGTAATAGATATAGGAGGTACTTGTTCTTTATTACTATATAATTCTTGATAAAAATCTTCTACCAATTTCATGATGTCATCTCTCTTTTTAGTAATAATTCCATCTTTTTTTCTTATTGCAGATATAAATTTCATACCAATACCAAAATGTTGTTTAACATTTTTGAGACTTTTATTTTCTTCTATAGCTTTCCTTGCTATTTCACAGTTATACTTTCTTATATCATTTTCAACTCTTTTCCGTACCATTTTACAAAATTCGAGATATTCAATTCTTTTTAATACATCATTTTTGTATATCTTCATATTCCTTCTTTTCTTCATAAATTCTCTAGTCTCAGTAGAAATTTTATTAGTCAATTGCTGCTTTTTTCTACCAGCTATGTTTGTTGCAGTTTTTAAAAGTGTATCAGTTATTTTCATATTAATTTCATTAAAATCTGAATCATGTTCAAAATCTCCTAACACTTGAAACCTATTTGTAAGTTCTAATTTAAATTCATTAGAATGTTTCTGAAGATTAGAAATATCAATTGTAAATATTGTTTTTCTTAATAATTTTTGTCTCTCTAGTTTTACATTAACACGTAACTTACACCTTACTAATCGATGATCACTTCCTGTGTTAAATTTATTAAGAACATTACAATCTTGAAATATGTATTTTCTGTTAGTCAAAATATAATCCAATTCTGCTGTACCTTCATTTGGATGCTTCCATGTCCATTTCCTTTTAACATTTTTCTCAAAAAATGAATTCATAATATAAAGTTTTTCTTTTTCTGCAAACTCCACAAGTCTATGTCCTCTCTCATTTCTATTACCATAACCAAAATTATCTACAGCAATTTCATCTTTCATTTGTACCAATTCTAGCATTAAAGTCTCCCATAACAATATTAAAATGTTGTTTACTCTGATCAAAAGCCTTTTGTACATCCATATAAAAATCTTCTACTACTTCATCACTATGAGAACTTTTTGGGGCATAAACCTGAATTATCTGCATTTGGTATCTGCTATTAAGTTGTATAACTAATCTTGCCACTCTGTCCGATACACCATCAATCTCCACAATATTGTTCTTCCACTTTTTATTTATAATGAATCCTACTCCACTTGTATTTCGAATATGTGTGCCTTTATAATAGAGTATATGTCCACTTTTTAAATCAATTGTTTCTTCTCCTTTTCTTCTAACTTCACAAAGTCCAATAATGTCCCATTTAATATAAGACAGTTCTTCTTCTAATTCTTGCAATCTTCCTTCACTTGAAAGTGATCTGCAGTTGTAAGTACCTAAATAAAAAGTCGTCATCAAATGGCAGCCTGGGTCTGCAATCAGGGGATTCTTAGCACCCTCCGCCTTCGGCCCACCAACTGCTGCCTTGGTTGGTGACTTTACAGCCTCCTGGGAAAAAGGGCCATGCTTTATTTTTGTCTGTCATAATTGTATATATGTATTGGAAAAATATTTATCATTTACACAAACATTCATTCTGCCTTATCAGGCACTGAGAAGAAAGACCATGGTGTTTCTTGATCTTAAACTCGGAGGTAAAAAGCCAATAAACTCACCACGCTGGCTAATGCGTGTTGGTGAGCAGCCCATCCATGTTCGTATACTATATGAATAATCACATAGTAATAACAGCTGCAATGACAAGAACGTATGGAGGGGACATTAGGAATTTGCCCTGCTCAGTTCCTTTAAGGCCTCCAAGAGGAATCAAAGGGTCTCCTTTCAGTTAATGGCAAACTCCTTTCTGCAGCCATATATATATATATATTGTAATCTTATGGTATATATATATATATATATTGTAATCTTATGGTATCTCCACATCCCAACAAACCATCTAGCAACATGTTGGGACAGATAAATCCCACTTCTTGTAACCTTAACCATCATCATCCAGGATAGCGTTGAGCAAGCCGAATTCTTCATATTGCTGTAACCATATTTATCATCATTAAATCAAACTCCTATACTACTATAACCTTTCGCTTAGCTGGATAGAGATGTAGGTGGAGAGAAAGTGACCCAGAGAGAAATATACATGTGTAATGATGTATTCACCAGGGTGCCAAATTGTAAGTCCGTGAGGGAAGCAAGTTATTGAAATTTCCTGAAAGAAAAATATAATAATAATTTAAATTATAAATAGTGTATCTAGTTCTCATTTTGAACTCAGTAATTATTTCACAAATGAATTAATGACAAATTATTAAACCTGAAAACAACTTTCCTCCACAGACTCACAGATAAGTCTTACAAATCCACACAGCTATATGATTTCTCATGGCAACAACAATAATTCCAGTTCTTATTTCTGATATTTAGGTTAATGTAGATGAATTGGTAATCCAGGCAGAGAACCTCAAGAATTAGACTCACAAGAAATACTAAAGTCTTATTACTTAAATAAAAGAAGAGAAGAAATCTCCACTCAACCCTTCTCTATTTAACACATTAATTATCTCTTTATTCTCTGCATAAATCACCCTTCACAGTTATAATTAATTACTCTTAAATGTTAATGTTTATGTTTTCCCCATCACATCTCTACCAAAACACGGCTCTTCAATGTCATCTCACATACACAGGAGCGGAATGTACAATCTATTAACTCAATAACTCTTTACTGTTATAGTATACAGCGATGATAATCTCATCATTCAAACTCTTATTGATTGTAAATACTCTCATTCTCAGGGTCTTAACCTGCAGTGCGGAGGTACAATTAATCATTTTCAAATTCATTGTGAACCACTGGACGCTATCCCAGTGAATCTAAGTCGATTAGACATACTCTCATTTTAAAGCTAATGTATACTCTTATAAAGCTAACAATACGAATCATCATAATAAATATTATTAACTGCTAAGCAGTTAATTAAATGAACTACTTATTCATAATAAATTTTGATTATAATTTTAGCAACTGGGAAGGCATCCAAATATCAGAAATGGAGAACGGATTTTTTGTCCACTCGTAAAATTAGTCAAAGTGCAATAAAAGGAATTAACTAAATATTACATTTACAATTAATTCATTCTCTCAGCTGTTTGCCATATGATCAATATAGTTTTAAATATACATTTTATCAGATTAATTCTCAAATCTCAACAAATAAAAACGTATTAGCTTAGTAATAATATTTAATAAAAATATTTTGTGACATATCTGTACTGGAAAATATGAAATATTTTCTATAACTCTTCTATGTCAGATTTCTGGAATTAATGGATATCCAAGCATTAAGACACAACACCAAAGTTTAAATTTTAAAACAAAATATTTATTAACATAAGAACATTTAATTCTACAATATAAACACAAACATCATAGTGATCCAAGAGCAAAGAAAAATACGAAATAATAATTACAAAATATTTACAATGGATCTCTACTGGCTTCGATTACAAATTCTTACCGGGTTTATCCTATCTTGGATATAGTACCATCCCAACAGTGACATTCAGATACTAGTACTACGAACGAATAACTATCATATAATACAGACTAGTTTATCAACTATTTTGACCCAAAATATATTAATTTTAAGATTAATCATTGTCTATCTGAAGCCGTGCTTCAGCAATATTTGGATTGCAACAAATATGATTGTCAATTAGCTTATAGCCCTTCTAAAATTTTATACCGATATTTCACTCATTCCATTAAGGAATTCATATATTTTAAAAAAAAAAATTACTTTAATTTTAATATTCAGTTTATAACATATTTTATGAGCTATTACTCCCATAGCCTAATGCTTATTCTCTTTTCTAATTGTATGATAGTTTAAGAGGTTATATTTATACACATACACCTGTATTGTATACAATGGCCCCAACATGACTTTTTCTACCATTGTCGTACCAGTCCAGTGGTAATTTGCTTCAGTATGAACCGGATATGATGTGCATTGCTTGCCTGAGTTCGAATTATAAACCATCAATTTGGAATCGTTATCGGTTCACTAACAAGCTAGAGCTAAGCTCAGCCACACAGTACATCAATTTATGAAATATGATTGTATAAATTATTCTCTAAGCAAATAATTATGCTTAACTGATACGCAATGACCTAACAAACAGTAAACAATAATTTATCATTCAATCCTGGGTAATAATAATAAAACTTTTATAAGAGAAAATAAATTATTAAATATCACATGATCACTATTTCTTATGCTAGCACATTACTGTTATTAAAACAGGCAAAACTCTCCATACAATAGTGCCACTCAGTGCCAACCAGAGTAATCAATGGATGCCAGAAGTCTGCTGGAGGGTTGCATTAGATCCTAAGATCTAGGCGCAGTGCTCTCAGATCCAAAGCTCCTCACTGATGAAGGCCACAAGCCAGAAACTAGTCTGGGGATATTGGATGAGTAGGCACTAGATAGAGATTTTATGCACAAGCCTTCTGGCATCCATTGATTACTCTGGTTGGCACTACTGTATGGAGAGTTTTGCCTATTTTAATTTTTAGAAAATAAATTAATAACAACTTCTTGGTGATAGCGTAAAGCCTTCTACCTGAGGCTATAAAGTATGTGAGGAACTTGTACATATAAAAAAGAATATGCTAAAGCCATCACATTCTACAACCATATAAAAATATTTCTCTTATGAATACCTTCAGATATAAATATATATAATCGCGAGAGAGCTATGCTCCATCTCAACTTTTGAGGTGGTAAGAACTAAACTCACTTTAAACAAAGGACATTTACACTTTCACAAAATATAAGGGTATCATATTATTGATGTATGAATCGATTAGTCTAATACGACTTAAGAATAAATTTTTATTTAAATGTTTTCAACACACACATCTTAACTAAACTCACTCTCTTCAGGGCACAGCAATCAAATACTTAAAAATATATGTGAATTAAACATAACATGAAAATATTCATTTTGAAACTTTTAGCATAGTAATATTTTAAAAACCTCTTTCATACTTCACACTCTCCTATCATTTCATAATAAAAATATGGGCTCAAGCAATTATTTAACAAATAAGGCATATTTTCTATTCTAGCATAAGTTTAATATCGGGTCAATTTTATAATGCTTAACTAAGAACATGTAACGGAATAAAATCTAAAGCATAACAATAAATATAATAAAGGAAAAAAAAAATTTACGTAATATCTCTTTTGGCATACAGCACTCTTGGCGACAGTTTTTTATTTGACAGCGTAAAGTTATCCAAATTGGAAAAACACATATATTATCCTAAATGAGAATGCATAGCCATGGCATATAACGATTTCGAAGTTATCAAAATAGTAATGTTTATTTGTACAAAATCGAATTTAAAGACACACATTTTTTTAATAAGTAGCTACATCTATCATCAAGATCCTTACGCTTTTATTAATTTATTATAGAAATTTATATCTTTGTAATATTACTTATTCTCTTATAAATTATTTGTAGAATTTAGTTTTTCCTACTCTATGCACTAAGTTATTCCTTGGGTTTCAGTTTTCCATTGTTACAGATATTCCATTCATTCAGAGATTCAGCTGGGATAGATGCTCACTATAATTATAATATATTTATACAATTTTTTAGCAATTGTTTATTTAATATTTTCTTTCATTCTTAATTTCAATCTGTTATTCTAACGGATATTTAAATTTTCTGCTACAGTTTTTCTCACACGAGAAACGCAAAAGTTTTCTCTGATAATAACAGTTAAAGGAAAATATAAACTACTGCTTAAGATTTTATTATGACTTTCTAATAATATAACGCAAATGCACGATTCAGCAATTATTATCCTTTTTTTTTCCATATGTCATAGCATCGGCCGGGACGCGAACCCACAACCGTCTGCAACCAACCACCCGCCTGCACGGCGGCCGCGACACCTCTCGGCCAACAACGCAAGACAATTATTATCTTTTCAATCTCTTTTTGTATTTTATAAAAAACATCCATCCAAGTATTAGAAGTAAAATATTTGAAACAGATTAAATATCAATAAAGGTTTATGCCTGAAACATTTTATGATGCGAAGATTGGAGGGTCCAAGCTAGATGCGTTGAAGTAAGCATGATTTATTAATCCTGTTGTACTGGCAAATTTTGGCTACAATTGACTTTGGAAGGAGATCAAGTGTGCCCTTTAGTTATTTAGTGACACATTTTATAAAATAACTATACAATTAAAATATAAAAACTCTAGTAGGTCAGATGATGAATATGAAGTAGAACTTAACGTGTTTACTTAATACCAACTTTTTAGAGAAGGCCCTCCCCTCAAAAATATTATTCCTTTTATAAACTAGGTCTGTCAATCATCTTTTGACCTATATACTTAACTTTTGAACCATGGTATTAAGAGTTAATTTGTTTATCAACCATAATTTTGACACTAATTATTCACAATCTGCTTTATACCACGTGTGTGCTTGAAATATTTTTCCGCTCTAAGTAATAAAAAAAAAAATGTCGGAAAATAGAGAGAAAAATCTTTTCAATAATAGAAAAAAATAGACTAAAATTTTCATTGGAGATTTATGAATGAAGATGCCTATTGATTTATTCAAAACTAAGGTTATCCCAATTATCTTTCCAATGATATATTGCATGATATATAAAACTTTGATATTATTTCTATAATTAAAATTTCATACATCACACACATGCACGCACATTTTAATAATAATAATTCATTCTCTACTTGTAGCGAATTTCTAATAACATTAAACCTATTTCATCATTTTTGAAATTTTATAGCTATCCCCCCACATAATTAAATATTAAGCAATCGCTATAATAAGCAAGTTAAATTTTCTAACCGTTATATTAACTTTCACTTTTAAAGAATATCATTTATCTAATTTTACACTTAAACTTTTATAAAATAAACTGATTCAAAGTTTTTATACCCCTTCCCTGCACTGAATACACTAATACATTATATTTTGAATAAACTACAAACATACTTTTGTTTATATGTTGTATAATTACGATATATAAGATCTTTAATTCCTTAATATATATATTTCGATTTTTTTTAAATTTAATTTAAAAACTCCGATGGGAAAAAAAATTCTCAGACTATTCAAAACTAATATTACTCTTTGTTTATCGATCTTAGTTTCTCCCGAAAAAACTAAAGGACACAATATATATATTATCATTATTGTCGACCATTATCAATTCACTAATCTTTCCAAATTCAATCCATTTTTTCTGATCTCTAACCTCTCTTCTCCATATCAGCCCCCACAGACATACTTATTTCATCCATCCATTTCACATGTGGCCTTTATCTGGGTCTTTTACAATCTCTTGGAATCCAATTTAAAATGTCAACTGTCCTCCTATTATGATCTCTTCTAGAAAAATATCCATCCCAGCTCCATTTCAATCTTTTCTTTCAACAGTGTTTGTTCTCTTACCAATGTATTTTGTTTTCAGTCTCTTCTTGTTATTCCTAACATATATCTCTCCATACTTCTTTGAGTGATCTGAAGTCTCTACATTGCTCTTGTGTTAAGTGTCCAAGTCTCATATCCATAAGTAAGAACTGGTAAAACAGATTTATTAAAAACCTTCCTTTTCAAACACATAGGCATATTTTCTTTTAATATTAAGTTATTTCTATCAAAAGCACTCTAACCAAGTTTAATTCTATGATTAATTTCATCCATTATGTTCCAATCTGTAGTAATAACTTGACCAAGGTATTTGTAGTTGTTAACTTCTTCTAAATCATCGTTATCAATCTTTATTTCCTTCTTTTGAGAAAATCCATTGAACATTACTTTAGTTTTCTTAATGTTTGCATTTAGTCATACTTTCTTACTTTCACCTGATAACTCCTGTAACATTTCCTGAAGCTGTGAAGCATTATTTGCAAAAACAACTACATCATCTGCAAAATCTAAATGACTTAAATAATCTCCATTTACTTTTATTTCTTTAGCTTCACATTTTAATCCATAAAATACTTCTTGCAGCACTGCTATAAAAAGTTATAGAGGTATGGAGTCATCCTGTCATACACCCTTCTCAATGTTAATTTTCCTACTATCATTATATTTACTAAGGCAATAAACCTCAAGAGTGTGCGCTTGAAAATGTGAAGGTAGTAACCTCCACAGGTCTTAACCACAAATAAATTTATAATTACTACTATCATTATGTAATCTAATTGTTGCTGTTGCATTTTTATAAATATTCTTCAGAATTTGACAATATCCTGGGCCTATACTTTGATGATCCAATGCTTTAGTCACTGAAGAAATGTTTTACAATCAAATGCCTTTTCATAATCTGAAAAATCCAAAGCATAATGGCAACTCATATTTTATTCATCCTTTCTATAACTTCTCTCAATATTTGTTCATGATCAAACTGTACTAAAACTACTTTTAAATTCAACTTGTTTTTTGCTTGGTTGAAATCCAAAGTTTTCTATAGATGAGTTATAATTATTTTGGTAAAAATTTTGTATAAAAGCCTGGTAAGTCTGTAGTTTCTAATATCTTCTTTGTCACTTTTTTAAAATATTAATACTGCATTTTTTCCAATCATTTAGTACATCTTTATCATTTAGACATTTGGTATATAACTTTGCCAAATTTTTTTTCTATTTTTTTACCTGCTTCTTTTAAGATGTTGATTATAATTCCATCATTACCTGGAGCTTTTCCCGTCTTCATAAATTTAATTGCATATCTTATTCTTTCATTTAAAATCCTGGACAATTCAGAAAAAAACTTGTTTTTTACTATATAATTTTTAATAAAATTCTTCTACACTTCTTATTTATGTCATCTCTTTTTTTAATAATTTCATCTTTTTTCTTATTGTAGAAATAAATTTCCTACCAATACCAAAATGTTCTTTTACACTCAGACTTTTGTTTTCTTCTATATATTTCCTTGTTAGTTCACAATTATACTTTTTTATTTTATTATCAACTTTTCCCCACTATTTTACAAAATTCAAGATATTCAATCTTTCTTAATGCATCATTTATATTGTAACCAAAATAAATGAATCAAAAAAAAGATATTACTATACCTGAGTAAAGGAGTCCCTAAAATGATCATAATATTTAAAAGAAATAAGTAAATTATTATGGTGGCATCAATAAGTATTATATGAAATCACGTGAAGTGAGTACACTAATAATTCAATAAAATATAACTCAGGTATACAGGCAGTAGGTTTTATCCACTTTCATTTCTTGGTTTGATGTTAAGTGCATGTTTACACAAATACTAAGTGAATATGGTCTAGCAGGGCGCCACTAGATTATCTGAATCTAGACATGGTTATATCTGATAACCTTTTACATGTACCGGGTTTGAATCCCTTTTGGTACTTTATTTCTAATAAAAATGAGAGATTTTGCTTTTTGAGCCATATCACTATAAGCACTAAGAGTTAGGCAAAAGTAAAACATCTTTAAACCACAGTGGAGTTCATTGAACATAAATCATTTCTCAGATCTTAACATAACAAATGTGTTTCAATATTTTTATAAGTTCACTAGCTCAGATTATATATAACTAATTTAGGATGGCAATTCACTCATCCTTGCATGAAATAGATGATGGGATGTGGTTATAATAATACTAAGAGATCACTAAATATTATAAAATCAATATTTATTTATGGCCTTTAAACAGTTAAACAGCTCATTAATTAAAATGTTGATGATGATGATGATGATGATAATAATAACGGTAATGACAAGGGTTTCAATTACAGCTCTAGGACTAAGCCTAAACATAAAACTAATTTTTATAAAGAGATTCCTAATTATTGCTTAATTTTAGCATATTTACTTATATCTTAAATAACTAATATTCAACCATTGATGATGATGAATAATCACACTTAACAAAGACTACACTTAATGAAATATATACGCCTCGTTTAATAAAACAAACTAATATTTATTACTACAGTTCTAACATATACATAAAATTTTCTAGATAAATATGAAAATTGACATGAATAATAATAATAATTGATTACATAACAATCCTCAGATTAATTTTAAGTTCTTCCCCCTTTCCCTTCAAATGTATTTTGTATTAAGTTGGACGTCACATTGACCATGATTTTCACTCCATGAGAAAAGTATTAAAAAAAAATATTATCTGCTCATTGGCACACATACTTTAAAATCCAACATGTAAATAGAATATAAATAGAAATGTTAGTAAAATTGAAAGAGCAAGTTTTAGAAACAAGTTTTAAATTATTTCTCCCCCCTCTCTTCTACCTCAAAAATGCTATACTTAATGAAACAAACTAATCTAATATTCTAACACTACTTGTTATTCCACATTCACTCCCAATTTTACACATATAAAAATATCATTATGTATGTGCGTGTTTTATCCCATAATAACAAAATATTATTAAAAACCAAAATAATAATAATATATCAGTTAAAACTAAAATCATAACACCATAAAAAAAATTGTTTTACACATTAATATTGTAAAATTAATAAACAAATAATTTTCATACTTTCAAGGTCATTTATGAAGCTCAAAGTTATTATTAGTAAGACATTCTTGTTTTAATCGATCTGAATAGTCTTTAAAAGTTCTTTAAATAAAATATACCACTTTATTGCTAAAATGTTTATTAAGACTGATATCATAAAGAAAATAGATATAAAAAGTCATATTACCGATCTTTTGTTTGTGGCGAATTTCCAAAGGGTTCAAACTTGTCTTGTATAAGGTTTATATTTCTGCAGTTACCATTTCCGTTTTACTGGGAACAATCTCTTTCTTGAGGTGTATAACTACTTGATGATGATGACTCTATTGAGGTTATTTGCTTTAGTGGATAATTTGGAAATCATTATATTAATTTTTCTTCTTTTCCTGTCAAGCAGGTGGATGAAATACAGCAGTTGTTTTCACATTTGTAAATTTTCTTGAGTTTAAAATCAGTTGTTGTAACAATTAATTGGACTTGATGATTAATATTTATCAGTAGATTAATTCATCTTCTTTGAATGCAGGTGAATGCTTTCTTCCTTCTATTAAAAACATCTTATTTATCTGGTCAGTTGAAAGTTGTAGAATATTATTTTAGACATCTTTTCTTTCCTATGTGATGTGCAGCTTCCCCAGATGGTCCGGAACCCGATGGGACACACATATAATTTTTCTAGCAAGCCATTTTTTTATATTTTCAGCATTCAATTGGATAGTTTAATAATCTAAATCAATCAATAATAATCTTAATAATAATTCAAAACAGCTTTTTATATCCAATTTTTAGCTACCTTAACCAATCAGAGATAGCATCACTTGCTATTTTTGGACAAATTTGTTTTAATTAGATCTCTAATTTATTTTCAACCAAAGTATTTTTCAACTGAAAAGTTTAATCCTTTTTCCAGACACTTTTGTTTTAAAAAAAAAATAGACTCAATTCTTATTTCCTTTCTTTTGTTTTTTTTTTTGTCTTTTTAACATCCAGGTAACACTTCAAATCTTTGAGCTTCCTTTCTATAGATCTTGAGATAACACAATTTCAAAATTTAGAGCTCTGACTCATTATAAGTTTCCAAAGTGACAATCATTTACAAAAAAAAACTACTACAAAGATCGATATCTGATTAAACAGATTTCCTCTTTTAACAAAAAAAATTGTACAAAAAAATAATTTAACAGGTTTAATACTTCCTTTTCTTTCAATATTTAGGAAATGTAAAATTTTGTATGTAATGTACACACATCCTTCATTCTTTCAAATCATTCATAAACTATCCTTAAATAATATGATTGCTAGCTTAGTAATTATAACCCAATTATTTAATTAAGTCTGTAACTTTTAAATCCCACTTATAATTAAAGAAAAGAAAAATAGAAGTATAGAATAAAATGTTAGAATTGATCAAGCATAGCTTAGTTTTAAAGAAAGTTAAAATGTTGAATATTTGAAATATAAAACAAATAAATAATTTACACATACATTGCCTATATGTATGCATTATAACTTTGCTTTTTAAAGGAATTTAAATATTAAATAGTTTAAATGTGTGTATTACCTTTCTATCAACACACAAACAAATAAAGCATATAATTGTTGACCTATTCTCTGTCTAAAGCTTTTAGAACTGGACCTTGTAGGGTTTAAACTTGGATGCCCTACAACTTCCTTTATGGTTATATAAAATTGTGATGATGATTTTGTTTGACCTTTTCTACATGCACATTACTATAAATTTGGCTAGTGCACAATATATATTTTCATATTCCTTTTTTTCTTTATAAATTCTCTTCAGTAGAAATTTTATTCATCAATTGCTGCTTTTTTCTACCAGCTTTGTTGCTGTTTTTAAAAGTATATCAGTTATTTACCTATTAATTTCATTCAAATCAGCATCATGTTCAAAATCTACTAATATTTGAAAACGATTTGCAAGTTCTAATTTAAATTCATTAGAATGTTTCTGAAGATTAGGAATATCAACGGTGAATATTGTTTTTGCTAAATAATTTTTGTTTTTCTAGTTTTACATTGTGTATCTTACATCTCATTAATCTATGATCACATCCTGTATTGAATTTATTAAGAACATTCCAATCTTGAAATATGTATTTGCTGTTAATGAAATATAATCCATTTCTGCTATACCTTCATTTGGTTCAGCAGTAGGTTACTTAAACTGTCTATATTATATTTATCTATAAAGAACATATATGATATATGTATATATTGTGAACCTAAAGGGCAGAAAGGGGATCCACCTTTTCTTTTCTGCCAATGAGCCAGCTAGCACAGAACATGAGAATGGGGCATAAAGCTAACCCACTAGCACAGAGCACAAAACAGAATAGACAGAGGCAAATAAAAAAGGTAAATTCAACTCATTAATACAGCATACCATAGAGCATAATAATAGAGTAGGTAGAATATGAATAGAATAGACAATGAATAGAGTAGTTTGGGTTACATTACATTAAACTTAAGTCCCTTACAATCAAAACATTAAATATAACTCACAAACTAAGCTAATAAAACTAAGAGACACATATTTTATCTGTAATAATATAAGATAATTAACAATCAGGAAAATATCTATTCAGGGAATGACCATGAGTTTAACAAAATGAAATAAATGACTAATGAATGAAGATATAGAATATTGAAAATTAATGAAAAGCAACTAATAATTAACTATTATAAATGAATGATAAATAAGAATAAAAATGGAAACATGAGAATGAAAATTTATTAGGATAATGAATGGTTAATTTTATAATGAAATATAAATCAATAAAGGAGGAATAGATTATGATGATCAAATAAAATAAAATGATGAGAGATAAAACGAAATATATATAATGATGAATTATTACAGCAATGATGATGATAATGAATATGATTATAAAGTATTAATTTGATGTTGAAAAAGTATTGGATTCTAAATTTAAATAATCAAGGAATGGGTTTAAATCTTTGGGTGTATATTAATCAATAAGAAAAATAAGAATAGCCTCAGGGAATGGGTACAAAATGAATTAAGAACTAAAATTTAAAGTCGAAATTTCAAATTATTCATCAATGGTTTCTCAGGGTTCACATGACTGTTAGAATTCAACAGATTATAATGTATATCCGGAAAAGCAAGAGAGATTTTACTATTATCCAGATACAGAAAATTTAAAATGAATCAGACAAAAGGAAATTACTAAAAAAAAAAAAACAATCTAACGCATTTTATTAATGATAATAAAGATAAAACTCTATTTTTTTTATAACTTAACTGATCTATAATGGTAATGTAAATATAACAATCGTATTAATAATCAGATAATCTAAAAGAAAATATATAATATTTTGATCATAATCACAATAATAAGATTGAAACAATAAATAGAGCATGCAAGAATGATTTAACTTTGACATCGTTGACAAGCATAACCAAGTTTAATGAATGATTATGTCCTATAAATTATTAAAATATATTTTTAAAATCAAATATTTTACTTTAAAATAGTATTTATGCATGATACCAACAATATTTATAATCAACCATCAGTGTGATATTATACATTCTAAAATGTAAATGGTTAATAAAGTTTTATTAATAAGATACTGAATAATAATAAAAAAACTAATTATATTAAGTAGTGATGATGATATCGATGATGACAATAACAATAATGTTGATAGTGTCTGGCAATAGCAATAAGATGACCAATAACTTACTAAATTTCAAAACAAATTTATTAACATCTAATATTTGTACACACACACACACACACACACAAATCCTTTATTAAATTTTAAAAAAAAATTATATACAAATTTTTTTTATTATTATAATAAAATCTAAAATTAACAAAAAAAGATATACTTAGATCTGATCAAAATCATAATACATGATTGTATTTTAACAGCTTTATTATTTACACTTACTATCTCATTTTACACTTTCCTGTCTTATTACAATTTACCAACTTTACATCTATCAAATATACGTTTATTATATTTTATACCAAAGTAAAATATGAATGTGATGATCACAAGATTACAGTTTAATTTTAAGCTGACAACATTTAATACAAGGCACTATTCAGATGATTAATGTTTCTGAATACATTGATGGTTATATTTATTTCATCATGTTTAAAAGATTAAGCAAAGTTGGTAGCCAAGAGGTCAGCGCTGCTGCCTTTCAAGCAAGCAGTTGCTTGCAGACAGATGTTGTGGGTTTGCTTCCCGGCCGATGCTTTGACATATGGAAAAAAAAAGATTAAGCAACTTCCAAATTTACCAATTTTGGAGGTTAGACTGGTATATTATTTTACTCTATCTAAAATTAGCATGGTATCATTCTAAATCTATAATTTGTTACTCAGTATCGTACAATGAAACTTTTATATAATGTGGTTGAGAATTTTAATTTATTAGCAACTTAACTAAGAAGAGTAAAAACTAAGTATAGTATGTACATTTTATATCACCTTGAATCAGTAATAAACTAGCAAAATAATATAGTATTATAAATTAATTCCCAACATTAACACTATTACACTCAGTAGATTCATTTGTTTAATGCCTACACTATTCTGATCTATTTCAAATTTTACTCAGGATGGTTTTATCAGTACAACCTGTTAAATCATCAAGGACTGATGAGATGAAGTTTTATGCCACATGCAATACATCTAAAATAAAATAATGATGAGTTAAGATAGATAAATAAGTAACCTAGACCATAGTCATTTCATTGACTACAGATGGTCTGATATTCAGGTGCCAACATTTGGGACACCTATAAGGATATAGAGAGGTATGGGTGGTTAATCCCTTATTTGAAAATACACAAAATTATTGGCAAAACAGTATAAGCCTTGAGCTAAAAGCCCATGGGAATCTACATGATTCACCCACAATAATGACTTAACACTTCCACATAGGGTAAAATAGACATACACCCTAACATGAGATGACCTGGATATAAAGTAAATAACAAGTATAACAGCATGTCAGGTTCTATCAGGCAACATGGCAACAATCAAAATCCTAAAATGAACACTATCTACATTACAATTATAAACACCAAACAAATAAAACTAATAATAGATTAATAAGTAGAAATTAAAATAGCGATTATTGACTCAAAAGTAATTCATAATGAATAACAATTACCAATAATATATACTAATTATATAATGCAATACATCATAAAATATTTAATACGCCCAAATTTAATAAACATTAAAATTTTGCATTTCCATGATCTTTGACAATGGCAGTCTTACCAATTAAAAAATAAATAAAATGACATAATAAAGTTTATAGATGATCTTAACTATTTACCTTTCTTATCTTAATATTTTAATAATGACATTATTAAAATATTTAGATAAGAAAGGTAAATAGCTAAAATCATCTATAAACGTTTTTACCTTTCTTGTGATTAGTATTTTATAATAATGTAATAGCTTATAAATAATGAGGATTGCCAATTCCTCTACAAGCTTTGTGATAAATGCTTAGCCAGAGCCAGCACTTAAAATATCTCTGTCAGGAACCCCTCCCCATGGTTTTGTGCTTTGGCACTCCTCAGAGAGGTGTCAGGATAGGTTTAGACACTATAGCTTAGTGTTAGAAGGAATTAAATTTTAAAAAAAATGAAATAATATTTTATAATATATATAAATGTAGTAAACTCGTTTTTAATGTATAAAATGGAGTGCATAGCTATAGGAGCTTGAAAGTCTGATTTCAAGTCTCTTATAATTACATTAAATTTGGTATAGACAATATACTTATATTTGAATAAATTAGTTTTTATTATCAGAAGCTAAAAGATTTAGAATTAAAGAAAAAAGTATTTAAAATTGTAATTGAAGAAATGTGTGCTGGAATGTTACAACATAAATTACATTAGATAATTAGAAAACAGATCACTATAAAAAAAAAAAAAAAAAAAGGTAATTGAGGCCCAAACATTTTGGCTTAGAAAAAAGTCAACAACAACAAAAAAAAAGATTTAAAAAAAGAAAAGATTATTTTATTTTTAAAGTTGTATTTGTGTGGGTTTTTATTATTATTAGAGGCATAGAGTAGGAAAATAAGTCATCATTAAGCAAATCATGAAGTATTTTTATTAATCATTCAAAAATATTATTTACATGATCATTGATTTGGTCAAGTATTATAAATAAAGGTTTAATCATTACATTTATGAAGCGTTTTAATAATTAAAAAAAGTCTAAAAAATACATGACGCAAAATCTTTTAAATCATATTAATATTTAACTAGAGTATGTCCTGAAATATTTTCTGATAATATTTATCAGATGACACCCAGAGTTTGATGATGGCCATGAAATCAATCCTAAAAGATGAAGTATAACTTTTATTTAGTATTATACAGCTTTATTAACATTTAACAAAATAGATTTCAGCATATTTAAAAGATAGCCGCATATTGTATACCCATAATACATCTCTGACCATTACAAAATATATATTAATAATTTTTAACGATTGTTGTAGTTGAAATATTTTTAAGAACATGGAAATATCTATATTTAAATAAGATTTGAAGTACAGGCATTCCTATACCTGGAACTTAATTGTAAATATAGGGGATTTGAACTCAGACTTTTAAGCAACCTTCAACTATCCACACTATCTCTTATCTGACCATGATTTTTCTAAAATGAAAATAGAACAGATATTTCCACATTCTTTATACACATACACATATATATATATATATATATTGTATATGCACTGTGAACTAAAAAAATATATTGAAAGTTAAATACAAATGAGTAGGTTTTTTTGACTGTTTTTTTTTGCTAATTTAGTAATATTTTATTAGTATGTGAAGAAGAAATTACTTGAGATATGAATTTAAAATACTTTTATTCAATATTTATGTCATTTATTAGTTGGATGTGTCAGCGGTGGTTTTTAGATTTTAAAATGGCCATGAGCGCAAACTAAATCAGACCCAATGACATTTCACAAGTCAATCAAATAGACATATCAGATAGGGAGCATGGAAGAACTTTATTAAAAATCAAATATATTTACTTTCACTTCATGATGTCTCCCTAATTTTTATAAGAACGTAATTTACTTACAATGATTGAATTCATGGAATTTATTAAAAGAAAATTATTTTAAATATAAATGAGAAAGTATTTCTGTATTATGGAGAATTCTTGTAACATCCATTCTTTTGGCTGGTCTTTAGATTTCAAAATGGCCACGAGCGCAAACTAAATCAGCACCGAAATATCTGTGGCTAACAAAGTATAAAATTTCATAAATCCCTTTATTGTGCTTTTTGCATATAAAAATAATAACTTGATATTAAATGTTGCTTTATCAGTGATTGTTATTTATGGAAGAATTTCTCTGATTTCAAGGGAGGAGGGGTGTTTGATAATGTTGTCATTACATAAAGCTCATAATCCATGTATTGTACATATTAACAAAAAATATATTTTTATCCATTATTATTTATTAAAATTTTTAATATTAATTATCAAATACAATACTTTTGAGATAGCATTAAATAAACAAAGATTAGTTTATTCAGAATTTAATTTCCCTAACTTGAATAAAATTAATAAATACAGATTTAATAAAAGTTTTTTGTCAATTATGTTTGAATTTCTATACAAATTAGAAAACTCTCTTTCCCATAGGGTTTATCATAAAATCTCATGTTTCTCAAATAGAATATTTTTGAGATAGCATTAAATAAACAAAGATTAGTTATTCAGAATTTAATTTCCCCAATGTAAATAAAATTAATAAATAGATTTAGTAATCTTTTTGGCAATTATGTTTGAATTTCTATACAAATTTGAAAACTCTCTTTACCATAGAGTTTTCCATAAAATCTTCTCGTGTTTCTATGTCAGATTTTCTACAATGCTTGTTTGAGACATAATTTGAAGTTGAAAACTCCTGCTTAAAGAGATATTAAATTGATTAATTAAAACATATTGTTGATGATTCCAAAAGAAAACATAGAAGAGGATGAGATAGAAGCCAAAAGTAGTTAAGAAGGGAGGGATTGGCTATAGTTATTTAAAGAATAAAGAAATGGGCAAGAGGAGTTGGAATAAATATTGAGTTGATAAAGGTATCTCCTTTTTGATAGAATATCCAATAATATGATTTCAGAGGCAGTTCTTTTCATCCTAAATCAGAATCGTCTATTATAAGCTTGAGTAATCAGTAGACATTTGATGGTGGTGCTATTATCTCACTGAAGGTTTTCTGATTTATGGCCATCAGTAGGGACTTTGAATTTGGTGCATTTATGCACTCACCAATCCCATTTAATTCCTACTAATGGCCTGAATTTTTTTTTTAAAAAAACTCTATTTTGATACCAAGACAACTTTCACATAGCTACATAGATCTGAATCATATCAAAAACTATATTTGAGTGTTCTCTTTCATATTTAGGTAGGATTATTAATGCTAGCAAAATAGCACATGATTTT
The DNA here is from genome assembly GCA_028023455.1 of Epiperipatus broadwayi. NCBI lineage: Eukaryota > Metazoa > Onychophora > Udeonychophora > Euonychophora > Peripatidae > Epiperipatus > Epiperipatus broadwayi. The sequence goes on along the minus strand of JAQFVV010012395.1, from coordinate 4,976,384 downwards.
CTTTGTTTACTCTTAACACACATTTTTAGGAGCAATTTTCTTCATTATACTCCAGAGCCATCTTTTGTAAAAGTTGAGTAATCAATAATAATAGATAGTAGAGCTATAATATTTATATTCCCACTACTGAAGGCTATAAATCAAAAACTAGTTTAGGAATGGGAATAAAGTAGCATTATTATCTAATATACATTAATTACCCAAGGTTATAATAAATAATGTTATACATTATACACCATCTGAAATGTATGTTAGGAGCAAGCAGAGAAAATCATGTGATATTCTATTGGCTTGTCTAATATTAGTCTTCATTTAATTATTTTTACTGATTGATAAGTTGAATTCTGTGTTTAGGTACAGGAACTGGTGTAGTGATTAACACTGGGGACCGAACTGTTATGGGGCGAATTGCTGGGCTTGCAAGTGGTTTAGAAACAAGAGAAACCCCAATTGCGAAAGAAATTGCTCACTTCATTCATTTAATTACAGCAGTTGCTGTATTTCTTGGTGTGTTATTTTTTTTCATTGCAATAGCTCTAGGTTATTTTTGGTTGGATGCTGTTATTTTTCTGATTGGAATCATTGTGGCTAATGTTCCTGAAGGCTTACTTGCAACTGTTACAGTAAGTATTAGATGGATTTCTTTTTCTAATTATACTTTGATAATGTATTATTTTTAACCAATAGTTTCCAATCCATAAATATAAGTATCTATTATGTAATTTGTAATAAGAATATTTTGTTTGTTTGTTTGTTTAGCAATTAAAATTACAATTACACAATTTTAACACTAAGTAGCGGTTTTTTTTCTCGGCGATGAAACTTTATTCATCAAAAAAACCAGATGCAAATACAGTTAGAAAAAGGTTAACAAAGGAGTGATAACATGATAAAATGAAAATTCAGGAGCAACATGGTGAGAGGGAAGGATACATATGAAAAGGGAATGGAAAGTGGAAAGTGTGTATAGTCCAGGCCAAGAAAAGTCTTTGTTTGCAAGTCCAAGATGCACATCTTCGATGAGCGAGTGACCGCATGGGTCACAAACATTTAAATGGTTGAGTCCTGTTACAGAGGCTGAGAGGATAGAAGTTGGAGGATTGCCCAAGTGTCTGTGAGGAGTGGAGTGGGGCTAGTTTGGTATCTCTGGTTTTGAGAGAGCAAGTTAGGTCCAATAGTTTTTGATTTACTGAGTGTATTCTCTCGTCAAAAATAATTTTGTACTGTTAAGTATTCTTTATTATTAGATATACTGAAATAATAACATGCTTTTTTCTAAGCACTAATATCTGGATTAGCATTTAGATTGAATCTCAAAATTGGAATAAGTATTTAAAAATGTATTTAAAAGGTGAATAAGTTTTTAACCAAAAGAGTTTGACTTTGCAATTATTAAAATAGTTAAATTTGAATTTCAGTAATTTTATCTGACATCAACAAAAAAGTGCTGAGTGCCATATTTAATAAACTCTGGTCACTAACCTATTTTTAATAAAACCACCAATATATAGAGGCCAAACTCTCCATGTAGTAGTGCCAATTAATGTAAGTCAGAGTAATCAATTGATGCACTGAGTGGCACTACTGTATAGATAGTTTTGCTTCCATGTAACAGCTTGTATAAGCATAAAGAATGGTGATCATGTGATGTTTAAAGGTATAAAACTAATAAATGTACTCCACTCATATGTAATAAAATTATAGTGATGTTTAAATAATATGTAATTGTAAATGGTCCTATGTTACAAGATATGCAACTAATAACCATAAATTTTGATGCCACACACTGTCGTTATTTTTTTTCTAATATATTGACAGTTTTTCTGAATTTATTTGATAAAAATATGGAGTTAATAAATGAGATGAGTTATTTAATCATCGGCTTTGATTTTCTTCATATAAGATCTGCAGTGTATTGACTCTTCAATTATAGCACGCAAATGTTCATTCACGAACTAGTTAGAGTTTAATTCCCAAAGTACTGTAGTTTAATATGAACAGGCCAAACTCTCTATATGTATTGTCACTCAGTGCAAGCCATTGATTACTCTGGCTTGCACTGAGTGGCAATACATATAGAGAGTTTTGCCTGTTTGAATAACAGTTAAGAGCAAGCATAAGAAATGGAGATCATGTGATGATTATCAGTTTAATTTGCTAACTTGTTTATAGTTTATACAAAGTTCTCAACTGTTCCAAGCCAAGTGCATGTCGAGAGATTGGTATACAAATTAACACAGTTCTGGTCCCCACCGAGCTGTATTAGGAAAGCATACAATATATGTACAATAATTAATACTCAAACTATAATTCTGAATGTATAGTTTTTGCATCTTAATTCTCTCCTTTCTCAATGTATGGTAATCCTCAATTCCTACGCTGTTCTTTTGCAATGGATGCTCTGCTAGAATTCATTGAATGTGCTCTGTACTCTCTCTGCCACTCTTTTTCAAATCCTCCCTTTTATTGGTTGTGGGATTTAATTAAATTGGGTTTTGCTAATCAAATTCCTTCATTATCTGTTTAATTAGTTTAGTTTAATTGATTGCATTTTAAGCTGAATCAGACAATGACTAATTAAAATATTAGAAATTTAAATGTCTTTTAAAAGGAATATTTTAGAGTACGGTTTATTTTAAAATGCATATTTTACAATATCTCCCCTTACTCCAGAAAATCCCATGTTGCGACTCCTCGGTGCTTTGTTTTTTCTCTTCCCATCCTGGCGAAACACTTTATTTTTACGATTAACTGATGTAACCTTGAAATTTGTGTAACTTTTTCATCACCACCCTGAGTGCTCTTTTCTCCCACTTGGAGAGACTCTGGGTATCTACAGTTTTTGTATCTGGCAGCTTACTGGTTAAAGATTGCCATTCTTCTAGAAAATCTTTGAAAGTGTCTAATTCATTTTCACTTTCAGCCATCTTTTTTTGTGGCTCCAATTCATACTGATGTCAACTGTCTACCTGTTCAGATAATTCTGATATTGAGGTTTTGCTTTGTAATTTTCCACTAAGTTCTGAGTTTTGTTGTTCAAGTTCTATTACTCATTGTCTAGAAGCCTTCAATCTTCCTTGAAATTCTTCAAGTTCAGCTGATTTTTGTTTTATGGTGTGCTGACTTTGTGCCAGGGATGACTGCAGTCTGTTTTTCTATGACCAAAATACCTATCATCTGTATTGTACCGGTCAAAATAGTCTGCTCACTTAACAAGATTCAAATCCTAAGCAAAAGTACCTCGAATCCGATCATGCTCAAGATACACAGGTCTGGAGCAATCCTGAATTCTAACCTATTTGCCTATTCTTTTAGTCTCTGACCCAATGAACAACAATCCTGATAATACAGCACAATTATTTTAATTCCGGCCCAGAAGCAAAGCGGTGGAGCATAAGATCAGATTGATGATGATGATCGAGATAAGAATAGCCCAGGAAATACATTTATTAAAGTTATCTTTACTAATGCTAAGTTATTAGCTAAAGAAATGAATCTAAATACTAATTAGAAAATAATAATTCAGCAACAAGCCAGGATTTACATGAAATATATTTTTAACAAAATATTGTGAAAACGCATGTATATAATATTACAAAAGGTTTCACGCTTGGAATGATATTGTCTATTTACAAAACTTGGGATCTGTTTTTATAAAATCCCCTTTACATTAATTATTTAACGAATATAATTTTATGGACTTGTGTGGAGTTAATATGCCAATGTACAAATGTGTATAAATAACATTTTACTAACAGAACGTTGTGGATGCCTAAAATAAATATAAAAGATTGTGACAGGTTTATTTTAGTAGTAAATGATTTGATAAACAAGCAAAAATATACGATCTCAATCACTTATCTACTTTATGAAAATCATTATATATATATACTTTTATTGGCATTGTTTGGAAAAGACGTCTTTGGAACTTATAAATAAGAAACAAGCATTGGTGGTCGAGAGGTCAGCGACAGCTTCTTTACAAGCAGTTGTCACGGGTTAGCGGGTTCAATTCCCGACTGATGCTATGACACATGGGAAAAAAAAAAGAAACAAACAATGCACTACATTTACGAGAAGACATGATACAATCATTAATATAAATTGATTTACGTCTATGGGAATCGATAAGTATTTTAAAAGAAAGCAGTTTTAAAATCAACATACTAACTAATTAGCATGTTGGCGCATTTCACAAATGAGTCATTATTTCCAACACCTAGTGAAAGGTCAAGCAGGCATAAATCCCTTAAATAAAACAATAACAATGCTAGCATGTCATTAAAGAAATACGGATCTTATGGTAGTTTGAATACTTCATCATTTTAAGACGTTTGACAATGAATGAGGGTTGATACGTCCACCATTTAGATGGTACGGTATCGAATGGAGAGGCTTGGTTTGAATACCCAGAGCCAGCTGTATGGAACTTCCGCAACACAATCAAAACTCTATAAACCTCACGTTCCACAGGGAGTAGCGTATATCCCTGATTAAGAACGATTTTGAAAAAGTAGACCGGGAGCTTTGGATTTCCGAATTCCCCAATGACAAAGCAATAAAGAAAATATATGTGGAAGTACCATAAGAGAAAGGAAAGGTATGCCAGCAGTGTTGTACATATGCGATAAACTTAATATACTATGTTCTGAAGCCTGTAAATGGTTTGACTCCTGCGCAATGATATATTTGAATAAAGAATCATTCAGAAAATTATAACGGAGAATAACTCTTTTAACTATGATATTAAACTAATGAATTTTATATTTAATTTCGATTCCCATATATGTATTACTGATAAAATTAGCCCTCCAGGCAACAGCAAGAAAAGGAGGAATAATTATATTAAGGTTCACGACCTTTTAAAATGAAAATTTAAAGACAAATTCAAATAATAGAGTAAAATATGCATCCACAATAAAATATTTTAGATAAAAAAAACATGAATAACAGATTTAAATATAAACTCAACCTAACGAGCGATTTCTGTTACAAATGAATAAAACTTTCTAATAAATTTAACTGAAGCTCCTGCTTCTTTCCCCATTAAACAAAGAGAATAAACCCTTATTAGACTCGCAAGATTGAATGATATTGGCATATTAATTAAAGAGCATAAATTGTTTACATATATAACATGAATGAGTTAGAAATATCTAATGGAGCCGCACAAAGTTATATATATATACGAGTTCAAACGTGAAAGGTAAGTTAAAAATACATTATATTAGTAAGAGATTACAGAGAATTTCAGAGCATAATTAATAGAAACTTATGAATTAATACACGAATAAAACATAAGATTTTCATTATATCTTAGATAAACAGATTACCTAAGGACTTTATATTAAAGGCAGCTCCACATAGAATGAGGTTACCTCGAATAGCAGGCAAGCAGTCAGGGTCAGCAATTATACAGTCATCTTGTATGGCCGGTCAGATGGATGGAACATGGCACAGGTAAACAGTTCTCCAAGAGAAGGAGAGAAAGGTGAAAGATTCATCTACTCAAACTTCATAGTGCTTGACTTTTCCTGATTTCTTAAAGTGGAATGATGAATCAATTTTTCTGGAAAATTACTAACTCAAACATTCTGAAATAATTTACTAACTAATTCATAATTTAATTACTAATTCAAAGTAACTCAAAGTAACTGACTAAAAAGTAACTGAAAGTAACTAACTGAAAAGTGACTCTTTCGTTCTATGGGCCCCTTTTATACACATTTTAATCCCCCCAAGGATGCAATTTCAGTTGCCCACAGCTATCTCTGTAATCTCTTGATTAAAAACATTTAATTAGCAAAATATTTTTAAAACAGATAACGCTCGAAATACCATTTTAGATATTTTTAAAGATTTGCAAACAACTAACAAAAGAATTGCTTATGATTTTAATTAAGATTTATAAATTTTAATTAATGAAAACAATCTCAATCTAAATAAAGATTATTTCAGTATTTCGAGCCTTCCCCATTTTTCTTTATTTTACATTCCAATACTTTAATTAAATACACATATATAAAAAAATATTTACAATTTATATAACAAAAATGTCTAATTTTCAGCAATAAATATTAATAGAATTATTGCTTCATTCATATATATATATATATGCATCACCCACACTACTGTTTTACTTTACTAAATAATTTTATTAATTCCTTGTATAATTATGCCTACAGTGTGTGGTGAATGGCATATATATATATTGTACCGGTCAAAAGAAGCCAACACATCAACAAACCCAAACTCAAAGTCAGATTTAAACTCAGGTGGTTCAAACTGAATTCAAACCCAACTCATGAGCTCAAATCAAATCAATGGATGACATATATTGACAGTACATGACTATGCACCAAGGAACTAGCTCAACGGATGATGATGATTAATGAGACCCCTGATTTAATTCTAATAAAGTATAATAAAATAACTAAGAATCTTTATAAGTCAACTCATATATATATATTCGGGTTGCCAATACAGACAGTGAGCATTAATATTAAAATAATTTGAATAAAAAAGAAAGTTAAAAAACCAAATGTGTTAATAAAATGTTTAATAATAATTATAATTTTGTTCAACTTTTAGATTGTGATTATTTGTAGAGTACCTCTAGTCTTTAAACGGAATTTATAATTACAACAAGAATGGCAGTCCTTATTATATGCCAATACTATTACGCAATATTCTGGAACGATTATATATGTCTATGCCCCCGACAAGAAAATAAAGGTAGATAAAGGTATTTGGCTGTGACAGAAATTATGATTCAAATTCTAAAGGAAAAAATGTGAGATTTATGTTCACATTCGTAAATCAATTCACAAAGAGCAAGATATGTGTTTAGGGCACAACTTTAATATTTAATAGGAAACTTAATCATAAATGAAGATGAATTTGTTCGACTTTAATAAAATCAATTCATCACGATTTACGCGCATGAGAGCAGGGCTTTATTGGAACTGAGAAGTAAACAGTACTGACATCTTATGAGCTATAAAAATGAACACGAGAAATATGATGGCTGGTCAGTGATTTAAATATGAGGGCAGCTTGTGTCTTACAAGTCTTTAATGCCCTATGAAGGAGATATGGAACACAAGGGAAACCAGACCAGATCGTAGCCATGAGCCTTTGGTGTTCCAATATAATAAAAAAACGAGCAAGTGGAGGAAGTGCTTTCTTCCTAGATAATTAAACTAATAGAAATATCACCGAGGACAAGCCTATGAAGCAGGAGATGGCTCTTCATCAGCAACGTTCGGAAAATGATGACTTGGTAATCATCGTATTTAAATAATAAAACCCATTTTATATAAAGAATGCTCTATGTGATCAAGTTAAATTAAAGTCAAATGTGCTTTAATCAAAAAGTATTTAATGCAATTATAAATTATATTAATTATGCCCTAAATCTCACACCCTTCCTGAATATTAATAGAAAGCATAAAATTTGAATTAGAATATATTCATTTAATTCCTTTATCGACCTTTTTGCGAAACAATATATTAATGTGAATAAATAGATATTATAAACTCAGTAAAGTGGCCGGGAGCATAGGTTAGAAATTGAGCTAATAATTTGTTGTTATTAGCCTTTAATAAAATTGCAAAAATTGTATAAATCCTTGAACTCGATAATTAATAGAATTGTATCAAATTAGTTCTAGTGGGTAATAATTACTATAAAAATAAATATAATATTATTTAACAAGGCAAATGCAATGAAGGAAATTATTATCGAGTTGAAGTTATTATTGGCTTATAATAAAAAATAAATGATATTAATAATCATCTAGCTAATATATAATAGGGTTAAATAAATGAAACACCATCGTAAGAAAGGAAAGTTAACAGATATTAAATTTAAAGACTAGAGATAGATAATTATTACATAATTTAAAATAGCATGAATAATAAAGTTTTATACAGATTTTTACATTTAGGAATGAGAAGAACTTTAACAGTACTTAATTTAAAGGTAGTGTAAAATAAAGTTCAAAGATTGGCCAGAAAGTAGCGATTCATATAAGAAAGATATTATCATTTCTTCATGGTTGACTCCTTAGATTACACACAGCAAAGTCCAGTTGGATGAAACATAGACGTGCATTTTGGAAAATTATTTGAATGACATTTTAATGGATTTCTCTAAGCTTTCGTCAGCTTATGATTGGTATATGAATTTTTATATTGCAGCCACATTGAAGATTTTCAGAGGACTTCAGGAACCGTAGTCAGATTCCTAAAGTTAAGCCCCCCCCCCACCATGGTAGAAACACTATTTTACTTCATAATTTAACTGGGCGGCTTCTTCTCTAATGAAATATATATGGATTCTCTTAATGAGGAATAATAACTGCGTGGAAACTTTTTCTGGGCCATTTATACTGTCCTCTGATGCCTTCAGGCTAGCGCTTCTTTCATTATCAATGTTACAAAATATACTAGTTGTTTTTAGATACATTCCTTCGATAAGGCTTTCAAACTCATTAACTTGAATTCATTTTCTAATTAGAAAATGAATTTTAAAATCAGAAAAAAGATTTTAATTAGCGACCGTCCTTACATTTTAAATACTTATTGTTTTTCTAATTAATAAAAACTTTACCCATTGATTTTGGAAAGGGACAATCTGAAAGCTTATCGAAAGAATGTAGCTTTTAATCACTAAAAATATGAACAAACTATTTAAAGTAAAATAAAACATTCCCGACCGCAATGAAACTTTAGAATGAATATGTACATTTAAATATTTATAAATATATACGCACAATCCACACAGTTATAATATATATAAATTCATGAATAATTCTATCATGAATTTATTAATAGAAATGATTAGTTTAAATCTCAAACGAGTTAATTTTAACACACATTTATAAAAGTTTTTCTTTAAGGAAACTAGTGTGGACTGAACATATAAAGCCCCATTGCATCAGAAATTCAAGGTTAGTACAAGGGTTTGAAGTTGGCTACATGTGAAAGATCATGAAGCTAGGATCAAAGTTAGATCTGACTGCTTCAATATGATGAGGTCTGAATTGTGGGGCCCCGTGGGAGGTTAGTATAGATGGTGAAGCATAAATCTCAATGATGATTAGACATCGACTGCTTCAGTATGTGAACCTGAAGTTGTTCCTTCAGAGAACCTTGCTCTTTAAACTGCTTCTGTTCAAGGTCTTTCCATTCCTCTTCAAGTTGATTTTATACATTGTAATTATAACTTTTCAGTTCTTGTAACTGCAAGTTGAGTTGTAGCTCAAATTGCATCTTTTTCTCATGCATAGTAGCTAATTCTTGATTCCTTGACTCCAATTCTTGTAGTTTGGTCTATAATTTAGTGATCTCTATTTGTCCTTGAAAAATGGTCCTATCTCTCATGGCACTACTTTGCCCGTTAGTTGATATATAGTTAATACTATACATTTCTATGATTTGTGCCTGGATTACATTTTCTTTGTCAACTATCCCTTTCTGGTAATTGTCTACATGCACATGCAAGGTGGCCCTTAGTTCGGCATTTGAAACATGTTTCTTGTTTCTATTTACAGACTTTGCTATGTGGCCTGTTTTCCTGCAGCAATAGCACTTAAGTCTATTTCTTTGGGGTTCCCATTGAAATGAATTTATTTCTGCTTTATTCATTTTGAACACTTGCTCATTGATTTGATCTTTTGATCTGAAAACTTGTGCCTGTTCTAGAATTAGCTCATAAGCTATTCCTTTCTTTATAGCACTTTTGTAGGTTATATCTGCCTCTGTTAACAGCTGTTGTCTAAGCCCATCATCGGACATTCCCCATAGCAGCTGATCTAGTGATATTTTTTCTAAGAAATCACCGTAAGCACAATCTTTTGCTAGTTCTGTGAGTGTTAAATTATATTGTCTGATTGTTTCATTATTTAATTGCTTACGATTTCTTAACTGTAGGTGTGCAATGTGGCTGGATGGGTGAGGGCTAAAAAATTCATTTAGCCTCTGAGATAATTCCTTGAATGGTACATTCTCATCTATGGGATTTTTATATAATTTATTGGCTATTTCAATAATTTTTTCCCCAGAGAAACATAGGAAAGCAGCTACTTTGCACTTGTTGTCTTCAATCCCATTTAGAATGAAGAAATTTTCAACTTACAACAAGTGGCCAATTGGCCGTGTTGCCCATATCAAACTCTCCAATAGAGTTTTGTCTGAAAACTGACATTTATAATTAATTGCTAATTATTCACTATCATTTTAGGTTCGACTAATTTGACTGTGTCAGGTTGCTGTGTATTGACTCTTCAATTACAGTGCTCAAATGTTCATTCATGAACTAGTTAGAGTTTAATTCCCAAAGTAGTTTAATTCACTAACTTGTTTATAGTTTATACAAAATTCTCAACTGTTATAAGCTAAGCGCATGACAAGAGATTGGCATATACAAATTAACACACTTCTGATTCTCGCTGATCTGTATTAGGAAAGCACACAATGTACATACAATAATTAATACAAACTATAATCCTGAATGTATAGTGTCTGCATCTTAATTCTCTCCTTTCTCAATGTATGGTAATCCTCAATTCCTACGCTGTTCTTTTGCAATGGATGCTCTGCTAGAATTCATTGAATGTGCTCTGTACTCTCTCTGCCACTCTTTTTCAAATCCTCCCTTTTATTGGTTGTGGGATTTAATTAAATTGGGTTTTGCTAATCAAATTCCTTCATTATCTGTTTAATTAGTTTAGTTTAATTGATTGCATTTTAAGCTGAATCAGACAATGACTAATTAAAATATTAGAAATTTAAATGTCTTTTAAAAGGAATATTTTATAATAAGTCACTTTCATATGTACGTTTAATTCTAAAATGCATATTTTACAAGATCTTGGAAAAGGATAGTGGGATTTCCTTTAGAAGATTAATTTTCTCTGCCCCATTATTGATTAGAAAATTATCAATATGGCTTTTTCCCAATAAAGTTAGGGGGTTCTTGATTTTGTTAAAGGTTTTTTTTTTTAAAAAAAAGAATCATAATTAATTGTAGGTTCAGTACCATAAATGTATGAAATATCCATTGAAAACTATCATATGATTGCTATTATATTATTGATTGGAAGTCATTAGGATTGACACCCATTTAGACTATGTTAAAATCTTGCCATCAAACTATCAATAGTTAAATACCAATTTACCAAGCAATACAGAATGGTTAATCATACTGGTATAAGCCAATTATTTCCAAAAAACTTCTAAACTTGATTGGTGAATCTTCATTTATCTGAAAAGGATTTCTGAATTCCATCCAGATTTGAATGTGTTGAATTAATTAATGACTTATGCACAATTTTTCTGTCATGTGGCAGAGACTTTATTCAAACAAGTGCTAGATGTATAAAACATTAACTGGAAATCATATAATTCCATCTTATATGCAATCTATAAGATTCACTATATTCAAGGTACATTAATATATAGAATTCTGAATGAATGGCAAAATTATATATAGTTTAACAGACGAGGTATGAGTTTCAAACTCCAGGATGTTTGATTTTTCCAGATTATTAACTTAGACTCAGTCTAATAAACTTATGAATCAACATAAACAACCTATATTCTTTGTTTCAGCAGTAACCTATTCTTGTATGCAAGCCATATTTTAGCCAATCAGGAGATTCTTGGTGATAACTGTGCTGACAATTGGTTATGCTATCTAGATGTATGTTATGAAAATGCCATCACTGTGTTGATTATTCTAACCCAAAAATGATGAACAAGTAACTATATATATATATAGTGTTGAAATACATAAAAATTGCTCAGCATCTAGGTCAGAGCTGTCCAAAACACTACCTATAGGCTAAAAGCAGCCTACAGTGAGGGTTTGAGCAGCCATCTAGAGCATTTGATTTCTTCAAGTGGAAAAATAGAAATAACAATTTGAATCAAATGATTATTATATATTACAATTCTATCACTAACTGATAATTTTAATGCTGATTATAAACTATTATTGTATCTTACTTTAATAAAAACTTTTATAATCGTCATAACTTTTCTTTTTTATGCTATTTTTAAAATGTCTGCTAAACTATGACAGAACTCTCCAATAAATTATTTTCGATATGGCCTGGGTAATTTTTTTTTTTTTAATTTAGCCCTTGAGTTACTTAAGATTGGATTTCCTGGTCTAGATATTAAGTACTGTTCTTTACAATAACAATAACAAAAAAAGTTTAAATGAATTGATGTTATATTTCTCTATCCCACCTTTCCTTTTATTTTGCTGTGTAACTTTATATATTATATGGGTTTTTTTAAACCTGGCTGATACAATAAATGGATGTTAGTAGTCTTCCATAACAAGTAATGAAGTGGATACCAGTGCATATGGCTAAAAAAAAAATAATCTATATATTGTAACGGAAATGGTTATTTCGGAGGTTGATTTATTATTTTATTTATTTTTCACTTACATTTATTTTACAGCATTTTATTCTTCCTTTCTTTTATTTATTTATTATTAATTTAGCTATTCTGATGATAATCATCCCAGACTGGCGTCCAACTGTAATGGATACGGTTATTTGGTGGATTGGATTGGAATTTATTATTATTTATTCTATTTTATTAATCAATTTAGCTATGGTTGAAATATCCCGGCTGGGCCTCCAACTGTAATGGATATTGTTTATTTAGTTTATTTTTACTACGAATTTTTCACTCATTAATTAATTAGTTAACCATTTGCTGTTACAATACAAGCAGAGAGCAAATACAGATACAAATTTACTTTATATCTGTACCCTTGACCGAACCCCGAGGCAATATGTACATATTATCTTGGCGTTATTTTTCTCGATCAAGAACTCTCGGCTGCTGAACAAAGCAAACTATTTCAAAGAAATTTAACAAATGTCCAGCGCTTGCTATTTATATTTTTTTATAATTGGGAGATTCTCACAAACAAGCAGCACACGAATGCTTTAAAAATCAGCCTTACCCTTTTATTAATAAATTACAGTTCCCTCCCCCTGTCGTAGCTTGGTGATAGGAGAATAAAGCCAGTACACACAATTTAAGAATAAATATATTTAATAACACACACATATATAAAAAAATACATAACAATAAAAAAATACACACTTATATAAATTACATAGCAATGATAAAATAGAGTAAAACACATTGAATATTAAAGTTACGTATTTAAGCTCTCCTGAAGTTCTATCAAGATTATTCCTTTCTAATTAGATTTTATTGTCTAGTTCTTTCGTTCTTTATTTATTTACGAATATTAAAAAAACACAAAAAGTGCATGCATTGCTTTGATTACATAGGTTTTCTTTGTAGTCATTCCCATGGTCAGTCTTTCCGAGTGCTTGTTACCGTCCAGTGGGAGATCATCCCTTTTTTTTGTAGAGACAGTATGTCCTTCACACTGTCGGCTGAATTGATTTCTCATTGAATTTGATTTTGTTACTTTCTCATTCCAGTTCTTAATTCTTCTTGATTCTTTAAGTAGATTTTCAGTCATTCATTTACAGAAGTGACGATCTTTCTAGCAGGTCAGGCATAGGTCTTATACATCGTGAGTCAGTGGTCAGACGGGTTGAGTACGAACCCATGTCCCCTTAATGCCACTAGCCGCGCACTTCTTTCATTTTTTTTTTTTTAGCTGCTGCTTCTTCAAAATCTCTGCTCATAATGAATCAGATAAGTGTAATTCTTGTTTTACTGTCCTTTCTTTTGTCCATTGTTTTCTGTAAATTTTTAATTAATTCTTCAACTTCCAACAAATTCTTATCAACATATATCTTTAATTAGTGTCTGGAATGTAGGTTTTAATTAATCAAACTATAATTATAAAACTTTTCCTTCAGATTCATTCTTCTTTGTCCGTGGAATTCAATTAGTCCAACAGACTTTCACACCTCTAATTTGTACGGCCATATTGTTTTATATTATATATTTCATTTAATTTTTACTTAAAGTTTATAATTCATTTTTTTCAAGTTTATGTTTACAATTTATTTTAACCTATCACAATAGTTTTATGCAAGAGAAAGATGCATTTCTTTATGCATCCCCTTCCCTTTTCCCACAATAAACAGAAATAACTTTCAAGCATTCGACTAGCTCGTTTTTTAAAAGAGAGAAAGAGACACATTTCTTTATGCACCCCCCTCCCCTTCTCTTACTATTAAAAAAAATCAAAGCAATTTCGACATTTCTAAATCTCAACTTTTTTTTTTTACTTTCTTTTTTTAATTTCTAGTAGCTAACCCATTTACCTTTATTAATTTCTAGTAGCTGACTTATCTACATTTAGTAATAAATATATATGTGTGACGACGACTTTACGTGGTCGTCACAATATATTCAAAAATTTTTGCATAAAAGTAATAATAAAATTTAATCATCAGACAATTTGGAAAGATGTTTTGAAATAAATGAATAATTATAAATAATTTTTCCAATTGTATTTGATAGATCCATTTAATTATGCTATGTTAGATTTCAATGAATCATGCTTAAAAATACACTTCAAAGAACGTTATCTCTGCTATAGCACTTATATATACATTTGTATGTTTTGTTTTTAATAATAGAAACATCTATAAAAGAAATAAAATAAGCTAATCATCATTTTCAATTATTATCACTTCATCGCAGAATGAAATCTCTCCATATTTAATTCAAATTTACTCTTAAACTCAGAAATAAAAAAAGGCTGTGAAGTTACAACCTTGGTTGTTGCTTTATAATAATGCTTTAAAAAAGCAGTTCATTCATATTGTTACCATATGCATAATCACATCACAGCAAAATAACAACTGTATCAATAAAAGCATAAGGAATAGAGATTAGAAATTATCCCTGCTTGGTTTCTTTAAGATCTCAAGGAGGAATCGGAAAGTTTCCTAAGTCAATGATAAACTTATTTTTAGTCAAGTAAATTAATAGAGACAATTATAAAATATTGAAAAAATTCATTTTCCATCTCTTCTTTGGATTGTATAGATATTTATTATTAATTTGAATAGGGTGGAATTGTCAAATAAAACCCTAAGAGAATTTACAATAAATGGCACTAAAACCATTGCCAATAAATAAGATTCATCAAAGTATTTTTCAAACCCTCAATTAATTAATAAATTAATCAGTGAATTAATTAAAAGAATTATTAATTAATTAAACCTAATTTAGTATCAATTGATTTTTTTTTTCTTTTTCTTACTGCATTAAATTGTTACTCCATTTACAGGTTTATGTAAACAGTAAATAATCACTAGACACTAGATGGCATTCCAATCAAGTTTTTAGTTAAATGTGATGAGCTTTACCATTTGAAATACTTAAATAAGACTAGGAAGAATGTAACAGGGGTATGGTTATGTAGACAGTGTGTAAATGTGATAAAAGAGGTGGAAAAGTGGTTTCTAAGTATAGATAGTTTAAAGAGAAAGTCAAGAGAAATGGAGCAAAAAGTAGTTGAGGAAGATAGGATAGAGTATGTTTTTAGTAGAGTGTTAAGATATATGGATAGAAAAATAAGTAGTGTAAGGAAGATGGTTAGCCAAAAAATATTTACGATAGAAGAAGAGGTAAAGAATGTAGAAGCAAAATTAAAATTGTTAGAGATGAAATGTGAGCAGATACAGAAATTATTGGGTAGGAATGATAATGAAGAGTAGATAAGGGAGTACAGAAGGTGGTAGAGAATGTTACAGTTGAAGCAGAAAAAGTAGAGTATGAGACAGTATTGATAGGAGATTCACTAATTAGAGAATGTGGAAATATATTTGCAAGGGAAAATAAAAACAGGTATATAAAAATAAGTATGTCTGGAGCTAAAATTAGGGATGTTACAGATAAGGTAAAGAAACAAGGGTGTAGAAATATATGTTATAGTAGGGACAAATAATTTGTCAGAGCCATCAGTGAGAGTAATGGATGAGTATATAGAATTGATTAGTGATTTGAGTAAGATTAAAGGAAGAGTAGTAATACTGGGATTATTTCCAAGATTTGACAAGATATATGTTAGATAAGACATATTATTTAAATAAGAGATTGAAAAAATTGTGTGGGAGAAATGATGTTATGTTTGTGGATATGTTTTTTATTAGCAAGATGGAGTTATATAGTAAAGATGAATTGCACTTAGCAAAATAAGGAAATTACATGTTAGGGAGTTTGATTTATAAAGAATATAGTTTGGGAAATTTATAAAGGGGGATTTTTAAGTTGCAGTGTTATCAGAAAGAAGAAGAATGGATGGGATATAAGAAATAAACAAAGGGTAACTGGTTTAGATATAAATGTAGAGAGGGAATGGATCTGTAAAATTAATGGTAAGCAAGTTATTTATAAATGTAATGGAGAAGAAAAAGTCAAAGGAATTTACAAAAGAGTAGTTAGGAAAGAAGAAATTATTAAAATTGGATATTTGAATATGCAAGGTAATAGGAAATCAGAAAAATGGCTGGAATTAAACAAAGCAATTAAAAATGAAGAGCTTGAGGTATTAGCAGTAGTGGAAATACATCTAAGAGAAGAAGAACATATTCTGAAAGACTTGGTATGACAGGGTATAAATAGAAAGAAAAAAGAAAAAGGGGGTGGTGGTATAGGAGATATGTCAAAAAATATTTAAATACTGTTAAATGTCACGAACATTTGCACTTTGAGATAAAGTTAGAAAGACAAGAATGTATGGTGGCTATAGTGTAAATCAGGGGTCCCCAACCTTTTTGCACTTAAGAGCACATTCTATAAAACCAGCCAGGTGGGGGGCACCATTTATTTTTTCAATGTAAATTTGTAGTTGGATATTGTTGATAATACACATAATGTACAAAAAAATATTTATTTATAGTGTAAAAATATAGTATGCCCTACAATTTGATTACAATATAATACAATAATTTATAAGAAATTTTAAAAATTAAATTTATTTGTATCAGATAAATAAATAATTTTTTATCGTGTTAGAATAGCAGCGGGCACACATAAAATGGTCTGTGGGCATCATGGTGCCCATGGGCATAGGGTTGGGGACCCCTGGTGTAGATAGTTACTGGAGATAGTCAAAATATAATGGAGTGGAACAGTAGCATAGGTGAATGTAGATTAAGGATATACCGAGTTTCAAAAAACCGGGGGAAAGAATAATGGTTATAGGGGATATGAATGGGCATATTGAAGAAATTGATGATGTAGATAATAAGAATGGACAGCTTTTGAAGAAATTTTGTCAGAGAGTGAATTTGAGCATTGGAAATCTATCAAATATTTATGAGGGACAATACACATGGTCGAGAAATAATATATTTCACACAATAGATTATGTATTAGTAGAGAAAGAGGAAATAAATAATGCATGGAAAATTAAAGTGTTTGATAATAAAGAGAGAGAGCACGTAATAGTGATCATAATTTCTTTTATAATAGAAATGGTTAGTAATGTGATGGAAAATAATAATAAAAGTAGAAAGTATAGTGAAAGATGTGGATGGAAAATGAATGATAAGAATAAATTAGAAGAATATAAAATAAAAGTTGAAGAAAGCATAGAAGAGTTGATTGGGAATAAGTATAAGGACTGGTGTGATGAAGTAGAAAAAGTGGCAAATAAGGTTTTAGGGGGAAATATTCAGAAGAAGAAAAGTAATAAAAAAATGAGAGTTAGTAAAAATGTAAAAGAGAGGGGAAAAGCATGCAGAGAAAATAAGTGTGCTATTAAGAACATAGAAAGTAAAAAAAGACATTAATATTAACTAGGAAAAGTATTTTTAAAAAAAAGTTGACCAAAATAGATAATTATAGAGTGAGAATAACATTAAATAGTAAATTGTTGGAGGATATTAATAAAAGTGGAAGAGGAGATAGGAGTAAAAAAAATTTGAAATATATTAAAAGAAGGAATGTAGAAAAGAGAGAAATAGTATTACTAAATGATGAGGAAAAAGAGTATAGCTCTAAAGAAGAATTATAGACAATATTAAATAAGTATTAATGGGTATAGAAAAGATATTAGATGTGAAAGACAGAGTGATAACAAACATAAAAGCATATAGTAATGGAAATATTAGATTTACAGAAAATGAACTCAATGAGACAGGGAAGAAATTAAAAAGTGGAAAGGCAAGAGATTTAAACACATGCATAGCAGAGATGGTAATGAATTTATGACATAGAGCAAAATTAAACCTATTATCATGTTTAATAAGATGGCATAGAAGACAGATTTTCTGGATAGTTGAAGTAATACAAGAGTAAGGCTACTATTTAAAGAAAAGAGTAGTGATCATAGAAAGTTAAATAATTATAGGCTGATAGCAGTAACATCAGTGTTATAAATTTTTTTCACATATATGGTAGCTGGAAGGGTTGCAAAATGGATTAAAGATAATAATATAGTGGGAGAAATGCAAGGAGGCTTTTGATCTGATGGACGTATAGGAGTTAGTTTATTTATAGTCACACAACTTATAGATATGAGTAGGAATACAAATAGACAGTTATATATATATATATATATATATATATATATATATATATATATATATATATATATATATATATATATATATATATATATATATATATAAACCAAAACTGTCTAACACTATACTAGCAAAAAATAAAAATGCAAAACCATAAAACAATACAGTACTAGATTAAATTCAAAATTTTACCAAAATCCTTACACAACCATGGTTTCATCTCTACAAATAGACCTTCTCAAGTGAAAATCAACCTAAAGGAAAACATATATATATACAAACAAACCTTCCCATAATTCATTTCAAACTCCACCTTCCCTTAATATCAAAAGAAGTCTTCATAAGATTGATAGCCTCAGAATCAAGGAGTTTTATCATCAAAGTCTCCTTTATTCTTCTTTTTAACTCATTCTTTTCATAAAAAATAACCGAAGCATTGTCAAACAATATTCTATGACCTGTATTCAATTCATGAATATATAAAGCTGAGTTAAGATACCTATGTTTAACTCTACTTATATGAACCTTAACCCTTTCCTTAAGGCTAAATTTACTCTGGCCTACATAAAATTTACCACAACTACATGGAATTTTATAAACAATACCAGGAATAGACCTACTATCAATAGACTGCTTTGAACCATTAAGTAATGAATTCAAATCAGAACCTTTCCTCCATGCAACCTTCTTTCCACCTAACAAATGACTATTCCTATAAACCAAATTATAAATTGATGCTTTAAATGGTAAAGACATATAATCATCATCCTTACCAACAAAATTCTTATCATCCAAATCACGACTATAAACATTATTATTAAATACCACTTTTTAATAAAATCATGACTATAACCCAATTCTACATATTCAGCAGCAAATTGACTTTTTGAATATCAGCATCATTATTAAAATTATTAAGCCTTCTATTCCGACAACAAAAATTCAACAAAGACATTTTTATGTATAAAGGCTGATAACTATCAGGCCTAATCATATTTTCAAATTTTTAGGTTTTATAAAATGACTACAAAACAAAACATCATTAACCTTCTCAACATTTAAATCTAAAAACTTTAATTTTACAAAATCAAAACCACCCCCTCAATTTAAACTTAATATTAAATCAAAACCATTCAATCCACATAAAAACTCTTCTAATTTCTCTTTCTAATAACAAACAAACAATCATCAACATACCTAACAAATAATTTAATAGAACCTGAAAACATATTAATAATACTACACTCCAAATAATCAATATAACAGCACATCAATGGAGAAATGACATAACCAATAACCAACCTTCTCTAATCTTATAAAACACATCATTAGACATAAAATACATTGAATCCTCTAACAGCAAAAGCAAATCATGAAAAACCTTAATCTTATCTGCAGAAAAACATTCTAATTTTTTTAAAATTGAAAGAAAAACATCAATACTTTTTAATCTATTAACCGATTGGTACATATTTTCAATGTCTAAACTACCAAAAACACAATCATCATCCAAAACAAAACCATTTATTTTCTTAAAAGCTTCAAAGGAAGAAGAAACACAAAATTGACCCAGTTTTATGTAATCCTTAAAATATCTTATAATAAATTTTGATATTTTATCAACAATTCCTCCTGTAAAATCAAAAATACATCTCAAAGGAAAATTATCTTTATGAGACTTCAAATTAAAGAAAACCTTTGGAGCCACAAAATCACTAGGGTAACAATTTAAATAAGTAGCTCTATCAAAAATCTTTTTATTTTCCATAACTTTCATAATCTTAATTAATTTAGATTTTATTTTTTTACCAGGATCAGAATCTAAAATAGCATATTTTCCATTATTTAATTCTAAAGAAACTTTACTTTTAAAATCAATATTATTTAACAATACAAACCGGCCACCTTTACTCTTTTAATAATATAACATCATGCTTTCAACTTTTTTTAACAAAACTAATTTCCTTAGGGGCAAAAACAATTTTTCTCTTTTAAGTAATTGACTATTCAAAATAACCTGTAAAGACATTTATTTTCATCAGAAAACCTCTTTCAATTCAGAAACAAAACAAAATAAACCCAAAATGATAAAATACAAAATATATAAGATATTTTAAGGATACATAAAACTGGGCAATTTTTGTTTCTTCTTCCTTTGACTTTAAGAAAATAAATGGTTTTTTGGAGATGATTGTGTTTTTGGTAGTTTAGACATTGAAAATATGTACCAATCGGTTAATAGATTAAAAATATTGATTTTTCTTTCAATTTAAAAAAATTAGAATTTTCTGCAGATAAGATTAAGTTTTTATGATTTGTTTTGCGTTAGAGGATTCAATGTATTTATGTCTAATGATGTGTTTTATAAGATTAGAGAAGGTTGGGTATTGGTTATATCATTTCTCCATTGATGTGTGTGTCTATATTGATTATTTGGAGTGTAGTATTATTAATATTTTTCAGGTTCTATTAAATTATTTGTTAGGTATGTTGATGATTGTTTGTTTGTTATTCAGAAAGAGAAATTAGAAGTTTTTATGTGGATTGAATGGTTTTGATTCTATATTAAGTTTACAATTGAGGGGGTGGTTTGATTTTGTAAAATTAAAGTTTTAGATTTAAATGTTGAGAAGGTTAATGATGTTTTGTTTTGTAGTCATTTTATAAAACCTAAAAATTTGAGAAATATGATTAGGCCTGATAGTTATCAGCCTTTTATACATAAAAAATGTCTTTGTTGAATTTTTGTTGTCGGAATAGAAGGCTAATAATTTTAATAATGATGCGATATTCAAAAAGTCAATTTGCGCTGAATATGTAGAATTGGGTTATAGTCATGATTTTATAAAAAGTGGTATTTAATAATAATGTTTATAGTCATGATTTGGATGATAAAAAATTTGTTGGTAAGGATGATGATTATATGTCTTTACCATTTAAAGCATCAATTTATAATTTGGTTTATAGGAATAGTCATTTGTTAGGTGAAAGAAGGTTGCATGGAGGAAAGGTTCTGATTTGAATTCATTACTTAATGGTTCAAAGCAGTCTATTGATAGTAGGTCTATTCCTGGTATTGTTTATAAAATTCCATGTAGTTGTGGTAAATTTTATGGAGGCCAGAGTAAATTTAGTCTTAAGGAAAGGGTTAAGGTTCATATAAGTAGAGTTAAACATAGGTATCTTAACTCAGCTTTATATATTCATGAATTGAATACAGGTCATAGAATATTGTTTGACAATGCTTCGGTTATTTTTTATGAAAAGAGTTAAAAGAAGAATAAAGGAAGACTTTGATGATAAAACTCCTTGATTCTGAGGCTATCAATCTTATGAAGACTTCTTTTGATATTAAGGGAAGGTGGAGTTTGAAATGAATTATGGGAAGGTTTGTTTGTTTGTATATATATATGTTTTCCTTTAGGTTGATTTTCACTTGAGAAGGTCTATTTGTAGTAGATGAAACCATGGTTGTGTAAGATTTTGGTAAAATTTTGAATTTAATCTAGTACTGTATTGTTTTATGGTTTTGCATTTATATATCTATATAAATATGAGTAGGAATACAAATAGACAGTTATATATATATATGGTTTTTATAGATATAGAGAAGGCATATAATTGAGTAAATAGAAATAGATTATGGGTAAGTTTTAGGAATGGATAGAGCTTTAGTGGATCTTATTAAGAGATTGTATGAAAATAATTACTATACGCATCAATTAGGGAATATAGAATCAAAGTTAAAAATGAGGTGGGACTAAGGCAAGAATGCCACATATCACCTATTTTATTTTGTTGTATTTGAGAGAAATGGAGAGCAATAGAAAGACTAGGAAGAGGGGTAGAAGTATCATTAATAGGTGGTAATGGAGTATATACATTATTGGGTTTTTTTTATTTGCAGATGATATCTTCTTGTGCACAGAAAGAATGAAAGATACAGAAGTTATGCTGAGGACATGCATAAGGGTGGGTAAAGAGATAGAGATTAAATTTGGTGAAGAAAAATCAAAAGTAATGATAATTAATACCAGGGAAAGAGAAGACAAAAAATTTTTATTGGAGGATATAAAGTTAAGTATGGTGAATAGGTATAACTATTTGGGAATCATCTTAAGTAATCAGAGAAATTTCTTGAATTAATAGGTGAAAAAATTGATAAATGAAGCAAATAAAAGAAAGGAACTGATAAAGAAATTGACACTGTTTTCATATAATAAATATGACATAGTTAGAATTCTATGGAAGGTAGTGGTAGTAACAGTGTTATATATGGTAATGATGCATTATTTTAAGTAAAGGGGTGTTAGATTACTTAGAAAAAGTACAAAGAGAAGTAGGAAGACATGCATTAGATGCAGATGGCAAAGGAGGCAATTCAAGGAGAAATGGGATGGTCAAATTTTTATATGAGAGATGCAAAAAGCAAGATGAAAATGTTCAATAGATTGCAGTTTATGGATAATAAGAGAATAGCCAAAATAATATTAATTGGGATATGAGTAAAGAGCAGGTAACAAGATGGGTGAGAAAAGTATTACGGTATCCAGAAGATTTGGATGAAGAATTTATGTCAGTATAAAAAGGTGGGATGATTGTGTTAGGAGAATTGTTGAGTGTAATAGTGACAAGGAATGGGATAGAAAATAGATGCATTAATAAGAAATAGGCAGTTGGAGGCGCAAATTAATTTATGATAATAGCTAGGAAAGTAGTTTAGTGTTTAAGGCTGTAACAAGATCTTTCACATCAAGGAAATATACGCATAAATGGAAAAATGTGTAAGGAAGGCATAGAAAATATTAGGCATCTCTTAATTGAATGTAAATGCGTGAAAGCAAAAAGGATACAAATAATGAAATTGTAGAAGAATAAATATATAAACAAAATGATTATACAGACAGTGGGTTCTCGGTTCCGTTTGGAAGAAAGATTATGTTGTGGAAATGGGGTGGCGCAGGATAAAGAAATATGGGGAAACTTAGGGCAGAGAATGGAAAGGGAAGGTAAAGTGGCCAACAGGTTTCTCTGGGCATAGTAGCTGAAAGATTCCTGACTCCAAAAAAGGAGAAGTCGCACTGCATTTCATCATCATTATCTCGTAAATTGTTTTCATTTAATAAAAAAATAATAGTACTTTATCTGATAGAAAAAATAATTAGCCAGAACAAAAAAAAAAGAAACTGACAATTTGTTTAATCTGCCAGCATTGATTGCACTATCATGTTTTATTATTCAACATTTATCTAAGTCTATCATAGGCAAAAAAGGACGAAAATTGGTACACAGACTACCGTTAATTCGAAATTCCTTATTTCAGGTTTTTTGGATTTGTAAATTTTTTAGATTTCGACACCCCCCCCCCCATCCTTAATTAAAACTCTGCTAAAGATTTTTTTTTTTAAAAAATAATGTTACTATCTGTAGATTTGTATAAACAAAAAATAGTTTTTCTATATATTATAAATTTATTTTATTAATAACAATGTAACACTGTAAAACATAGAATATGCTTATATTCATATTATTGGCACAAAATTTTTAATAATTTATTATGTAATTAAAAAATAATAATAATAATAATAATAATAATAATAATTAAATTTTTAATCAAAACAACACTTTATGATTTTAATAGAACTTTTAAAATTAGTGGTGTTTGGATTAATGATAACCCATTTGTACTAGAGTTCAGGTATCACATTTGAAAAATCAAACTATTATTTGTAATTTCTTTTTTTTATAGGTGTGTTTAACTTTGACAGCAAAACGAATGGCTTCTAAAAATTGCTTGGTGAAACACTTAGAAGCTGTGGAAACTTTAGGGTCTACATCAACCATCTGCTCTGATAAGACTGGAACCCTTACCCAAAATCGTATGACTGTGGCCCACTTATGGTTTGACAATCAGATCATAGAAGCTGATACCACTGAAAATCAATCAGGTGAAACAAGACGTATAAAATAATTATTGAATAGTATGATACTATTAATAATTTTTATTAGTCATTCATTACACTAGAGATTGTCCACTTAATGAATAATATTTTTTAGTATAATTTTCACTTCACTATTAATGAATAATATTTTTTAGTATAATTTTCACTTCACTATTCTCACACAAGATAGGAACTGGTTTATATCCACTATTATTATCTTGTGGAAGAGTGTAATCATAAACATATGTCCAGACTTGTGAAAAAGATGTATAATCTCCAAGATATACATTTCATGCTGAAACAGCACTCATCAGTTGGCCCTGATCACAATCTCTTACACATATTTTATCATTGTTCAATATATATATATATATATATCCAATTTTTACAGTTTAATTTACAAGTATCAAGCTTACTGCCTTCACAACTTTGATACAAACCACTTGATGGAAGTATATTAATAATTTTTATTAATCATTCATTTGACTAGAGATTATCCACTTAATGAATAATATTTCTGTAGTGTAATTTTTGACTACATCATTCACGTGCAATGTAGGAACTGGTTTTTATCTACTTTAAACATTTTATGGAGGGATGTAATCATAAATATATGACCAAAGACATGTAGAAAAGATGTGTAATTCCAACGTATACATTTTATACTAAACCAGAACTCATTAGTTGGCCCAGATCACAATCTCTTATACATATTTTTATCATTATTTAGTATATATAGATAGCCAATTTCTACAGTTTAATGTATAAATGTTAAACTTACTATCCTTACAATTTTGATACAAAACACTTGATGGAAGTATATTAATAATTTTTATTAGTCATTCATTATACTAGAGATTATGCACTTAATAAATAATATTTCTGAAGTGCAATTTTTACTACACCACTCTCATGCGATATATGTTGAGTTTTGCTCATCATCAGGAATTTGCCATTGTTTCTAGCTATATCTTCAAATTTAAAAATAAAATCTGCTATTTTTTTATTCATGATAGATTTTAATTATTATTTTAATATTTTTCTTTTTGAACAAATGATTCATTGATCTTTATTTAACTTATTTATTTTATATTTGACTTATAGGGTATCATACATCTCTGGGCACTGAATCTGAGATTTATTTTCTGATTGAATATTTACTTGGATCATTTTATTAAATATTTTGAAAAAACAAGATAATAATAATAATAAAAAATTGAAATGTCTATATAAAAGAACATGTATTTGTAAGACAAAGTTTTCTTACAAAAAAAAAATGATATAAGTAAATATTCAATCTGAAAAAAAATCCCAGATTCAGTGCCCAGAGTGACACCCTATAAGTCAATAAGGTTGCATCGATATAAAAATCCAGTTAATTATGGAATTCTAGATACACATTTGCTAACCAACAAATAAAAGGATAAATGGATTGAACTATGATAGTTTTTAATATGTAAATAATTTTACAGCTTATCAAATATATAATGTGTAAATAACTCCATTACTAAGATATATCCACAAGCTAGATTCCCAATGAATCTTTTAAATGAACTTATCAATAATACCCATCTTTTGTTATATCAATGTGATTCCATTTTGTCAGATAAAGGACATTTATCTGATAAAATGGATCGATATTGATATAACTAAAGGTATGTGTTATTTATAAGTCATTTAAAGGATACATTGTGAATCTAGCTTGTGAATTGATCTTAGTAATGTACTTTGGACTTGTTTGTTATATGAATAGATTTATAAATCAATTGACTACCACTGGCACTACAACTTTTTTTAGGTTTTGCTTTAAAACATTATTTAATTCTAATTATTTCTCTGCTCTGTGTGGTTTCATTCCAAGATCAAGTGATAGACTGCTGGAACTCCTTATGAACTTCTTAATGATAAACAATTCAATTGTGTTTTAACAATCTTATGCTCAATGCATTTTTAAAGATGTATTGTTAGGAAAGGAAAGCATTTGTTAAAGAATAAATTGCTTATATTTACCGAATTTTCTAAGTACAGATAGTTAAATGGTAATATCAATTTGTTGTCAAAAATAACCACTATAAAAGAAAACACAACATTTAAAAAATTAGTCTTTAGAGAGTTTCTCATCAGAGTTCGTATCAATAGCTTTGTACTAATAATGTATAAGTTTATAATATGGGGTAAATAGGTCCTAGCTCAGTATTTCAGCAATACCAATTGAATTAGACAATTTTGAATCAATTACTGAACCGTTCTATCACATGATCAACAGAAGTTCCATCTCAATTTTACTAGTTAAGGAGAAATATGCTGAAAAATTGATTCAGTATTTAAAGTATGAAGAAAATTGCTTAATAATGAATAATTTTAAAACACAAATTTGTTTTGCTTGAACTATTAACAGAAAATTGGAACCTATATAATATATATTAATTATTTAGCTACTATATTTGCAAATATTCAATTATATAATTACATATTCTAACCTTGTCATTGTGCATCTCACTTCCGGGCAATATAAATATTAAATAAAATGGGTTAGCTCATTTAATGATACGTTTAGTTAAATGCAAATGATTAATAAATAAAATATCCTGCATTAATATTAAATGTTCCACTAGCTCAAATTCAAATAAGAATAAGGTTCAGTTTATAAAATAAATTAAATAAGTATTTAATTATATCATGAGACTTAGAAGTGAAAATACAGGTGACAAGAAAGATTACATTGAGCCAATATCCCACAGGATACTACCTCAATGGCATAAGAACACTATCCCCCCTATTACTATCTCAAATAAATAAACTTATAGTATTCTTTAATAAATTCTACTCATTAAGATTAAACTAATAATTAAATCTTAATCTTTTATTTATAATAATTTAGCTCAATAAAATCTCAGGTTCATAAAACTATTCTAAGTTAATTAAAATCACGGTAGTAAAACATGAGAAGGGATTTTTATGTCATACTCTACTACGCTTAACTACCAATAATACTAATAAATAATAATAATACTCTTCATTGGATGGACTAATTCTATGTATCTTTTCTTCACTATAATTTATTACCATAATAAAATAATAAAACATTATAATATCATCTTTTATCTTCAGATAATATAATAAATATGTGGTAGCATTTGATAATCTGACAAACATATGTGTGTGGCAATGGATAGCATATAATTCAATGTACCATTATGACAACTAATTTATGACCATAAGATAATGTAAAAATGTGATTTCTTAAATAAATAATTTTCAAGAAAATATTCAAATTCTTAAAATAATTCTTTATTTATCTCTGTGCAAAATTATATGTTTGTTTCTATTATTCTGGATGTATCATGCGTTGGAATGGAAAAGAAACAGTCTTAACACACAAATTTGTAAAAAACAAATTTTAACAAAGTTTTATTATAACAATAAAATAAAATAAACAATTTATTTACAGTATTTACACTGGATATCCTTAATCTGCACTGTTATATATTTTTATTAACTCATTATTAAAACAATCTAGAATTTTTTTAAGTCTTCATTCTGACTTAAAATAATAATAATAAAATAATACAATTTTATTTATCTTTTGTGATCAACCTTTACTATAAAATTACATTTTATTACACTAATTTTAATATATCGTATCTTAAAATATTATTTCGCTATGCTTCCTTTTAAGAACATCCATTGAAACATAGTACGGAAAAACAAAATAAGAATACTAATCGAGAGTATGAATCTTTTTTAAAAAATAAACAATTTCATTTTGTAATGTTAAAATATATCATACCAAAATATCTACTGATAATTTATTATTAGATTGTGCGGATATCGTTATTCAATACACTATAATTATAAAATATAATACATCCCACTTAATATTACTCTAATACCATGTAGTTGTAATCACTGATATATTTCCTATTGTTTAATAAATATAAATTTGTACCTTATATCATTTTACTTTATAAACATTGTATTTTAAAAATATGCAATACTCATTTAAAAATGAAATAAAATATTTAAAATTTATTTAATATTTCAAAAGCAACTTTGCTTTACATATTTACTCCTGGAATTTATTTTATTTTCCAAAATAACTCTAACACATATTTTATGATTCTTTTTCCTTTTGGATCCATTGGATTTTCAATTCCAATTTGCATAAACTATACTTCTTCTTACAAGTAAATGAACTTATCTCACTCAAACAATAGCATATTTTAATCTCTAAATTATCTATTTTTTTTTTTAAAATATACCATACTGTATGATGTAATTACATTGGAAATCTAGATAGCGAATAGATGAGTAGGCAAGGGAAGCAAAACTAGAGTATAATTCATAGCACATGTCAGAGAAAAATACCATGGCACAGTGTATCTATAAGAAATAGAGGCATGACATATTCTGTCTAATGTTCTCCAATACTATCAATGATGTTAAAGCTATTCCTTCAGCTTTATTAAAACATCAATACTTAAAGAAAATAGACACTGTCCAAAATAAATATATCAGTCACAGGTCATTGTTAACTGTTCTGTATACTTAAGAAGATTATAAAATACTATTCATATTCCCTTATTACATCCTACCTTAATATCATCTCCTGGGTTCATGTTTATAAAACTACAACCAAATCACTACCTTATCATCATTTCCTGAAAGATTTATCAAATCTTACATCGACAAAAACTAACTTGCATATTCAAAATAATAAACAAAATTCAATTCTAATTATAGCGATCTTACTAATCCACAAGAAAAGTCTGCTTTACTTTCTTATTCTATATTCTAAACACATACAAACTTGTCATATGAATCTGTTGAACATCCAATAATATGAAAGTTTTTAAAAGAATCACATCAATATTTATTATCATGTTGTGTTATATTACTAGTATAAAATTATAGTATGCATATTCCCAAAATAAATCCTACTTTTAAAGTATTGTATAAATGCGTTTGCACATGATTTAACATTTAAACTCCCATACATTATAATTCATAGGCAATCTGCAAAAAAGAAAAACAAAATATACATCATAAAAATATATCAATATTCATTAACTATTACCAAGTGATATTGACTTGTTATCACCTATGCAGTCTTCTTTTTCTGTCAATTAGATACTACATTATATACATGAAAATACAATTCATACATGTTAATTAAATTATTAAATTATTCTACTATAAGATTCTAATATTATCAATAAATCAATATTCATGTTCCTACACTTATAAATCAAAATAATTACATTTAAAAAAAAAATTAATAAATGAGTTAAACTATATTTACTTAATCTTCAGCTGAAACGATATTTTCTTTATAGAGTTCAAAATACTTTTATTTTCTCAAGAGTTCTTTTTTTTAAAAAAATGTTCTCTTCAAGAGCAATTCTACAACTCCCCTATTGCTAATAATAATGAACAAGACAAAATGTTTCCGGCGGTGGTGCGTACTCCTTCCGGTACGAAAATCTCAGATTTTAAAAAAAAATAAAAAAAAATTAAAAAAATATGATGTCTTTTAGAATCTTGAAAAATTAAATAAAATAATAGTCAATCCATCCTGGAATAGATTGTAGAATAATAATTTATGTTTCTATTGTCCAGAAACAATGATTATTCAAATCATAATATTAAAAATAATCCCGTGAAGCTTCCTAGAATATTCCATATCAGCATAGAGATGCATCATGTTTCTGATCTATCTGGATAAAATATTTGCGCAATATTAAATATTTCCATAATTCCATATTTTCTTTACTCATGTATTCCTTTTCTCTGTAGGTTTCTTCTTTAATAAAATTTATTGCTATTTATTATCTATTTTCAGTGGTTTTCTTATTACCTTAAAATTCAGTTTTTTAAACAATTTTATAAGCATATAACCCTATATTCCTCAGGTTTTCATAACATATGCTTTCGTAAATATTTTCTGTTAGTCTTTATTTAAAATAATTTCTTGCAAATATTTTAAATGTTTCCTTCAAAAAGAATATAACATTTATTCCTATAGCATTATTTCCATAAAATATTATATAATATACTTGTCATGTTACTTATTAATCTTGGACAAGCTTATCTTGCTGTTATATAAAATAATGTGTAATTTACTTTTAGTCGGCAAATAGCTTTCCTATTAAGCTTCTTGTACAATGTCCATAATAACAATTTATTAACTGGAATAGTCCTCTGTGTTAATATTATTAATATTATATTCATAATTATTATATCCATTTTTAAAATTTCCACTAAACACGTTTCACTTATCAGCATTTCCATATTTTTATTGCGAAGTACTCCTGGCAAAGAACTTTAAAAAATTAGCAATGCATATTAAAATGAAGTTATTAAACTATTTTTATATTATACTCTCTTTGCAAATATTTTTAAATAAATGTCCTATTAGCTTTGCAAATAAATTGTACGAGAGCACTAAAAATTGACTAAATAATAAAATTTAAAATTACTATCTCCTCGATAGCTTCTAAAATTGATCACTAATACATTTGATCACCTTTAATCACTTTTTAATGGCCCCTGATACGCCCGTGCAATCAGTATTTATATCCTAGAAAATACCTCATTCTATTGGTTGATTCTTACTTTTCATTTGATACCAAATTTGCATAATGTTACAGTTTTACACAATTAAATTTCAAAATAAAAAATATGACGTATTATAACTTTAAAAATATTATTTAAAATATTAATCTTGAATCAATTATTACTTTACTAAATCAATTAAATACCTTTAAACAACTTTTAAAAACAATATTTAATAAGTTTATCCCACTCTTAATATTTAATTTATCTAGTTTATTTTAAAATAAAATATTTAATTTTTATTAGCTGTCTTCGTTTTATAATATTATTTAAACATTTTATAACGACTAACTTTTTTTTTTTTCTTTTATGATAGGTAATAATTATATCCAATTCCATAATGCAATTTTAAAATATTTTGAACATTACTAATCTAAATACTAGCAAGCAAGTGTGTATAACCATATATTATACAAGTCACATGATTACTATAACTGAGACAGACCATCCGATTTTCTGTCTGGGAATAAATAATAAATTGCAACATTTGTCGTATTAAATAAAATAATACAATACAAAATTTGGAAGAATAATTTAGAAAATATAGAATTAAATATAACTTTCACTACCATAAAACATACTTTTAAAATATATGATATTAATTATAATTATTAAATATAATTTATAATTCTAAATATAACATTTATTTAACTATAAGTTTAAGCCTATTAAAATCGAACTTTTAAACATACTTTAAATATTTATAGCTGCATTATTTATTATGGCCAGCTTTTGCAACCATATAATTAATATTTTTAGCTTTATTTAACTGTTCTTAAGTTATTTATCATAATATTATGCATTACGTATTTTATTTAGCTTCAAATTGTACTTTAAGATATTATTAGTACAATATAACTAACACATCAAGAGAACGTATTCTAAAATTTAAATTTTTTTAATAATTTGCTGTGGTGAACCAATTCTGACCTATAGAAAAGGGCACAATATATATATATTGTAATGGTCAGGTCGAATGAGTGCCAAGAGAAGGTCACATCTGACTACTGTCGGACATAGGGTCTTTATGTAGGATGCTAGAAATGACATGATGAAGTACATGACTCATGATTACATCTATCTTTAGTAGACTAGCCTAAGCCTTATCTATCAAACCTACATGTAATTTAAATCAGTTCATCTAACATCTCACCACTCTTTTTCGGAACCGTTGCCTCAGATATTCGAACTCAGAAAGAATTCACATTCGACTTTCTTAACAGGGATGTACATATGCAAACTGTTAATCAATAAAAAAACTAGTGCATACTATCTATTAGTAAGGAATAACCTTCATTTAACATTTTTTCCCATGCTCATCAAACCATAATGTGTGTGTGCATGTGTAAAATATTGGTTATAGGATTGAATGTAAATGCTGGATCAACAAAACTAGAGAAACTTTGTCAATTAAACAAAACTTCATAATATTTATTTATAAAAACAAAATATATTAAAAATATAGAACAAATTATCAATCAATGTAGAAAAGTAAATTCAAAAAAAATATTTACAAGTGCAAAAGAATTATTTGGATATATGCTTTTATACTTATAACTTTTATGTATATGATAAGTATCTATCATTTTGTTAATTAAACAATTTAAAATTATTTAACCCTTATTTCCCATGATAAATACACATAATATAGACATTTATATATACAAAAGTAATGAGAAATTTATTAGATAAAAGTGAAATTGCTAACTAAATTAACTAAAAAATTAAGTGCAACTCCAGATGCAGTATGTAGTTTTAATTGTGGAAGTTAGTTGATCTAAAAGAATCACCTTGCATATTTATCTATTATGGAAGAAATATACATGATATGATAGCAAAGCAAGAAAATAGTAAAGAATATTAATTAAAAAGTGTTAATCATTTATTCATTATAAGATCTTAGGAATACTATTAGTAAAACATATAATACATACTATAAGTAGTCATGTCATGTTGTGGCATTGGTTATTTTAGTGACTTTAAAGGAGAAAAACCTTTACTGTGTAAGTATTCAGTTTGAGCACTCAATTCCATATTCATAGATGAAAAATCAAGTATTTTGGCAGAAAAATTATCTAAATTTTATTAAAATAAAAAAAAAATCAGAATTTTCACCACCACCCCTACTCTCTTGATACTTTCTTACATTGGACTGTTCCAAATTGTTGAATTAAACCATTAGTACTTCCGAAATATAAGACTGAGATAATAAAATAAAATAAAAAACATCTATACAAAAGAATAAAATCATAATATTTACAATATTTCATGAATCAGTATGATCAGGCACAAATCTTCCTCAGAGTCCTTCTTATATAACAGTTCTTACAATTTATGCATTTTTTTATTATACATGTTGAGAACTCCTTATTGATTTTGAATAGCACATTCTGAACATATTTATATTGGCAGTGGGTGATTTTGTTTTATTCCTCACATAGATTTCCATCCTGTGTGGACCAAGCTTATCAGGCACTTAAATGTAGACAGATAGATCCTAAATTCACATGACCATAGTGGATAAATGCTCCACCTGAAGACAATCGTTCTAGCCAAAATATATTATATTTTGCAATATGTAAACAAGTTTATATATATATGCAGTTTGCATTTAATAATATAGCTATTTACTAACTGTGATATTGGCTATATAAACTTTTAACTGAATAAACCATTCTAATTTCTTTTTTAGTTTCTTTAAAAAAAATCAGAATACTTTTTTTTTAATTTATAAGTTATTTTACATTTATCTGATTATTTAGCTGTTATAAGAATCTTTTATTTGCTTCCTTAATTTTTTTTTTTTTAATGTCAAATAAATAGAAAAAAATTAACATTTTTGTTGAGACACTGGTTTTAAAAAATGTCCAATTTGTAGAAAAATGGGTTCTCATCTGATCCTTCGTGTCAGTCGTGGGATGGCGCTATTTCTAACCAAAAACATATTAATATAACATTCCTGGGCTAGCGATTCTCTATTAATATTGACTTTTTTTTTATTTACAAAGTTTACTTTCTTTCGTTTCTGAATTATTTTTCCCAAATAATATTTTTGACAATGGGATAATAATAGTTGTTTTTTGTTTTTTTTTATTGACAAGAGGGTCTTTTTTGGTGTGAGTTCAAATAGTAATTTATGTTTTTTTTTAAATAGTATTACTGTTTTTGTAAAATTGGATTGACAAAATTCAAGAGAGAACGGGTTTTTTTGGATGGATCTTTAAATAATAATTTATGTTACTTTGATGGGTTTACATTTGATTGCCGACAACAATTAGTGGGAGAGGTGTTTTTGTGTACGATTAAATAATAATTTATATTGTTACTTTTATAGGTTTACATTTGATTGCCGACAACAATTATTGGGAGAAGTGTTTTTTTTTCGTGTGTGTGTGTGTATGTTTAAATAAAAATTTAAGTTACTTTTATTGGTTTACATTTGATTGACAACCGATTTGACTTCCTTTCATTTATAAATTATGGTTTTGGTTCTACAAATAAATCTTTTTAACAATGTGACAATGATAGTTGTTATTTGTTTAATTTTTATTGACAAGAGGGTGTTTTTTGGTGTATGTTCAAATAGTAATTTGGGTTACATTTTAATAATAAGTTACGGTCTTACTTTTATTGGTTTACATTTGATTGACACTAATTATTGGGAGAAGGGGTGTAACCGTTTAAAGAATAGTTTATGTTACTTTTAGTGGTGGTGTACATTTGATTGCTGACAATAATTAGTGAGAGGGGTGGGTGTTTTTGGGTGATGATTAAATACTAATTTATGTTCCTTTTATTTTACATTTGATTTCCAACAACAATTATTGGGAGAAAGGGGTTGTTTTTTTTGTGTGTGTATGTTTAAATAAAAATTGAAGTTACTTTTATTGGTTACATTTGATTGACAACCGATTTGACTTTTTTTTTGTTTATAAATTATTGTTTTGGTTTCCCAAAAACCTAATATTTTTAACAATGGGACAATAATAGTTGTTGTTTCTTTCATTTTTATTGACAAGAGGGTCTTTTTTTGGTGTATGTTCAAATAGTAATTTGGGTTACATTTAAAAAAATAATTGGTTTACCTTACTTTTAGTGCTTTACATTTGATTTCCGACAACAATTAGTGGGAGGGGTGTTTTTGTGTACGATTAAAGAATAATTGTACATTACTTTTATTTTTTACATTTGATTGCCAACAACAATTATTGGGAGAAAGAGTTTGCATTTTTTTTTGTTTGTGTATATGTTGAAATCAAAATTTAAGTTACTTTTATTGGTTACCATTTGATTGACAGCCAATTTGACTTTCTTTTTTTTGTTTATAAATTATTTGGGTTTCCCAAATAATATTTGGTTTGACAATGGGACAATAATATTTGTTTCTTTAATTTTTATTGACAAGAGTGGGTCTTTTTTGGTGTAAGTTCAAATAGTACTTTGGGTTATGTTTAAATAATAATTTACGGTCTTACTTTTATTGATTTACATTTGATTGCTGAAAACAATTAGTGGGAGGGTTTTTTTTCTATATGATTAAAGAATAATTGTCATTCCTTTTATTTGACCATTTGATTGCTGACGACAACAATTATTGGGAGAACCGGGGTTTTTTGGGGCTATGTTTAAATAATTATTTTAGTTACTTTTTTTATTTTACATTTGATTGCCAATGACAACAATTATTGGGAGAAGAGCTGTATGTTTAAATAAAAATTGAAGTTACTTCTTTTATTTTTTACATTTGACGAAGGCCATTTGGAATCCCTCAAACAAGCTGCCTTTTATGAAGTGAACATTTCCATCGGCAACAATGAAACTTACAAATGAAAGTCAAAAGATGTTTTTGGACCTCAAATCTGCATATATTTGCCGCACAATCCAATATTTTCTTTCAGCAGCAGAATGTTTTTTCGTTTTTCTGCTGTAGAAATATTCCAGCGCTGGCTTCTGTGTCTAGCAATTCCTATCTTTGCAAGTTTTCTGTGTTGGAATTAGCCATCTTTTTGGTCTCAGAAAATTTCTCGCTAAAACGTGACTCAAAGAGTGATCATTAAAAATTTTACGCTACCCCACCCTAATCGAGAATTTAGGAGACTTATAGCTTTATGAGGAACAATCACAACACTGTTAAAATTGTTAAAAGGTAACAGTACATCAATTCATCTTAAAAAAAAGTCACCAATGAAAATTTAAATAATTTTGATATAATCAAGTTAACACACCAATGTACGATATCGTTACATAAAATACATAACACAGCATTATGATGTAGTGCGTGACACAAACAACTACAGCATTTTCCTCTGCTTTTAGCATCGGAAAAAGCCACACCGTTAGCAGCTAAGCCGAATTAACACTCTTTCTAGGTTTTATCATAGAAAGAAGACTTATCTCCGAGTTAACAGTCTACCTTTTAGCATAGAAAGAAGACTTAACTGTGAGTTAACAATCTTTCTAGGATTTATTTTAGAAAGAATGCTTAAAGGCTTGGGTGCAGCCGCAGAAATGGCATATTTCTAGAAATTTAGTTAGAAATGGCGCCATCCCGCGGCTGACACGAAGGATCAGATGACAACCAAAAAATGTTATTAAAATAACTGCTTCAATAAAAATTTACTTTCATATCAAACATAATAATAAAGAAGAATGACTTTTAATTGTTTTTTTTTTATACCCAGCATCATTTCCATTGTTTAATTCGTGTATGCCTATTGTTGCATTATAAAAATATTTTTATGATTGATCCATTTTAAAAATAAAATAAATCATAATATGTTAATATTATTATCTCCTCCTTTCACTTAGTACAATACTTGATTTTTTTATTGCTATAACTGTTTTTTCATCGTTTAAGTCATTGTCTATATTTATTATAATCAACACAATACAATTGTCAACACATATATATAAATTTGTATGACTTCTTAACAATGTTTATATTTTTTTTTTATTAAACACTAGAATTTTATTATTAATATATATATGTGTGTGTGATTTTACTGTAAATGACCTATCATTCCCAGTATTTAATATACAATTAGTACACTGTCATAATTATTTATATATTTATATTTTATTAAGAGTGTTCCAGCAAAACTTAGCATTTATTTTATATTTACATTCTAATTAAAAGACAATCCAATATTCCAGGTGGCTAAAAACCGGTTTGTTGTGGGTGTGATCTTAAGCTACCCTCACTATATATATATTGTGCCCTTTATATTGGTAACCCCATCATAAAAAAGTGGGAATAAAATTTTGAGATGCATAATTTTATTAAATCAAAAAGATAGGTATGTATTAAAACTAGGAAAAGTAATTGTCATTTTAGTTATCATAAGGTTTGAACTTAGGTTTAGTCAATTTAAAGTCGTATAAAGGATATAAATGCTGGGTAAAATAGTTGTTATAAATGTACATAAAAAATAAAATAAACTATAAGTTTATAAATTTATAGTAAAGTTCAAATCTAATTTTCTAAACAAATATGCATTATATAAATAGTAATAATAAAGTTGTTCTAACACACATATTAAATAAAGCTGTATAAATTAACAAATTAATTGTAGTCAACAAATTAAAATGGCTAAGCGCTTTCGAGAAAGTGTATTTCTCATAATCATAGGCTGTTATGACTCTCTCATTGGAATCATTATATATGTACAATATGCAAACTTTATGCAAATGAGTCAATTAGACCATCTTTTGGATATAGCAAAACATTATTCTTTGCAATTAATGGTGAAGGAATCTGCCACTATGAGGTAAGCTTTTTTTACCTTATGTTTAATATCAGGCCTCTCAGTACAAACGCATTTTGCAGAGGCAGGTTCAAACTCATGTCTGGATAGCTTTTGATGTGCAAAAACTGAAGTCCATTCTGGGTTAGTATGCAACAGCATCCATTGTGAGGGCATGCAACATTATACATGACCAGTAGGGTCAGATCAGGAGCTATGGTGTCTTTAGTATTGTTAATAAACCTATTAGTTGAGAGAGATGTGTAAAAGCTCAAACAAAACACTGTAGAGAAAGTCCTAAAAAATGTTCTATGCAAAGAGGGCACATAAGGTGACAACAGCCAAGTCTTGTTATCTCTAACTCTGTGTATTCCTATATTATTAATAAAATGTCTAATCTTGCTATAAACTATACTGCACTTGTATCCTGATTTGATTAAATTATTAGTATAATTATTGTCTGTGTGCATCTAATATTATAAAAGCAATTATTATTTCTAGTTAAATCTTAAATTATGTTTAAAAATAAATAACTAAGATTCATTTTACAAATTTCATGATTAAAAATCATAAAAGTAATATCGAAGCTTATTTATATAAAAATAAAATCAAAATGATCTAATCAATATAAAGTAAATTGTTGTATTTTTATATTGAACTATAATGTATGGAAACCACTAATCAACTTTTCTCTTAGAAAAAAGTGGACAAATCAAGAGGAACCTC
Source organism: Epiperipatus broadwayi (assembly GCA_028023455.1). Lineage (NCBI taxonomy): Eukaryota > Metazoa > Onychophora > Udeonychophora > Euonychophora > Peripatidae > Epiperipatus > Epiperipatus broadwayi. The sequence goes on along the minus strand of JAQFVV010012395.1, from coordinate 4,937,858 downwards.
ATAAATATATGAAATTACTACAGACTGTTGCCTTTGGCAGGATGGCTCAGTTGGTTAGAGCATTATCTTAAAATTCAATACTCAAGAATCTAAGGGTCTCCAGGTTTTAATATCATGCTAGTACTGTCACTGGTCAGGCCAGAAACCCCTGAAGAAGAGGGGAGAATAATCTCTTGAAATGTTGTGCATATACTAACCTGTTTGATGTGCTATTACTAACAGTTGAATGTATTTGGAAGATTTAATAAAGTTAAATTTTTCTAAAGACATTCAATACGTATACTAGATGATGGAAACAGTCCAATATAAAAATACAATTAAAAAACCATCATCACAAACCTTCAGGAAAACCTAAAGTAAATTGTATTTTATTCAGTTTCTAAAAGGTATTATTTTTATTGAGAAATATTTTAAAACCAAAAATATTTCTTTTAAATGTAGATCAAATACTAACAACTTATTAAATATAGAATCAAAGAAGTGGGAAGCCAGCAGTCATTCATTAACAAAAATTGAGGGAATATTAAATTGGAGAAGAAGAAAAATCACAGATCGAGGAACAAGTAACTTGCTTTTTGTTTTGTTTTTATCCTAAAAATTTGCAAAAAATTACTTAAATATTATTATTTTGAAAAAAAAAAAAGAAGTAATGAATTTTGTTTGTGTAATAATTTAAATGATATAAGTTATAAATTTGTCTGAAGGTTTGTGATGATGTTATATTTTTAGATGTGATATGTTGGACTACTTCCATCATCTATAAATGTATAGAAAATTTTAAAAATTTATTTAAACTTTTCAAATACAAACAACTTGTTAGTAATAATATACAAATAGACAACACAGGTTAGTAATTACTCAACATTTTGGGTAATATTATTCTCCACTTTTTTTCAGGTGTTTCTGGCCTATATGCACAGTGACAAAATTCGCTTATGAGTTGAACTCGCATCTTTAGATTTTTGAATATTGAATTTAAGGCAAATGCTTTTCCAACTGAGCTATTCTGTTAAAGGCAGCATATAGTAAAAATTTGATATATTTATATATGAGCATTGGTTCAAATCCTCCTGGGTCCTTCAATTTTTTTTATGAGCAAGGCTAATTAATTATTATTATTATTATTATTATTATTATTATTATTATTATTATTATTAGTAGTAGTAGTAGTAGTAGTAGTAGTAGTAGTAGTAGTAGTAGTAGTAGTAGTAGTAGTAGTAGTAGTAGTAGTAGTAGTAGTATTTAATATTTTTTCTAAAATTAAGATTAATTAGAGGCTTCCATACATTGTGTATTGCGACACTAGGTTGACTTATAGGATTATTTACCATTGTCATATGAGCAGCTTCTTTGAATTTTCTTCTATGCATTTTTTCCTCTTTATCTAATATCTTTGTATTTTCCCAATTAAACATATGGCCACATCTGTTTTTCTCTTTTAACCATTAGTTTGGGTTCTTTCAATTGCTGTTCCACAGGGTGACAGGTCTCACCAATGTACTTTCTTTCACATTTGCATGGTATTTCATAGATGCAGTTTTTGTTATTCAGTATTTTCAGTTTAGGCTTGGTAGAAGAAGGAATTCCTTGGTGTGGTATGGCTTTGGAAAACTGTTCTAATGTTAATATTGACTGCAGATTTTCTTTAATTTGTCTGCCACTCCTGGTATGTATGGATACATTACCATACCAATAATTGTTTTCTCTTTTGGTGTCTCTGTGTGTTGTCGATTGAATATTTTCTTGATGACCACTGATGGATAACCATTCTTCATAAATATTTGTTTTATATGAATCTTTTCTTTTTCCAAATCACTGGTTTCTGAACAAACCCCTTTGCTCTGTTCCATAGTGATAATACAATTCTGTGTTTAGTGCTTCTCATATGATTGGATATATATGCCAAGTACTTGCCAGTGTGTGTTGGTTTCTTATACATTGTTGTTTTTACTTTGTGCTGAGGGAATCTTGACACAAGAACATTCAAGAATGCCAATTTTTGTTCTTGTTCTGATTTCATTGTGAATTTAATGGTAGGAGATATGTTATTAATGTGTAAGAATGGCTGTAATTGTACTTCACTATGTGGCCATACCACAAATGTATCATCAACATATCAAAGATCCACTTTAAGTGGACATGGAATAGTATTTATGGCTGTGATTTCAAGGTCTTCCATGTAAATATTGCTGAACAAGGAGGCCAGGGATGATCCCATGGTTATCCCTTGTTTTTGTTGGAAGTCTGAGTTATATTGAAAGTATATTGTTGTTGTGCAGAATATTAATAATTCCATTATATTATCAATAGGTAGAACTGTTCTAGTTTGTAGACTATTTTATCATCATATAACATTTTCCTTACAATAGACAATGCTTCATCACATAGTACATTTGTAAACAGACTTTCCACATCAAAGCTTACCAATATATCAGTTGTTTTTATTTTCATGTTCCTGACTAATTCTACGAAGTGCTTAGAATCCCTGATGAAAGATTGTGCCATATATGTCAGTAGGCTAAGAACTTGGAGAAGAAATCTTGACAAATTTTGACATGGTAAATTTTTAGAACTAACGATATGTCTTAATGAAACATTGTCTTTATGGATTTTAGGTAGTCCATACAGATCAGGAATTTTGCTAAAATACAAAATTAAATTTTATTCTTTTTGAATCATTGAAATACATGTGATGCTTCTGGAGTAATGCTTGTAGTTTTACCTCTGTATTAAGAATTGGATTTTTTGCTATTTTATTGTATTGGCCTGCTGTGAGAAGGTCTTCTATTTTGTTATCATAATCAATTTTATCCATTGCAACTGTCGTGTTATCTTTGTCAGCAGGAAGGATAAAAGAAGTTCAAAAGAGGCTTGTAAATCTACAGGAGCAAGTCAAAAGTCATACTGTAACTAGTCTATCATCGTCATCAGTGAAAAATCTTAGTTCTAAATATCTTACTGATGGTGAATTATCAGTTCTTGAAAAAGGTTTCAATTTCACCATTATATTATCTACTGTCCCATTATTGAATATAATGGCAGCCACTGAAAAGGTGATCCAAAACTTGACTCTAGAGGAAGCAGCAGAATTACACTGGAGAATACAAAGGACACTTAGAAAGACATCAAGTACAGAAGCAGAAATCAAACATTTTATGTGATGAGAGGAAAGCTATTAAATCTCTTAAACAGATTATATCTATAATCAATCTTCCTGCTGACAAAGGTAACATGTCAGTTGTAATGGATAAAATTGATTATGATGACAAAATACAAGGTCTTCTTACAGCAGTCCAATACAAAAAAGTAGCAAAAAATCCAAATTCCAAATACAGAGGTAAAATTACAAGCATTACTTTGTAAGCATCGCAGGTATTTCAGTGATTTAGAAAAAAGAAATTAACTTTGTATTTCAGCAAGATTCCTCACTGTTATGGACTACCTAAAATCCATAAAGACAATGTTCCATTAAGACCTATTGTTAGTTCTAGAAATTCACTATGTCAAAATTTTGTCAAGATTTCTTCTCGAAGTTCTTAGTCCATTGGTATATAGGTCACAATCTTTCATCAGGGATTCTATGCACTTAGTAGAATTAGTCAGAAAATGAAAGGTAAGCTTTGATATGAAAAGTCTGTTTCCAAATGTACCATGTGATGAGGCATTGTCTATTATAATGAAACAGTTATATGATGATAATAGTCTACAAACTAGAACAGCTCTACCTGTTGATAATGGAATTATTAACATTCCACACAACAACAACATACTTTCAATATAACTCAGACTTCTTCCAACAAAATCAAGGGATTGCAATGGGATCATCACTGTCACTCTGTCTCAGCAACATTTACATGGAAGAACTTAAAACCACAGCCATAAATACTACTCCATGTTCAACTAAAGTGTGGCTTCAGTATATTAAAGATATATTTGTGGTATGGCGCATGGAGAGGTACAATTACAGTCATTCTGGATGCACATTAGCAACATATCTTTTACAATTAAATTCACAATGGAATTGGAATAACAAAAATTGACATTATTGGATGTCCTTGTGACAAGACTTCCTCAGGGCAAAGTAAAAACAACAGTGTATAGGAAACCAACACACTCTGGCAAGATACATCCAATCATATGAGAAGCACTAAATACAAAATTGTATTATCACTATAGAACAGAGCAAAGGAGGTTTGTTCAGAAACCAGTGATTTGGAAAAAGAAAAGATTCACATAAAACAAATACTTATGAAGAACGGTTATCCATCAGTGGACAACACAAAGAGACACCATAATAGAAGACAATTATTGGTATGCTAGTGTACCCATACATACCAGGAATGGCAGACAAACAGCTTTCCAAAGCTATACCATACTTCAAAGAATTTTTACTTCTACTAAGCCTAAACTGGAAATTCTGAAGAACAAAAAATGCATCTATGAAATACCATGTGAATGTGAAAGGAAGTACATTGGTGAGACCTGTTGCCCTGTTCAACAGCAATTGAAAGAACACTTTATTAAGGGTTAAAAGAGAAAAAACAGATGTGTCTACTGTAGCAAATCATGTACGTACTAATGACCATATGTTTAATTGGGAAAATACAAAGATATTGGATAAAGAGGAAAAAATACTTAGAAGAAAATTCAAGGAAGCTGCTCATATGACAATGGTAAATAATCCTATAAGTCAACCCAGTGTGGCAATTCACAATGTATGGAAGCCTCTAATTAATCCTGCTCTTAGAAAAAGTATTCAGTAGTAGTAGTAGTAGTAGTAGTAGTAGTAGTAGTAGTAGTAGTAGTAGTAGTAGTAGTAGTAGTAGTAGTAGTAGTAGTAGTAGTAGTAGTAGTAGTAGTAGCAGTAGTAGTAGTAGTAGCAGTAGCAGTAGCAGCAGCAGCAGCAGTAGCAGTCGCAGTAGCAGCAGCAGCAGCAGCAAAAATAAAAATAAAAAACTAATTAGTCTTGCTCATAAAAAAAAATTGAAGGACTCGTGAGGATTTGAACCAACCCTCTTATATATAAATATATCAAATTTCTACTATATGTTGCCTTTGAAAGAATAGTGCAATTGATAGAGTGTTTGCCTTAAATTCAATATTCAAGAATCTAAAAGTGCAAGTTCAACTTTTAAGTGAATATTGTCACTGCACATATAGGTCTGCAACACCTGAAGAAGAGTGGAGAATAATACTACTTGAAACATTGTGTAATTACTAACCTGTGTTGTCTATTTGTGTGTTATTACTAACAAGTTGTTTGTATTTGAAAAGTTTAAATAAAGTTTAAAATTTTCTATACATTCAACATTCACTCATAAATGATGGAAATAGTCCAACATATCACATCTGATATAAGTTATAAAGCTTCATTCAAATGCAAGAGTAAATTAAATTGATCTCTATGGGCAATTCAACAATTTATCTTGGAAAATTTCTTTAAATCATTACATGGAGAAAATAATATAAAATGAAGAGAAAAAATTGTATGCATATCCCAAATTGTGATCAAGGAAGAAACTCACCAAAGTAAAACCTTGGGAGTAATGTATTTACACTGGATTTAATTGCTAAACTACTTGAAGTATTCATGAGTCATATGAGTTAAAATAATTGGACAAGATCAAGTTATCAGCCAAAGATAAATGAAAGGCAAATTATTTCTGGCAGAAATAAGTATGTATTTTTCAAATTATCTAGAACTAAAGTAGTAATAGATAATAACAGAACTAGGTGTGAATGGAAAAGTCTACATCGTAGTCAAAGCATATTTGAATAAAATTTTAATTGAAGAAATGATTAAATCTGAACAGTACTAATTTTAATATTACTTTTATGTAAAGTTTAAAAAATTATACTGAGTATTATATAGGTTAAAAGATGATTATATTTATACATGTATGAATAAGAGCGGTCTGCTAGCATGAATGAAAGCGTTATTTATCATTAGGAATTGAAAAAAATAAGATAAGTGTAAGAGAGTAAAACCATCCCAGAAAATATTTAATAAAGAATAAATAGTGCATTAGGAAATATAAAACATCTGCGGAAGGTAATCTTATTCTACTGTTAAAAGAAAATGGAAAATACTTTCTTCTTAATAATAATTAGTAACCAAAAATAAGCAAGGAATCAATCGAATGCTGAATCATTTATTATTAACACAAGAAGTATTTAAATCAAACGTGTAAATTTTGATAATTGTAATAATCATCTGATGAAAACAAATGGAACAGAAATGATTGTAATGTTAACGTGCAACTAGTGGAAGGTTTGAAACGAAAGTGTTTGAAACAAAAGTGATAATAATATTGATGTGCAACCAGTCTGAATTCTGTGGAATGATTATAATGCCAGTAAAAGTTAAAGTTTTTTTTGTTTGTTTGTTTAGGAACTTATATTTAACGCGAAAAAAGAAAAAAAAAGCTTGCAACATCATATATATATAAATCCTATACTTTAAATATAGTTGTTATTACAATAAGGGGAGAGGTGAATAGATCAATAGATAGTGAAATTAATAATTGATTTAATTTAGTTATCTACGTCATTATTTATTTTAAAAGCGATGTTTTTATCAAATATTGTTATATAATTAAAATCAATAGAAATGATTAATGATTTAATTAAATGTTTCATACAAGTAGTTGACAATATGTATATTATGAAGAGGGTATACGTTGGTGTTTAAATATACAATATTGAAATTGAGAAACTATATTTTAAATTTGATCTTCTGTTTTATGATGAACAATTTAAGATAATCGGATTGAATTATAAGTAATTTTAGTTTATAATTTGTAGAAACAATTAGTTATTAGAAAGATATCAAACAAATATAAGTTAGAAATAATATTTAACTGAATCTCGTAAATTGTAGATTAAAACTATTGCAGGGAAATATAAGGGTTCAGATTTAATAGTACACTGTATAAAATTCTTGTTGGTTGTATTTTATTTATACATATGTTGAAAATAAAACTATTGGAAGATGGCGTTTGAGATAAAAAAAAAAAAAAAGACTAATTGAAGATTTTATAATTATTATCATAATATCTTCTTAGAAAATAAATAAATAAAGATCAAAGTGTATCTACACAAAAAAGTGGCATTGCACCATATTATAATAAGATTATTGTATTGAAGCAAGAATACAATAGTTATTATGTTCCATTTTGTCTTTCTAATTTAATACCTAACTTATAATGGTTGATAATTGTAAAAAGAAGGGGAATAATGATGATCTAAGGGAAACACCTGATTTGTAATATAATAAATAAATAAAAAAAATGTAAAGGTAAATATCACAACAGCACCATATTATATGAAACAGTATTTTTTTTTTTTTTGTAAATATCTAAAAAGTAAAAAAGGGAATGGAAATTTTTCAATTGTTTATAGTGTTATTATACTATATTGGTATATAATTTTATTACTATTGTTATTTTAAATTACCTGTTGGTTAAAATATATATTATAATATCTTGTAAATAATGTGATTAAACTTATTAAAACAGGTAGCTCAGTGTAAGCCAGAGTAATCAATGGATCCCAGATGGCTTGTGCATAAAATTCCTATCTAGTGCCTACTCCTCCAATATCCCCAGACTAGTTTCTAGCTTGTAGTTTTTGTCAGTGAGGAGCCTTAGATCTGAGAGCGCTGCACTTAGATATTAGGATCTAATGCAACCCTCCAGCAGGCATCTTTTACTTCTACTTAATTACAAAACTATGAAAATAAAATTGAAAACAATAATATTTTCAATCCAAGCTCATTAGCTTATATAGTCATGTAGGTCTGAACTCAGTTCAGTGTCCATAAATTTTGGTATCTTTAGTTCTTTAAAAACTATAAAACTATAACCACAACTATCCTATTAGGCAGGATTGGTATCAAAGCCCTAAACATCACATGATCACCATTTCTTATGCTTGCTCAAAACTGTTATTAAAACATGCAAACTTTCCATACAGTAGTGTCACTCAGTGCAAGCCAGAGTAATCAATGGATAACAGAAGGCTTGTGCATAAAATCCCTATCTAGTACCTACTCATCCAATATCCCCAGACTAGTTTCTAGCTTGTGGTTTTCATCAGTGAGGAGCCTTGGATCTGAGAGAACTGCACCTAGATCTTAGGGTCTAATGCAACCCTCCAGCAGCCACCTTTTATCTCTACTTAACTACAAAACTATGAAAATAAAATTGAAAACACAATAAGTAGAGATAAAAGGTGGCTGCTGGATGGTTGCATTAGATCCTAAGATCTAGGTACAATACTCTCAGATCCAAGGCTCCTCACTAATGAAAGCTATAAGTTGGAAACTACTCTGGGGATATTGGACGAGTAGTCACTATATAGGGATTTTATGCACAAGCCATCTGACATCCACTGATTACTCTGGCTTGCAACGAGTGACACTACTGTATGGGGAGTTTTGCCTGTTTTAATAACAGTTATGAGCAAGCATAAGAAATGATGATCATATGATGTTTGTGGTTTAAGTTCAGACTTATATGACTATATAAGCTAATGATCTTAGGATTGAAAATATTATTGTGTTTTCAATTTTATTCTCATAGTTTTGTAGTTAAGTAGAGATAAAAATGGCATCTGGAGGATTGCATTAGATTCTAAGATCTAGATGCAATGCTCTCAGATCCGAGACTCCTCACTGATGAAAGCCATAAGCTAGAAACTATTCTGGGAATATTGGATGAGTAGGGATTAGATAGGGATTTTATGCACAAGCCTTCTGCCATCCATTGATTACTCTGGCTTGCACTGAGTGGCAATAGGGTATGGGAAGTTTTGCCTGTTTAAATAATAGTTATGAGTAAGCATAAGAAATGGTCATCATGTGATGACTAAAGTTGTTGTTTTGAAAGTAAACTTGAGTATTAAATGTTTCATTTCTTTTGTGAGAGTCATTGTCATTTGAAGTGTACAATTTGAGATGGAAATAAGAATGTAATCCAGTTTAGAACAATATAACAATCAATTATGCACACCTTTCTTAAAAGAGATTTTAACTTATTATAAGCTGCCTTGATCACATAAGTCATTGATGACTGCAAATTATTAAAGTATGCTTATTTATAATGAATTAAATTATAAGTTACTTATTATTGAAAGTATCAAATCTAATAGATAACATAAATATAAAATAATAGTACAATTTTAATTATAGATTCAGGTTATAAGTCTTTTCTTAAGTGACACTGCCTATAGGGTTCAGTAAAATCTCTCTTGATATTTTATAGGTGGATTAAATAACTAATTAAAAATCAGTGGTTATCCTAAGATCTCATTAATATAAAATTATTAGTATGATTATTGCTAATTATATTCCTATAGAAGTAATAATAATAACATTCATTATACAATAACATGATATTATAATTTCTTCATTAGTTAGTTGAAAGTTAATAATTATAGATGTTTTATTATAGTCATTTAATCATGATTGTTAATCATAAAAGTATATAGATACTAAATAAGGAGGAGTGTTTAGCGGTTCTCATGCCACTGGATAAATACTTTAGTATTTATTTAATGTTAAAGGATATGCAATATTGTTGATAGGATAGAAGAGTCTCACAATTGTTAATATTTTTCCAAAGATAATTGAGAAATCATCCTATTGGCAGGGTACAATATATATTAAATATCAGTCACTGCCATCTTTATTAAAAAAAACAAAAAAACAAAGGGAAGCATCAAATCAAATGCAAAGACCATACTAGCAAAATTTCTACAATTATGTTGGAAATAAAATATTTTATTTCATTTTGTATCTAAACAATTTGTTTGATTAAATTTATTTTTAATAATTTTTAGTATTAAATTAAGTGTAGCTAAAACAAAATAAAACAAGAGCAAATCTCCATTCAAGTGTCATCTAGAGTTAATCAATACAAATATTTAATTCAATAAACTATATATATATAAATCAATAAATGTAAAGTCATTGAAAACAATCAATACAATATCAAAAAATTGTTGCCTTGACAACGAATTGAGATTGTTATTGACAATGATTTCAGTGTTGACTGCTTTCAATGAATTTATGTTATATATAAAATATATATTAAAATTTTTTTTAATAATTTAATACTGATGTTAATTAAATATTTTTTATTTAAAATATAATTCTAGATTTTTATTTTGGATTTAATATTTTTCTATACACAGTGTGTGTGCATGCTGTGATTTATTAACATATTGAAGCTGCATTTTCATAAGTTGAAAGGATTAATTACTTACACAAGTTCTGTATTCTGTCTGACTAAGGAATGTAAAAATAGATGCATATTTTGTGATTAGTTTTTATGTTTAGAAGGTAAATAATGTCTCAAGACATAAATGTTTCTTCTCTTTATGAATGGGTATATAATTAAATACTTTGTTTTATTATACATGCACATATTTGAGATTATGCAATTTTTTTCTATATAATTGATGTACAGAATAGAGTGATCATTTGATCAGCAGCAGCAGTCAATTATTTTTATACTATCATATTTTTGACAACTCAATATAAAACCACCAGCATATCACATATACGAACTATCTGAGGGCTTGTTTATTCATTGCAGCACATATTATGTAATATAAAATATTAAATATATGCAATATCAATAGCAGTATCCCATGAATTTCTCACATGGTTAGCCATATGTTCCAAGAGCAATTTTCTTCACCTTACTCTAAAAAATTAATGTAAGATTGGTAATTGTTGGATACCAGATAATATAACTATAATACTGCTATTTCATGCTATTTGTTTGAATAGTTTAAAGAAGTAGAAGGTACCTGTTATATGGAAGAGTGCATTAATTCAGTGATGAAGATAAAAGTCAAGCTACTTTGGAGAGGAAATATTATAGGTCTATATAATATCTTGTGCTAATTGATTTTTCAAACTTACAGTAGATGGCGCTAGTGTAGGGTGAAGAAAACAGCTTTCAGAAATAGGTAATTCAAAAATGTTATAAAACTATAACAGAAAATGTTAAAACATCTGAGATAAATTGAAATATTATGACTGTTGAGGGAAAAAAAGTAGAATCTGCTAAAAATAAATAAAAAGAATTTTAAAAAAGTTAGTTTAATTAGATATAATGTTGTTTTTATTCATTCAATTTTGTATGTTGTTAATTTCATCCATCAATCATCATAATTATCGATATTCAAACAAAAAATGGCAACTTCAAACTAAAGCAATCCTATCACACTCGTAACCTAAAAAATTAGCAATTGGTTAGTAGAATAGAACAGAAGAATAACTGTTACAGTGTTTGTATAGGTCAGTTGAATGTTGATGCATTAAACTTTAAAAGAGAAACTTGATTGAAGTAGATACTTCCTTCATACCAGAGATGGAGATAACACATGGACCCAAAGCTTATGGTTTACATATTTATAATTAACCTTAATACAGGCAACTTTTATGCATTAACAAATACTATTGAATTAAATTTTCCACAAAATCATCATCAGTAGCAGTCTTTGGACAAGAAAATAGGGATATAAAGGTAAAGAATTAAAAGTAGAAAACAAAGAGAATAAAAATAGAAACAGAATTGCTGTGAATGATACTATTCTCACAATCCCAATGTTACAGTTAGGGCAAAAAGATGATTGAAGGTATAAAAAAATTCATGTCATTGCTCTAGAGGGAAAAAAATGGAAAAATGAGAAAAAGATTAATGATGATTAATTTAAATCCTAACTTTCTTTTTTTAAAAAAAAACTTGATTTTTTTTATTGAATTATTAATTAAACCACTTCTTCTTTCCTGACATTTTGCTTATCTTATATGGTCTAAATTACCAAAGGATTAGAATATGTGATGTGATGTATTTGGCTTCTCCTTAAACAAAGTCAAGAATATCTCAGCAATTATGCCCAAATAAACCTGTTAGCCATTTTATTCTCCATTCCCCACTCTTAAATCTTCCATCTCCATTTCCACAACATAATCTTTGTCAACTCTATGGCTTTTATATCTAAATCCCCCTTATCTTTTCACAAACCCAACATAAAAACTAATAACTCACTTTCTGTATAGTCACTTTGTTCATGTCTATTCTCCCATAACTTCATTATCTGTACCCTTTCTGCTTTCAAGCATTTACATTCAATCAACAGATGCCTAATATTTTCTATATCTTCCTTACACAATTTTGCACACTAAATTATCCATAGTTTTCCATTTACATGTATATTCTCTTGTTGCTAAAGATCCCATTCGAGCCTTAAATAATAAACTACTTTCCTTACTATTATCATAAATTAACTCACATCCAATATTCTGTTTACTTCTATATATATTTAAACTCTTCTTACCCTCCGTACTACTTCTCCATCTCTCCAACTCCCTATTTTTTATTAATGCTTTTATTCTTTTATCCCATTCCTTACCACCATAACACTCAACAGTCCTCATAACACAATCATCCCACCTTTTATACAAGTATACTGATATAAATTCTTTATCCAAATCTTTCACATACTGCATTACCTTTCTCACCCATGTTGTTACCTGCCCTTTATTCATAACCAAATTGAACACTATTTTTGCTATTCTTTTACTATCCATAAACTGCATATTGAAGAAATTTATGATGTAGATAATAAGAATGGTCAGTTTTTGAAGGAATTTTGTCAAAGAGTAAATTTGAGCATTGGGAATTTATCAAATATATATGAGGGACAATAAACATGGTCTAGGAATAATGTATTTCACACAATAGATTATGTATTGGTAGAGAAAGAGGGAATGAGTAAAATATGGAAAATTAAGGTGTTTGATAATGAAGAGAGAGTATGTAATAGTGATCATAATTTTATTGTAATAGAAATGGTTAGTAATGTGATGGAGGATAAAAATAAAGATAGAAATAATAGTGAAAGATGTGGATGGAGAGTGAATGATAAGAATAAGTTGGAAGAATATAAAATAAAAGTTGAAGAAACCATGGAGCAGTTTGATGGGGATGAGTATAAGGACTGGTGTGGTGAAATAGAAAAAGGGGCAAATAGGGCTTTAGTTGATAATATGAAGAAGAATAAAAGTAATAAAAAAATGAGTTAGTAAAAGTGTAAAAGAGAGGAAAAAAGCATGCAGAGAATATAAGTGTGCTATTAAGAACAAAGAAAGTGAAAATGATATTAATGCTAAATGGGAAAAGTATTTAGAAAAGATGTTGGCTAAAATGGATAATTATAGAGAGGGGATGAAGTTAAATAGTAAATTGTTGGAGGATATTAATAAAAGTGGAAGAGATAGGAGTAAAATTTTTGAAATTACATTAAAAGAAGGAATGTAGGAGAAAGAGAGATAGTATTAATAGATGATGAGGGAATAGAGTGTAGCTCTAGAGAAGAGGTAGAGAGAATCTTAAATAGATATGTAATAGGTATAGAAAAGATGTTAGATGTGAAGGAAGTAGTGATAGAAAAAATGAAAGCAGTTAGTAATGGGAATATTAGGTTCACAAAAAATAAATTGAATGAGGCAGGGAAGAGATTGAAAAGTGGAAAGGTGAGAGGTTTAGATGGATGGGCAGCAGAGATAGTAATGAATTTAGGGCAAAGAGCAAAAGCAAAGTTATTATCATGTTTTAATAAGATGGCACAGAAGACAGTTTTTCCGGTTAGTTGGAGTAATTAATACAAGAATAAGATTATTATTTAAAGGAAAGGGTAAGGATCATAGAAAGTTAAATAATTATAGACCGATAGCAGTAACATCAGTTTTATATAAAGTTTTCTCATATATGGTAGCTGGAAGAGTTGTAAAATGGATGGAAGAGAATAATGTAGTGGGGGGGAATGCAAGGAGGATTTAGGTCAGATAGGCATATAGGAGATAGTTTGTTTGTAGTTACACAACTTATGGAGATGAGTAGGAATTCAGGTAGATCATTATATATGAGTTTTATAGATATAGAGAAAGCATATGATAGAGTAAATAGAAATAGATTATGGATAAAGTTAGCCAATTTGGGAATGGATGAAGCTTTAGTAAATATTATTAAGAAATTATATGAAAATAATTATTATATTTACCAGTTTGGGAATATAGAATCAGTTAAAGTTAAAAATGGGGTGGGATTAAGGCAAGGATACCCTATGCCACCTATTTTGTTTTTGTTGTTTTTGAGTAAAATGGAGAAAGCAATAGAAAGACTAAGAGGAGGGGTAGAGATACCATTAATAGGTGGCAAGGGAGTATATATTTTGTCAGGTCTTTTTTTTTGCAGATGATATCTTTTTGAGTGCAGAAAGAAGAGAAGATATGGAAATTATGTTGAGGACATTTGCAAGGGTGGGTAATGAGATGGGGATTAAATTTAGTGAAGAAAAATCAAATATAATGATGATTAATACTGGGGAAAGAGAAAATATAGAATTTTTATTGGGGGATATAAAGTTAAGTGTGGTCGATAGATATAGGTATTTGGGAATCATCTTATGTAATCAGAAAAATTGCTTGGATGAATGGGAGAAAAAATTGGTAAATGAAGCAAAGAAAAGAAAGGGTTTGATAAAGAAACTAACAGTATTTTCATATAATAAATATGATATAGCTAGAATAGTATGGAAGGGAGTTGCAGTAGCAGGGTTAACATATGGTAATGATGCATTGTGTTAGTAAAAGGGTTTTAGATTATTTAGAGAAAGTACAAAGGGAAGTAGGAAGACATGCAATAGATGCAGAGATGTGGACAGCAAAGGAGGCAATTCAAGGAGAAATGGGATGGTCACGTTTTTATATGAGAGATGCAAAAAGCAAAATGCTGCCAATGTGTGGCTTCAAATTGTAAAGCTCATGTGAGATTTTGTTCACACAGTTGAGGAATATTTCATAGATAGGTAGGCAAAATTTATTGCTAGGATCAGTTTATGTTAGTTGGGGTGCATGTGTATTGATGGAGCATTTTGAAATAGGGTTTGTAGTTTAATATAAATAAATAAATAAATAACCAAATGTTTTTTTTTTTTGATTTCTAAAAAATTTTGAATGAAAGAGTGAATGTTAAATAAATAATAAATATTAGTGGTTATATCGGTCTAAGTAAAAAAATTCAAAACTGAAAATAAAAGTTGAGAAATTAGGATATATTGGGATAATGGGATTCAGTGAAGAAAATGATAAGGAAGTAATCGAGGAAGAAATCCCTATTTCTTTTATAAATCCCCAAGTAATAGAAAGAGAAAAGGAAGAGATGGAGATACAGATGATAATGAAGTTTGTTTCTCTATAAAGGGATATTGAAAAAGCTTTTATCCCAGAATAAGTTATTTATTAAAATAATAAAACAAAGACTTCATATAAGGAAAAAAAAGTTCTTAAAAAAACATTCTACCAATTAATAAATTATATTAAACTTTGTTATCAAACTTACTTACTAATTCTTCATTATAATGTTACATAAACATTCATTCATTCTCCTTTTATTTTAATTTTTTTTTATAAATTAACATATAAAAATCACCAAAAATTTTGATTTTTACATTAAATTAAAAAGTGAATTTTGTATATAAGTCCAATGTTGGAAAAAAAATTGTAGAATATTTAATTTAGTTTTTATCCGATAATTACAATATTTTTTATACATAATTGTTTCAGGCGCTCAATATGATAAAAGTTCCCCTACATGCTTGGCATTATTTCGTATCGCAGCTCTGTGTAACCGAGCCGAATTTATTGCAGAACAGGAACATTTACCAGTATTAAAACGGTAAGATAAATCATACTGACAATAAATTGTTTAAAATATATACATATGGTTTCAATTTTCCAAGATTTCCTTTCTGATTAATTAATGAGAATTGAGAAATATAAGTGATTAAAAAGATGTTACATGACTCTAAAAAGCGAGAGCAAAATTATAAGAATCTTAAAAAGATAGTTTCAAAGAGTGTAGAATTCGCTACAGAGAATTTCTAATGATGCATAAGTAAGCTCTATTTTTATTCCAATGTGTCTATAGTTTCATAAAATGATTAGCTGAAACACACAATCTTATTATAGATCTGTGTCTACAGGGGTATGACAAGAATCTCGGCCCCAGGATGGCCTTTGAGCATTCCATTATCAAATTTTCAATTGGATGGACAGTTGAAGAGTTGGAGTGTGGAGTAGATTGAAGCTTGTCCATTAAAGTATGAAGACTGGCTGTCTTAATATATATCTGAGCACTTGTATATATGTAGAAATGGCAATCTGGACCAACTGATGATTGCTGGTTTAGCATGAAATACGGATATTGGTGATTATTTATCTTTTCAGCATATATGTGTTCAAGTGTATCAGTGTTATGAGATAGTGTGGAGAGTGGTGGGTCATGTGAAATTCTGTGCTCATATACCCTATATATTATAAAATGATTAGCTAGCTTGGTAAATGAAACAACTGACAGAAAGTAAAAGGTCTCCACATTTAATGCCAAAAAACAAAGAGAACATAAATATACATGTTTGAAATGAAGCTTTGAAGTAGAGTAACTATGGAAACAGTGCCAACAGTTTTGTTTCTTGATTGAATTGGTGAATCTGTACTAAAGCTTTGGAAGTAAAATTGCTTTGCTACTATATATTATAATAAACATATGGAAAGAAGTCCCAAGAGATTTTTTTCATAGGAAATTTCTTAATCAGGAACTATAAATCAGAGAAAACTCATGGTACTGTATGAAACAGTTGATAATGAATAAATAAGTCAGATTAATCTTGGCTCATTATTTCATAATTATTACTGCAGTACCTTAGTTTTTTTTTTATAGAAGGTATGAAAAAATTAGCACGAATTTTTATACAAATATATAATAGACATTTATTTGGGTGTATGCAATGATGATATTTTACTTACATTTATATATTGGACTATTTCCATCATCTACTTTTAATTGCCATATATTTTTAGAAAAATTCAAGATTTTCAAAAAACATTCAATTATTAATAATAACATATTGGTAGTATAGAACATCATATTTCAACTGGAATTCTTTTTTTCTTCAAGTATTCATGATTCTGTCAGATACAGCGCCAGCATGGGAATCAATCTGATGATCTTTAGATTCATAAATATTGAATTTAAGGTAGCACTAACCAATTTGATAGAATAGTCTAATTGGCTGGAGCATTACCTTAAATTTATATTCACAAATTTTGTCATCAGTTAAAGTAGAATAATACCACTTAAATTGGTGTATTCTATACTACCTTGATAGATTTCCAATGCTCAAACTCATAAATATTTGATAGATTTCCAATTTTCAAACTTATTCTCTGACAAAAGTTCTTCAAACTGTTCATTCTTGTTATCTACATCATCCAATTTCTTCAATATGCCCATTCATATCCCCTATAATCATTATTCTCTTCTCTTTATTTGGAAACTCTGTATCTCTTTAACTAGCATTCATATATGCTACTGTTCCACTCAATTATATTTTGACTATCTCCATTGGCTATATACACTATAGCCACCATCCATTCTTGTCTTCCTAATCTTATCTCAAACCACAAATGTTCTTAAAAATAGTATTTAAACATTTTTTGACATAAATTTATATGTCTTCCAGTGTAGGTTCTTCTTCTTCTTCTCTTAGATGTGTTTCCACTACTGCTAGTACCTCAAGCTTTTAATTTTTAACCTCTTTGTTTAATTTCAGACACTTGTCTGGTCTCCTACCACATTGCATACTCAAATATCCATTTTTAACAATTTCTTCTTTCCTAACTATTCTTTTATAAATTCTTTTGACTCTCTCTTCTCCATTACATTTATAAGTAACTTACCATTAATTTTAAAAATCCATTCCCTCTCCACATCTACATTTATATCTAAATCAGCTACCTTTTCTTTATTTCTTACTTCACATCCATTTTTTTTGTTTCTAATAAAACTGCAATTTAAAACCCCACCCCCTTTATAAGTTTCCAAACTATATTCTTTATAAATCAAACTCCTTAAAACTTGTTTTGCTACGTGCAATCCATCTTTACTATATAACTCCTTCTTACTAATAAAAAAATATCACACATCCACAAATATAATATCATTTCTCTCACACAATTTTTTCAATCTCTCATTTATTGGACATGCCCTATTTAGCATATATCTATTGTCAAATCTTGGTAATAATTCAACTATTTCTATTCTTTCTTTAATCTTACTCACATTACTAATCAATTCTATGTATCATCCATTACTTCCTCCAAAGACTCTGATAAATTATTTGTCTCTACCATAACATATATATTTCTACTCTCTTGTTTCTCTGCCTTATCTATA